>CM053753.1:51386375-51424030 GCA_028658305.1 Pachyuromys duprasi | reverse complement strand
TGCAAATGCTTTAACACCCTCAGAATTCAGCTCTCCTTGGCTTGTTCAACCTATAATTCTGGAAGCTCACTTGTTAGATTTTTTTTTTCAGTGTGTACAGCCAGGCTTGTTGTTGCTGTTCTAGCCATTCCCCCAGCTTCCTGCCACTCTAGTAACCTATTTCTCGTGCTGCTGAGAAATAGGAGCCCATCAAGTTAGGATCCAAGAAAGACTGAAAGAACATTCAGTTTCAGCCAAAATGCTCTCAGTGCCTGTGTGTCCACAATACTAAATGTCCTCAAGTGTGCCTGATCTTTACAGACGAGCTGAAAGAGCCAAAGAGAGGTTTGTAAATTTCCAAGGTATGAGCAAGCTCCCATCGGGGCTGGGTTTTACACATTTGGCCCTGGCCAGTGGCAGCACATGGTAGGCCATCAAACACCCACTGAAATGAAGGGTATGGTTGAGCAGAGGTTGGCCCCTAGCCTTCCCTCTCCTACCAGGCATGGCTGTAAGGTCTAGAGCTCTCATTCTGTTCGGCTTCTTGCTTACACTGTGATCTCAAAGGGACTGGCTGGGTCTGGGTCTGCACAACAGACGGAGCCAGTCTGGTGATCACCACAGCAGATGTTCAGACAGCCTTACGGCCCTGTCCCTGGTCACCTCGGTCCCAAATGTCAACCTTCTAGCAGGATGCCTTGGCAGAGAGCCTGCTGCCAGGGTCATCCTATGAAGCATTCCTGAAGAAAGTCCAAACTTTTGAACCCAAAATAGAAGGAAAAGCTATCCAATCTTAAAGCCCATTCTCCCCCCTCACTTCATCCCTTCCCACCTCATACACACACACTGGTACAACCTCCCTCCCCTCCAACATATATTCTCCCATTGGTTGTTGGACTTAGAGTACATTTCTAATTTATTGTTTCTTTACTTTTTGTTTCATTGCTAGTATGGACAAATGCACAGGGGTTGTGGCGAGGTTCTTTTACAATACCTCGGCTAAAGACCCAACTGATCACCAGCGTCAATCATGAGACATGTAAGTAGACATGTAGTAGGCTATATATAGTCCATGTAACAGACTATGATAGCATTATGAACAGTGCTGCTGGAGGAAGGGGCAGGTGACTTTGATGGGAATATCCTAGTAAGTAGAAAGTTAGATGGGGGCTGGCCTGGCTACAGTGAAGTTAATATGACAATCTATCACGGGTCAGTGATCATGATGGATGCCCCACTAACTGTAAACAACTAGAGAAACCTATGCCTCTGGGCACCCCATGGTACCCAGTAGGTTCCCAGTCACTGGATGTTATTGGCTTGCTCCAAAGACCTTGCACAAAACATCAATAACTTGTAGCTGGAGATTCCCACCTATGAGGAAAGGGCAGGCAACAGGGAGGATGCTGAATCAAGTGCCAGAGGAAGAATCTGATGTGCACTCTGGATGTGAGTAGCACTGGGCTGGCCTGCTGCTACCTACTGCAGGTATGCCTAGCTAGTCACATAGAGTCTTGCTCTCGATGTCTGTAAAGGGGTGGGTAGTCTCGTGCCCATCAAGAAATTCGACCGAGAGCAACAGAAAGAGCAAAGGGCTTCCTATGACTATCGCCGAGACAAGCTGCAGAGGATGCCTTCCTGTGCCTTTCTGCCACTGCTCTGTGCACAGCTCTGCTCCATCCTTCAAAGGGCTCCCTATGCAGAGCCTGTTCCAGCTTCTCCTGATGCACGACAAAGCGACCCCAGAACAGTCATTTGGGGCTGGAGATATAACAATTATTGCCTTGTAGGTACTCAGAGTCAAGGATTTAAAACACAGCCCCATAAAGGTGGTTTGTCTCTGCTCCCCTGCACATGGGGGCATCATCTGGGAAGGCATGAATACTAGGGTCCCTAATAGCTGGCGTTATCTTCACTTGTGTCTAGTGACTCATGTTGGCCATGAGCACAACACCTATGTATGATATTTCCATGAGCTCTCTCAGCCTGGGTTAGTTGGGGATTCTTCACAGAATAGTATCTGGGTTCTAAGTGGAAATATCCCAAGAAAGGAAAATGAAGTGTTTGTGTTAGCCTTGAGACTCACACCCTGGTGGTCTGAATGAAAAAGGCCTCCATAGGCCCGTAAGGAGAGGCACTCTTAGGAGGCGTGGCCTTGCTGGAGGAACCATTTCAGTGGGGAAGGGCTTTGAGGTTTCAGAAACTCAATCCAGGCCTGGTGGTTCATGTCTCTTCCTACTGCCTGTGGATCCAGATGCAGAACTCTCAGCTCCTTCTTCAGTACCAGGTCTGCCTGCATACCACCATGCTTCCCTCCATGACGATAATGGACTAAACCTCTGAACTTTAAGCCAGCCTCAGTTAAATGTTTTCCTTTATAGGAGTTCTTATGGTCATGGTGTCTCTTCCCAACCCTAACTAAGACATATATAACATCACTTCTCCCATGCCCCATTAATCAAGGCAGTCACAAAATTCCATCTGGGTTCAAGATGAGGAGAAATGGACCTATACGCACACTCCATAACAGGGGTATCAATGTCAGTTTTCCAAGAACATAGGCAAGCAAGCTTTGAAAATTCCCTGACACAGTGTCTATTGCTGACACAGCCAGGAATGTCATTCAAAGCCTTCCACCAGACATTCCCAGTATGCAAACCCTACTGCAGGGAGATCAGCTCAGCCTAAGTAGACGGCTTTCTGTTTGTACTGGTTTCCTGGTTATACTAGCATTCACAGGACTCAGCTTCCTGACTGTGTTTAAGATGAAAAACACAATACAGGGGCTGGAGAGATGGCTCAGTGGTTGGGAACACTGGCTGCTCTTCCAGAGGTCTTGAGTTCAGTTCCCAGCACCCACATGCTGGTTCACAACCACCTATAAAGGGATCTGGTGCTCTCTTCTGGCATGCAGGCATACATGCAGACAGAGTACTCATAAGTAAGTAAATAAATAAATATAAATAAATTATTTCTATTTAAAAATACAATAAAATAAAAGTCTCTTACCAAGCATGAATCCCAAGATCTTCTTTATTACTCCAGTCTGGGCTGTTCTTGTACTTTATGAAATTTACTATGCTGAGAGCCCCTGGCTCTGAAAATACAACCAACAGTTGTCTCCAACTGTAGTTATTACTTGCATGCTTAGAAAATCAGGGCCTTTGTCTCTCCCTACAAAATTAATGACTGCAATAAATTAAAGGCAGCTTGTTTCAAACCATCAAATGACATAGCTGACATTGGGTGTAAATATGGTTAGAGTTAATGGAATTTTTTTCCAGCCTCGCTTCATTTCAGCTCATTAGACCCATGACTAATAAAGGGCTGGTTTACATTGCTTACTAATTATTCTCCAATTAAGTCAGGGAGTAAGTCCCTGCCTCCTTATATAGACCCCAGTTCCTAGGAGCTCAGGGTTCAGGAGTTGCTTGACAGACAAATGGGAATGCATGAATCAACCGCAGGAAGACAACATCCCTCTGCTTTCTGCCTGGAGAAGCCAAGCCCTCCTGAGAGAGACGCTACAGACTAGGTGGAGTCCACATCAGTACAAAGAGTTTCCACACCCATCCCTCACAGCTGGTGAAGCCTGGAGGGAAGTTCCTAGAGAAGGAAGCTGAGGTTCAAATAGGTTAAGAGGCTTTAGAAGCTCAATGGATCTCCCAGACGCAAGGCAAGGACTTTGGGCAAAGTCTTTTCATTCCTGAGTTCAGCTTCTGGTCTTCTATACTGCCTGGGGTTTAGCTGGCTCAGTCCCTCTCTCAGATACTCATTCCACATTAGACACATGTATATTTGTTAATGCACAGCACAGCATAGACCCTGGGGAAGCAGAGGTGGGCAAAGCAAAGGCTTGCTCTCATTAAGAATTTGGTCCAAAGCAAGAGATAGCAGTAAGTCCTGTCCTTGACAATCATATACATAAGATAACTTGTCATAGATAAACCAGAATTGTGGGATAGATAGTGAGTGGCTAGAATGGAAAGAGATCCCTTATTTATCTTATTTTGGGGGTGCTGTAGATCAAATCCAGAGCCCCATGCATGGCAGGCAAATGCTTTACAACTGCGCTGTTCCTCAGCCCCAAGAGAGGCTCCCTAGATGGGACGATTGAGGCAGGCTTCCCTGAGATGCCAGACTGACCTTAAGTGATGTCAAAGAACCAGGTCTTGGAGGAGCAAAGTCCCAAGAAGGAGATGGAGTGCTATGAAGTCCCTGAGGCAAGACTAGGAATGGACTGATCTCAAAGAGGCCAGTGAAGTCAGAAGTCTAGGGCTGGGTAGAAACCTACAGGTCATCATGGAGAGAGTAAGGAAACCTTGGTTGGTTGAGGAAAGCCTAACAGAGCTTGCTGCCTCTCATACATTGTGCCCGTAAGAACACGATGGTTTTGGCATGTTTGATTCTAATTTCTTTTTCTTTCCAAGTCAATCATGAAGGCGAACTGGGGTCTATATAAGGAGGCAGGGACTTACTCCCTGATTTAAGTCTTGAGTCTTTTGAAGCCTGAATACAGCAGCCCACTGTGTTATGCCGTGGTGTTTTTTCCCCATTCTCACCCACTGTCAATGAGTTGGATATATTTTTTGAAGGTTCCACTATCATTTATGTTAACAAAGTTGCAGTGTCGGACACGTGCTGGAGAGGATGTGGAGAAAGGGGAACCCTCCTCCATTGCTGGTGGGAATGTAAACTTGTACAACCACTTCGGAAAACCATCTGGCGCTCTCTCAGACAATTAGGAATAGTGCTACCTCAAGATCCAGCTATACCATTCCTAGGCATATATCCAAAAGATGCTCAAGTACACAAGGACATTTGCTCAACCATGTTCGTAGCAGCTTTATTCATAATAGCCAGAAGCTGGAAATAACCCAGGTGCCCCTCAACTGAGGAATTGTGGTACATTTACACAGTGGAATATTACTCAGCAATTAAAAACAAGGACATCATGAAATTTGCAGGCAAGTGGTGGGAACTAGAAAAGATCATCATGAGTGAGGCAACCCAGGAGCAGAAAGATACACATGGTATATACTCACTTATAATATCCACTTATAAGTGGATATTAGGATAATCATACTAAAATCTCTACACCCAAAGAAGCTAAACAAGAAGGAGGACCCTGGGTAAGATGCTCAATCCTCATTCAGAAAGGCAAACAGGAAGGACATCAGAAGAGGGAGAAAACAGGGAACTTGACAGGAGCCTACCACAGAGGGACTCTGAAAGACTCTACCCTACAGGGTATCAAAGCAGAGGATGAGACTCATAGCCAAAGTTTGGGCAGAGTGCAGAGAATCTTATGAAAGAAGGGGGAGATAGAAAGACCTGGAGGGGACAGGAGCTCCACAAGGAGAGTAAAAAAAAATCTGGTCACCGACATCTTTTCTGAGACTGATAATCCAACCAAAGACCATTCAGGGAGATAATCTAGAACCCCTGCACAGATGTAGCCTGAGGCAGCTCAATATCTAAGTGGGTTCCCCAGTAATGGGAACAGGGACTATCTTAGACATAAACTCAGTGGCTGGCTCTTTGATCACCCCCCTCCCCGAGGGGAGAGCAGCCTTACCAGGCCACAAAGGAAGACTATGCAGCCAGTTCTGATGAGAACTGATAGACTAGGAGGAGGACCTCCCCTATCAGTGGACTGGGGGAGGGGCATAGGAGAAGAAGAGGGAGGGAGGGTAGGGTTGGGAGGGGACAAGGGAGGGGGCTGCAGCTGAGATACAAGGTGAATAAACTGTAATTAATTTTTAAAAAGTGAAATGAAAAAATAATGCAGTGTCAGTATCTAAACAGCAAATGTCCAGTTACAATTTCTACTTAAAATCCCACTGGATTCTATGGCACATTCCTTAGCTTTCTCCTGAGATACAGTTGAAAAGAAGTCGGGCTTTTCAGAAAAACACCAAGATGCTGTCAGCACAGCCTGTAGAAGGTGGGGCTGATCTAAATATGAGGCGCTTCAAGTCTGAAGTTCTCTGCCATACCAGGAGGCATCTCAGCAGCTTCCCCAGCTGGAAGCCGGCCTGTTGGCCTCCAATAAAGCAATTCTCCTCTTGGATCTTTAAGTGGCTTCTCTGCTTAGTAGAGATCAGTTTCTAAAGACTGTGATGAGGATTAAATATGGCCATATGCGTAGGACCCCTCAGACAAAGCCTGGCTCGTAGCAAATGCCTAAGCCTTAGTTATGTAGCCCTCAAAGGGAGTCAGGACCAAGCTTCCGGGTTTTCATCAGGAAGTGTTCACATGCTTCTAAAGATGGTTAGTTGCAGCTAGTCTCACAGAGAATAATTGTCGGGAACTTCAGGGTTGAGCTTGAGGGAACCACTTCTGCTCTGGCAATGTCTTCTCTAGCCCCTGTCATTCATTTAATTTGCTGTTGCTCAGTTTGCCTTTGCCTTCGCTGTGAGCAGAACCTGCTGCGCTTCGCTGTGGGTTCCGAGTGACTGAGACGGGGAGGTGAGGGGGAAGCACTGCTCTGTGACTTTCTCGGCAGATATCAACACTGTGCTATCAGCTGCACTTGCATGGAGGAGACTGTAGGATCCTTGTACCTTTCACTGGCAGGGTTGTCTAAGGGATGGGGCAAGAGCAGGAAGCTTGAATAGAGGAGATTATGGGGTTCCTGGGACCTCTGTCAGACAAGCATTTCAAAGGGCCTTTTAGCCTTAGCCCTTGGATCCTAAAGGAGGAAATGCCTGGGATTCCAGGACCTGCTTCACAAGGGTTCCCCCGCCAAGGCTTAGGTGTAGCCAGGGCCAGCCTGCAGTCAGGCACCACCATGGCAGCCTGAATGTACGTTGCCAAGAGGCAAACTGGGTGCCTGCCCAGTCCCTTGCGTCATCTTTTTTACCCACGCGGATGGACAGGAGGGAGAAGGGCTTAGGGCTCCTAATGAAAGTGATAACCTCTCTGCACTGAGAACAAATTTGTTCTAAATTCATGAGCCACACCCTAAGGCCAATTCCACTAGAAAAAAACAGCCTGTGTGCTCCTCCATCAAAAGCTGCCACCCAACCCAGTAGCAGAGTATCTCCAAACCATGGTGGGACACAAGAGTCCATGTCTACACACACACACCTTTTTTTTTTTTTAGACAAGTTCATAGGCTGACCTCAAACTCAGTCTTCCAGGCTCCACACTCCCCACATTCCTCCACCTCAAGTCCTGAAATTACTGGAAAGTGCCACCAGCTCGAAGCCCTAATTTCTCTCCGGTCCTTCTAAATTGCTGTGCATGTGCCGTCTCTCCCCCAACGCCGCCTCCACATCAAACCAAAGACGGTGTTTACTCACGGAGGACCTTCAGGAACACAGACATCCTGGGTTTGCTTCCTAAACTTCCTATTATGCATAAAGGACGCATTGTCCTTTCAAAGCCAGGACTGAGACCTAGTATTTGTCCCATGAGTCACCACCACAACACAGTTAAAAGTATACAGGCAGCCCACAAGCAGCCCAGCAAGTTCTCAAGGAGGAGAAGTCACAACCACTCAGCTCCAGCTAGACACCTGTCAGCTCAGCTCTCAGGTTGCGCCTGATGAGCGTACTTCAACCCAGCAAGGCCACCAGCCAACCTGAGGAGCCTCTTGTGGGAGATATGGGTATCCCCCTCAGGGAAAGAGACGGGCGAAACGCAGTGAATGCATTTCTTTCAGTACAACAGGAATGTAGCGTCTAGGATCCATTGTCTAGATGCACAGCTGGCAGTATGAATTGATCTTAAACCTTGAGTGCCAAATTAAAAAAAAAAAAAGGCAGAATGAACGAGATACATAAAACCTCACATCATTTGCACACATTACAGCAATGTGTATCCTAAACAAATGAACACCCCCCTGTACAAGAACACAAGTGAACAAAATGATCACTGTAATGCACGAGGGAAGACGAGGATATTTGAGTGAAATGTGAGTGGGAATTTTGTGGGGACCAAAATTTGTAATGTGTTGGGATCTGGGTGTGTTTAACTCAACCCTTCCTACCAGAAGTTAGAGAAGGAAGAGGAGGTGCCTTAGTTAGAGTTTCTATCGCTATGATAACACAGTGTGAGCAAAAACAACTTGTGGAGGAAATGGTTTATTTTGCTTACACTTCCACAGCACAGTCCACCACGGAAGCAAGTGACAGGAACTCAGGGCGAAAGCTAGAGGCAGGATCTGCAGCAGAGGCAGTGGCTGCTTGGTGGCTTGCTCACGCAGCTTGTCCAGCCTCGGCAGTGGCTGCTTGGTGGCTTGCTCACGCGGCTTGTCCAGCCTCCTTTCTAGCAGCACCCAGGACCAACTGCCCAGGGCGGCACTACACGAAATGACCTGGGCCCACCCACATTAATTATTAATCAAGAAAAGGCACCACAGGCTTGCCCACAGTCCAGTCTAGTGGGGGCGTTTTCTCAGTTGAGATTTCTTCTTCCCACAGGACTTTAACCTGTGTCAAGGTGACACTTAAAACTATGCAGTGGGGGTTGGGGGTGGGGTAGTGGTGGCTGGAGACATGGCTCCGTGGTTAAGAGCACTGGCTGTTCTTCCAGAGGTCCTGAGTTCAAGTCCCAGCAACCACATGGTGGCTCACAACCGTCCGTCATGGGATCTGATGACTTCTTCTGGTGAGTGTGAAGACAAAGCACTCACATACATAAAATAAATATTTTTGAAAAAAAAAAAACTATCCTGGGCACTGGTGGCACATGCTTAAATCCCGGCACTCAGGAGGCAGAGGAGGGAGGATCTCTGTGAGTTCGAGGACAGCAGGAACCAAAGAGCAAGTTCCAGGGCATCAAGGCTACACGGAGAAACTCTATGTAGAAAAACAAACACACAAACAAACCAAACCCTCCAAACAATCAAAAAACACTAGCAAGCATAGAAAGGGGAGAGAAGAGAAGAAGGGAGAAGACACCAAAGAAAAGAAGGCCTCTTCCGATCCGACTTAATTTATTTTCCAACCTCAGCTCCCTTATGGCCTTCCAGGTTCAGCTCTGGAGGCTTCCCCCTGCGTCCCCAGTGTCCTGGTCGTTTGTCTTCTCCACCCAAAGCCAGTGGTTGCACTGGGCAGTGTGTCCAAAGGGAGCCCCGTGTGCAGCAGTCCTTTCCAGGCCCTTGGCACCTCAGGTTATCAGCCCTCCTGTTGCAAGTCACACTTTCTAAGAATGTTCTTCGAGGAACTTACCCAAATGGAGCAGTTTTTTTCATCATAGAGGTGCAAGCCTTTCCCAGAAAAACAAAAACAAACAAACAAAAAAACCATCCCAAAGAGACCCAGGCGTTCTCTGAATGGCCAAATGGGACCCTTCTAAGAGAACCCTTCCCCAAGGAAGCTTAAATCTCAGCAGTCTTCAGGGATATACTCCCTGCCTGCAAACCTCCAAGCCTGTCCCTTTTGGAGACACTTCCATCAGAACCAGCCTAGAGTCTTATAAATGTCTAGAGAAACCTCCATCCCTAGCCCTGCTGCAAAGGTGTCTGTAAGCACATGGATTGAGCAACTGGTGTGTGCTAGGGGCAGATGTGGACCCCGGGGGGTAGGATGGTCAGTAAAAGCAGGTGAGACACCCTCCTGGGGTTGATGTATAATCAGCTTCCACAGGTGTCACTCCCATCTCCTCTCCAGAGACAAGACTGTGAATTTGGGCAAATTCCATTTCCATTCTCCAGGGGCCTGTGCAGTGCTGGCAGCAAGAGAAACGGCCGACTGGAACCTAGCTGCCTGGCGAGGCCCTTGCCAGCACTGGCTCAGGAGGCCTGGTGTTTCCCTTCTCAGGGCCTGGCTCACAACCAAGATGGCATCTGCTCAGGAGTCAGATTCTAACTGCCCGGTGGCCTTGTGGCCCTCTCAGCCGAGTGTTTTAAGAGTTCCGAGATTTATTGGTTTTCTGCTCCGGACATGAAGTCACTAGAATTTTCCCTAAGGATGGAAAAGCCTCAGGAGCCAGATCTGGTTATCTCTCTTTTGCCAGGGCCTGAGCGGGATTGGTGCTCTACTCAGGAAACCC
The DNA here is from genome assembly GCA_028658305.1 of Pachyuromys duprasi. Taxonomy (NCBI): domain Eukaryota; kingdom Metazoa; phylum Chordata; class Mammalia; order Rodentia; family Muridae; genus Pachyuromys; species Pachyuromys duprasi. The sequence continues at coordinate 51,414,049 of CM053753.1, read as the reverse complement.
TACCCCTCTCCACCCAGTCACTTTCCTGAGTGACACTGGTCCTCTCTGACAGGGATCTGAGGGGCTCTCCCCAGGCAGGGGTCAGTATCTGGTTGGTGTCAGGAATGTTTCTTGAATATGTAAGATCACGAAAACCAAATGGTTTCCTAAGTACAGTTAAAAAAAAAAAAAAGGAAGATCCTATTGATTTTTATGTGTATTCCATTTTGCTGTGAATCTGTAACTACCCTCTGCTGGCTGGTTTCGATATCAACTTGACACAGACTAGAGCCGTTTGGGAAGAGAGAATATCAACTCAGAAAATGTCCCTACTGGATTGAGCTGTGGTGTGTTTTTTTTCTTTTGGTTGATGGTTGACATGGAGGGCCCTGGTCATTATGAGCAGTACCACCCCTGGGCAGACGGTCCTGGGTGCTAGAAGAAAGGACGCTGAGCAAACCGTGAAAGCAAGACAGTAAGCAGCATTCCTCGATGGCCTCTGCACCAGTTCCTGCCTCCAGATTTCTGTCTTCATTTCCTGCCCTCACTTCCTTAGAGGATGGGAGGAAGTGTAAGTGAAATTAAGTTTTTCCTCCCCGAGTTGATCTCTTCTTCTTCTTCTTCTTCTTCTTCTTCTTCTTCTTCTTCTTCTTCTTCTTCTTCTTCTTCTTCTTCTTCTTCTTCTTCTTCTTCTGGGTTTCTCTGTGTAACTCTACTTGTCCTGGAACTTGCTTTATAGACCAAGCTGGCCTCAAACTCATAGAGCTATGCCTGCCTCTGCCTCCCAAGTGTGGGATTATAAGGCATGCACCACACTTGGCTCTGACATAGTCTTTAAAAATGAAATCAATCGATCAATAACATCCAGGGCCGACAAGTTGGCTCACTAGCTTGAAGGACTTGCTGCTTGAGCCTGACAACCTGAGTTTGAGCCTTGGAACCATGTGAAGAAGAAAAAGAGAACCAACTGTATAAAGTTGTTCTGACTTCCACATGCATTCTGTGGCTCATGTGTCCCATATGTACATCATGGCCCCCTCATATGTAATAACAGTAATTTTTAAAGAACACTGAAAATTCCAGGAGAAAGTGAGCACAGACAGATGCTTCATGCATTCAAAATAGAACAAGAAGGGGAAAAAAAAAACCAAAAAAGAAAAGGGAGAGGAGGGAGAAGAGAAAGAGGAAGGCCAGAGAAAGAGGAAGAGCAAGAGGAGGGAAAAGAAGGGAAAGAACAGAAGGAAGAGGAAGAGAAAGAGAATCTGCAGCCAGAGTTGGACACAGAAGCAGCAGAGATGTCACGAGCAGAACATCCAAACCAGAAGCAGATAGTAAAGAACAGATGCAGAGAGAAGCAGAGCAATCTGCAGAAGGCAGAAGGGGAGAGCAGCAGGAGGAAGAGAGGCTAAATCAGCAGAAAAGGCAGAAGTTAGTGTGGAAGCAGCAGGAAGGCGGGAGATGGGGGAGGAAAAAAAGGGACAAGAGAGAGGAAATGAAGGAGGGAGAGAGAAGAGGGCAGGAGGAGGATGGAAAGGGAAGGCACAGAAGAGAGATTTGGGAAGCCGAAGGAAGTAGAAGCAGATGAGCGAGAATCTGGCACCAAAACAGAAATCACAGATGATAGACACAGGGCCAGTTAGACAGCTCAGCAGCTAACTGAACTTGCCACCAAGCCTGATGACCCGAGTTCAAACCCTGGCATCTGCATGGTGGAGAAAGTGAATCAATTCCCTTGTTGTCCTCTGACTTCCAAACACAAATCATACTATGTGCATGTGTACACATATGCACATATGCATTAAATAAATGTACGGGTAAAAATAATAAAAAGAAATGAAAGATACAGGGATAAAACAGACCAAAATAAAAGCAGATGCAGAAAGAATTTAAAAGGCAGAATCAGCAGAAGCCAAAGCCAAAAAGAGAACATGACAAGCCAGGAGCAGGAGCACAGGCACAGAGGTGGGGATGTAATGGTACAGCTTGGTAACAGTAATCAACAATGCATTATGTCTTTGTCCTTTCAACTTGCTGAGGATATCTCATAAATGGTTTTGGCATATGGGAGGTGAAGCATGTGTTCATTAGTATGATTGTGATAATCACTTCAGGATATACACCTACATCGAGGCATGACACAATTTGTGTACGTACTTAAATGAATCTCTGTAACGTTGGGTTGGGAGGAAGAAGCAGGAATTGAGTTCGGAGTATGGAGGTGAAGGTGGGACTGAATAAATAGAACTGGGTGGAGGAGGAGGGAGTCCCTGCTGGGAAAGGTGCGTGTGCAAGGTTCTCAGCTTCGGTCGGGCTGATGTCTCGTGGTGGCCCTAACCTTTCATGCCCACATGTGTGTAACCACCACTAGAGTGGGGACTCTGAGAAGCCTCTGCCCATGATCCTCTCCTATTAAGGGTTCCAGGGCATGGAGGTCAGTCCCATTGTAGGAAGACTTCCCTCTGGAGGGACCATTGGTCCCTGGGCTTTGTCCCAGTTACTGACTAGAAGTGCCTTTGTGGTGACCAACAGGACTCCAGAAGGGGGAAGGTCAAAATGTTGAGACATAAGAGGTTGGAGTTAGGGAAAGAGAGAGGTGAGGACTGGCATCCTCCTCCCATCTCCAGCCTCTGAAGAGTTGCTCATCCCTCAATCCTCAAGCCAGCTTTGCAGCTGCCTTCAAGTCCAAAAAGACACCAGTGTCTGTGTGGGTGTAGGGGTTTCCATTCTCCCCCTGCCCGCAGGCCTCCACTGAGCATGCAGAAGGAGAGCAAAGGAAGTGGGAGTAGGGGCCCTTGATGAGTACCAAGCCATGGTTGTTGTGGAAAGACTCTAGAGGGGCCTCTCTGTATCAGCTAGTTCCCAAATAATAGAGAATTTTAGGTTAATAAAGGTACCTACCATAACTGGGCAGGTATCAATTTAAGGTACCATAACTGGGTAGATATCAACCCTCTAAGCTATTTTGCTATTTCCAAGCTCCACACCCCAAGTTACTTGTCATAATTGCTCCTTCCTGGACTTCTGTTACATCAGGCCAGCCCTCATGGCCATGTGCTCATGGTTCATACTGCCCCATGACAACTTCTTTCTCTCCCGCTTCCTATACCCCTGCTGTATCTTCTGCTTCCTCCCTCCTCTTGGTCTTGTAGTCCCTCTCTGACCCCAAGCCCAAGAACCTAAACCCTGGCTCCATCTCTTCTGCCCAGCTATACTGTCAGCTACTTTATTTAACCAGTCAGAGAATATTGGCAAGCAAAGTTTATACAGCATCGCTTGGTGTGAGAATGCACTTGTCTGGGTAGCAACCAGATCTTGGGGGCCAGTAATTGGCATCAAAATACATAGCCCCAAATCAACCCCCAACACATGATGGGGGTCCGTTGTTACAAAGTAAAGTTCCAAGCGCTGGCAGGATCCAGGGGAAGGTGTAGAAGGGATTCGGTTACAAGGAAAGGGCAGGAAGGGAATCCCTGTACCTTCTCAATTCAAGAAAGCTTCCTAAGTCAAGAGAATACTAGTTTTAAAAGGCATGACCATGTGTTTATCTTCAGAACGTGGCCAGCTTGCTGAAGAGAATACATGAGTCTGTGGTGTTGGGCTGGGAGCATGAGCTCCCTCAGGGGGGCTTCTCACAGCTTCCAGTCTCACAGCCCATAAAATGGCGGCTCTCTCTCATCCCTACTAAGTCACTGGCTGAGCAGTCACGTGACAACTCACATGCACAATAAACACATATATCCTGAGCAGATCAGAAGGGAAAGAACCTCAGCAATAAAGGAGCTGTGTTCCTATAACATGGGGGCCATTTTCCTAAAACCAATCTTGTCTTCCAGTCTACCTCACTTTGAGTGACACTACCAGGCAGCCACCTGGGTTTTCGCCATGGTTGTTGTTACAGTAGACAGTGACTCAATGGCAGGTTGAACTGCATTCTTCGCCCTATTGAAGCATCTTTGTAAAATACTGTGAGAGGTGCCAATGGAGAAACTGGAGTTACAGTTAATTTTATATGGCTGTGTTTCTCAGTTTCTCTCTTGACTTGGCTATCACGTAAAGAATTGAGACTCTTTTATATTTGTTTAATAATAAGCTTCATAACATAATAACTGAGAAGTTATTGATTACTCTATTATTAACCCTCTAAACTAACCTGGTTCCATCCCAGAGATACTTGAACTTTGTAGTTTTCCTTGCTGAGCTCTCTCTCCTGGTCCCTCCTGAACATGTGCCCACGGCTAAATCCCCTACTTCCTCCTCCAACTCCCCGCCCCTGGATAGCAGGCAGTCCAGTCCTATTTTTTCCCCTGCTCAGCAATTGGCTGTAAGCTGCTTTAATGGCATATCAGGAGACAATTGAGGAGCCGTGTTTACACAACATTGAGACAGGAGATTCTCAAAACAAGGATTGCAACCAGATATCAGGGCTACAGAAATCAGCATTTGAATTACACAATAACCTTATGCCTACAAACTGGTACTGAGGAGAAGGATCAAGAGTGTAGAAGGTCCATGTGACAGAGTGACTTCTATATAGTAGTAAGGCCTCCTAAAGCCCCATGTGCCTTTTAGGCAAGTTATCCAAATCAAAGAAGGTACCCAGTCTCACTTTTCCTTCATATGTTTAAGGAATGGCTATATGGCCAGAGAAGGCTGTATCTTCTAATTTTTTAAAATTAATTTTCAAGTAATGGGTTTTATTCTGGCATTTCCAGACACATATGATTATATTTTGTTCTAATTAATTCACTTCCCCTTCTCACTATCATTCAGCACACTGTCTTATTCCCTCTTGTGAGTTTCCTTCCTCCCCCACATCACATGTATTCTATTACTCTTCCTTTCCTCAATATCTCTTCCTCCAGCCAGTCATGGTAGTGTACCCCAGCACTTGGGAGGAAGAGGCAGGTGGATCTCTGAGTTCAAGGCCAGCCTGCTCTATAGAGAGAGTTCTAGGACAGCTGGGGCTATGCAGAGAAACTCTGTCTCAAAAACCAAAACCATAACAAATCAAAAAAGATTTCTTCTTCTCCTGCTATGATGCCATGGTCCCCTTTCTACTTTTATATTTACAGACACATTCTCATTTGGGCTTATTTTATTAACATAGTGTTCTGCATTTCCATGCATTTCCCTACAAAATCATGGTTTCATTTATACCTACCACATTTTCTTTACCCATTAATCTGTAGGTGGGCATCCAGGCTGGTTCCAGTACTTAGCTATCGTAAAAAGTCCAGTGTCTTGTCTCGGGCCTCCATCCTGCTCTATCTCTGACTTACTACCCTGACCCCAAGAATTTCAAGAATGCCTTAATTCCCACAGCGGCCAGCCAGATGTTCAAATGCAAACCTGATTGTGGCAGATCTCTACTTTAGGTGTCCACTGCCCTTAAGATCAAAATAAAAGCCTGAATGGAGTGTACTGGCATCCACCCACACCCACTCACTCCCCCATTGCCCCAACCTCCTCCCTTCCAGGATAACAAATTATTAGGTCTCAAACTGGTGACAAATGGCTAACTGAGGTGCCTATTTAACATACCAAAGCAAACCTGGCCAACAGGTTCTCCCAGCATCCCTCAGTCCCTAGCTGTTACAGAGTATGGCTGGCATACCCTCTGCCTGAAATGTTTCCAGCCAAGGGGCTAGGCTGTTCTTCCCCCAGTCATCCTTCCATAATCCAGCCATTTTGCTTACCCACCACTTTTGCCTTCCCAGGCTCTTCCCTCTTCTTCCCCCCTGCTCCCTCTCCTCACATAGATCAGGGTCATGTCCACTCTGGACTCTCCCAGATGTCTCTGACTCTGACCTCCCTTTTATTTACAATAAACTTTCTCCTACACCTTACCTAGGAGCAGTCCCCCCCCCCTTTTTTTATTTCTTTTTTCATTCATCTGGTGCCAGCGCCCAAGATTGTGCCAGTCTCAGGTCTTAGGAGCAGCTATTCCCTGTCTCTGGAATATTCTTGCTGTGCCAGTCTCCCCCACACCCCTATGGCCTGACCCATACCCCAGATATTCCCAATTCCCTCCTAACTACTCACCCTCTCAGCAAAGCCTTCCCCAGCCTTTAGACTGGATCAAGCTCCCTGGTTCCACGTGCACTCAGCACTCTTCCCTCATCTTTACGGGTTTGTGGTAATGTCAACCTCCTCCACGGAGCTGTACCCTTAGCATGGAAGGAAGTGCTTTGGTTTCAGTCACCACTGCACACAAACGTCTCCCAGCCCAGGACGGCCCAACACTCCTCCCTCTTTTAGGAACTGCTCCGTAAATACCTTCTGAGTAAATGCCGCTCTATTTCTAGGTTCCTCAAGTTTAGGATCCATGTTGCATAACAAAAGAAGCAGCCGGGGGAATCCGGACATCTGCTTCTCAGTCCACTCCCTTCTCAGGGGGCTCTGTAGAGGCCAAAAATCTGTAGGCACAAGACGGAGATCCAGTCTCTCAGGCTGTCCCAGTTCAAACAGATCACTGCTGTCTCTTACTGCCTGTACTGATTTGGGGCTCCCCTTTTCTAGGGGACACCTTAGACCAGGCAGGACCAGAGGTGAGAATAAATCTTCCTAAAGAAAGAGCATGCTAACTCTCTTTGTTATTGCAACATTTGTTCTGCAAAGTGACCTTCTGAACCACAGCCAAGGGACTGCTTTGTCATCGAAGTTTAATTCTTAGTTCTGGTACTTAAACCCATGACTTAAACTTTCCATTTCCTCTCAAGGCAGCCAGAAAGCAGGCATCACCCACCACAGGGCATTCCAATGGACACGGTATAGTCTATAGGTCAACAAAATAAGTCTTTTAAAATAAACCCTTCACAATTGTTGATGTTGCATGAAAGAGAAAGTAAGGCCACTCAGGGACACTAACTTTCAGGGTCTCCTTTTTGTCCCCAACGTGTTCCTCCCGCCACCCACCCCCCCATGTTTCACTCTTGTAATTTCCATTCTTGGCTCTCTAGAATTAGTGTCTAGCCTTCTCTTGCTCAAAATGCCAGGTACTAATTACACTGCTTTGTCTTTGTTTCAGGGTGGCAGCCAGTGTCTCATATTTGCATACTTTGCTTCCAAACAGCATTTAAATGCAGCAAAGAAAAAAATAGACTCTTGCAATGGAATTAGAAATGTGAGTAAGACGCTTTCTCTCCACCATTCAGAGGCTTTGGAAACCTGAGCTTCTCCGTCAAGGGGAACTGACTTCTCACTGGGAATTTGTGCCTGTGGGTAGAAGGGGTAGGGGGATGGGGGTGGGGTTACTCCTGAGATTGTTGGGTCTCCCCCGCCCCCCCCAAACAAAACGAGGTGTTTATTTAACATATTAACTTACTAGGCCAGCAGGTTCTCCTACTATCCTTAGTTCCTATCTGTTACAGGGCATGGCTGGCATACCCCTCTCCCTACCCTGAAATCTCCAGCCCAGGGGCTAGGCTGCCCTTGCCCTGCCAATTCCTCCCTCTGTGATTCAGCCATTTTGGCTATGCCTTCTCTTGGCCTATTGGTGAGTGGCCCCTCTCTTGCTCTCCCTCCCCATCTCTCCTCCCACGGCCTGGTTTAGTTGGGTGGCCATGTTCATCCTAGACTCTTCCCTCTGCCTGTGTATTCCCCTTATATTTACAATAAAAAACGTCCATACTTTAGGAGTAGCCATGTCCTTCTTTTATTTCATTCAGAAACTGTCTTGGCTAGGCTTTTATTGCTGTGAATAGACACCATGACCATGGCAGCTTTTTTCTTCTTCTCCTTCTGCTTCTTCTTTCTTCTTCTTCTATTTTTTTTTTTTTTGAGACAGGGTCTCTCTGTGTAGCTCTGGCTGTCCTGAAACTCACTTTGTAGACATTGAACTTAGAGATCCACCTGCCTCTGCCTCCTGAGTGCGGGGATTAAAGGCATGCATCACCAATGCCCAGGGACCATGGCAGCTCTTATAAAGAAAAACTTTAATTGGGGCTGGTTTACATTTCAGAGGTTTGGTCCTTTATCATCATGTGGGAACCGTGGCTGAATGCAGGCAGATGTGGTGCTGGAGAAGGAACTGAGAGTATTTTCTTTCAAACTGCCACAGAAACTGACCTCCAAAAAGCCTGGTATATTCCCAGGGACCCTAGACCCCTATGATGACACTCAAAGTTGAGGACTTCTTAAGGACACCAAGGCTGGCAGTTGGCATTGAGTGCTGCATAATATACCCTTGCAGGGCCTGGATAGATGGCTCAGTGGTTAAGAGTACTGTCTACCCTTCCAGAGGTCCTGAGTTCAATCCCTAGCAACGATATGCTGGTCACAACCATCTATGCTGGGATCTGATGCCCTCTTCTGGCTTTCAGGTGTGCATGCAGATAGAGCACTCATACACATAAAATAAATAAATAATGAAAATCTTACCCTCACGGGGACTCCTGCAAGGTTTGCAAGGATGAGTGGTAACTCCACCTGCCCTGGCCTGGACTGGGAGCCTTCCGGGAAAGCCTGAGCACAGCATTTGCCTATACCAATCTGCTCCTGCTCCAAAGAACCAGCTACCTAGAGGGTCCTCAGGCGTGTTGAATGAGACCCAGCTACCTCGGCTTTTAGAAGCTCTTTGAGCTAAATCAATCTGCTCTGGGTGACTTGTAGAGAAAGCCTGAACACAAAATAAAATTAAAACCCGCCCCACGGTGGTGGTGTCTCCGGTGTAGTGTCACAGAAAATGGGAGCCATTTAACATTTAACCAGAGGACCGCCTGTGGCTCTTGACGCTCCCTCTGTGCACTGGGGAAACCAATAACAGATGTGCACCCCCCCAAAAAAAGGTATAATCGCTATTGCAACATCTTTCCAGGACCCGGGGGACGGGTGAATGGGAATAAATCTATGCTGCTGTAACTTCTATGGACCTTTTGACACACACCAAGCTGTCAAGCTCCTCACCCCTCACAGGTGAGCACCTCTCGACAGGATACAAATAGCTTTCACAGGTATAGAGACTGTGAGAAGACGGGCTTGGTGGCTAGCCTATTCCAGCTACTGCCAGCGCTAACGCTGTAATACCCCAGTGTGCCGCCTCTCAGCGGCTAACTGGGGTGCTTCATTCCCGAGTTGATTGATACTCATGTTCCACACGTTAAGTGAGAGTTTCAGAAGGAAAAAGAAGGAGATAACTATAGAGAGAGAGAGGGAGAAAGAGAGAGAGAACTCAGGTGTTTATTTCCAGGCTTGTTCTGTTCAAACATGATTTTGGAAAATGTTTGTTTTGTTGTTGACGTTTTAATGTTTATGTCTCTCTACATTTCATTTTAAATATTGAGAAGAATCACAGAGAATTTAAATTTTTTAACCTTTACTTATATTTTATGGGGTTCATTGGTCGTTTTGCCTGTGTGTCTGTGCACTGCATGCGTGCAGTACCTACATAGGCCAGAAGGGGTCACTGGATCCCCTGGGACTGGGGATGGCTGTGCGATCCCATGTGGGTGCAGAGAATTAAACTCGGGTCCTTTGTGCTTGTGTGTGTGTGTGTTTAGTTTTTTGTTTTGTTTTGTTTTGAGACAGCACTGGCTTTCCTGGAACTCACTCTGTAGACCAGGCTGACCTTAAACTCTGAGATCTGCCTGCATCTGCCTCCTGAGTGCTGGGATTAGAGGCCTGCACCACAACTGCCTTACTCTATGCTCTTAACAAATGAACCATCTCTCAGGCCTCCAGAGGAAAAATTTTTTAAAACTGGTGTTCTCGACTATGTCTCCTTTCCCCCATCTCCGTACTTCTCTTCCCTCCCCTCTCCACCCTCAGGTGGTCAGAGGGTTGGGAGAAGGTGAGCCAGGAGGTGCTCTTCTCAACTGCTTTGTAAGAATGTGTAAAACATTTGTCTCTGTCACCCCTGACCCAAGGTTGCCTCCGACTCCTTGCCCTGCTGGGGCTATTTAGTTAAAGCAGAGCTGATGCCACTAACTGGAGAGAGGGCTGCCTCTGCACCCATGGACTTCCCGTCTGTAAAGTGGAGGAGACAGAAATCTGACACATCCCCACTCTTATGGAAAGGAGGAGAGGGAAGAGAGGGGGACAGGAAGGGGAACTTCCGATGTCCAAGCAAAACTGTCTGTGTGCCTACCCTGGGTTTAGCCCTGTGGGCCAGACAGCCAGCCTAATCCAGCCCTCAGTTTGCCCAGCCAGCACACCTGCTGTGTGCCCTCAGGTTTCACCTCTCTAGCCTTCTAGTTCTTCACCTGTAAAACGAGGACCCTACCGTAGAGGAATTTTAATTCAGAACATGGCTGCTCTGGCAAGAGATCATACCCAAAGACCTTCTAGGTCTGTGTGACCCTGCTAAGAATATATACACACCTTTAATCCAGGAGTCAGAGGCAAGCAGATCTGAGTTCAAGGCTAGCCTGGTATAGAGCAAGTTTCAGGTAAAGAAAAGCTTAAGTCCAGGCATGGTGGTACACACCTTTAATCCCAAACAATGAAGGTAAAGTTAGTTTGTAGAGGAAAGCATGCGTGTTTGAAAGCGATGTCAAATTGAGTGGCAGAAGAGCTGACAAATCAGAGAAAGATTTGACAGAATAGGATATGCCCAACAAGTCTCAGAGGCTGAAAACGTTCTAGGCCTACGTTAGATGGTAAGGAGGTTAGAAGCTTCCAGGACTATGCCTAGGTAAGCAGACAGAGGCAGTAATTCTCTGAGATAACTAAACTAAAATAAAATAAAATAAAATAAAAAGTTTCTATTACAACCTCTCTCAAAATGGTGGTGGGTGAACTATATGAGATAACCTACCTGATTGCAAACAACCAGGGCAAGGACCACCTAAGAACCTCAGTCTGTTAATAATTTTAACTTATCTTTTCTGTTGGAGTTTTGTGTTTGCTTGGTTGGTTTTGAGACTGGGTCTGAAGAGGCACTAGCTCACTTAAGCATATGGCTCTCCCAGGCTTTTATCCCTACTCCCCTCTGCATTCCTAAAAATCATTAGATGACATTCCTAAAGCTAGCCACCATTTGGCCATTATTTGGCCACTTTGATCGCTTGAAGCTAAGGAGGTCCAGCTATCAAAGTATTGAAGTCTGGAATCAAAAGCCCCCTTTGGCTCACCTAATTAACATGCCCAATTAAAATTAAACACCTCATCCTAATACGGATGTTTCCCCCTTTACCTTTATAAACTGCCATTGGCCTGTGAGACATGTCTATCTCTCTATCCAGAGGCAGTCCTGTGTTCTCACTGGGACAAATATCTCTGACCTGGTTCACTGTGCTCTTCCCCTTCTTTCTCTGTCTCCTGTATTTGTCTCTTATTCCCTCCCTTTGTCTCTCTCTGGGGCAAATAAATATCCCTTGTATGGAGGACTTGGTCCTCACAGGGTCTCTACGTATTGCTCCCTGGCCAACCTCAAACTCGCAGAGAACGGCTTCTCTGAAGTGCTGGGACTAAAGGCATGTGCCACCATGCCCAGCCTAATTTATCTTTTCACTAGGCATCTTCCAACTATTGCACAAGCAGTGGGAAGGAGACATCTCTAAAAACATCGACACCCCCGGGCAGGTGTAGTGACCCTCCTCTTTAATCCCACCACTCAGCAGGCAGAGGCAGGAGGATCTCTGTGAGTTCGAGGCCAACCTAGTCTACACAGTGAATTCTAGGACAGGCAGGACTAGAGAAGCCCTGACTCATAAAGCAAACAACAAAAACCATTGAAACAGACATCTTAGCTCCCCTAAATCAAGTAGAAAGAGATGGAGAGAGAGTGTGGGAGAGCAAAGTGGGGAAGGAGACAGCGGATGTAAGGGAAGGGAGAGAGAAAGGGGTATATGAGACAGATCTTTTATCCCTGGCCCGTGGCCACAGTGATAGGTGATGCCATCAGAAATTACTTTTGTTTTGTTTTTGTTTTTTGAGACAGCGTTTTTCTCTGTGTAGCCTTGGCTGTCCTGGACTCTCTTGGTAGACCAGGCTGGCCTCGAACTCACAGAGATCTGCCTACCTCTGCCTCCCTGAGTGCTGGGATTACAACTATGTACCACCACCCTGTCCCATCAGAGGTTGCTAAGCAACCTAGAGTCAGCTAGCAGGGCTTTGTATGTGTTAACAGATGTCACCACTGTTGGGATTCCTAAGCAGGCATCTCTATGGCCAACCCCAAGGGACCTGACAAACAGGATCTCCGGCATCTGTGAGGCCACCTACGGGCCACCCGCAGACCACCTGAAACCACCTGTGCATGTTCTGGGTCACCTTATAAGAACTGGTACCAGTTTCTCTCTCTTCCCCTCTCCCCCTATGTCTCTTCCTCTCCCCACTCTCCCTCTCTTTCTCCTCTTACCTCTCTCCCCTTTCTCCCCTTCCCTCTCCCTCTCTCTCCTCTCCCCTACTTCCCTTAATAAAACCAGTTGTATGGCGTGATTTATGAACCCACTGTGTCACTTCACTGTACAATCCCAACAACTATAAATGCTATGAGTAGTCCCTTTGCACACTGGTCCTCAGCACCCACGGGTTGAACAGTCTCTTAAGCTTGTAGAAAACTAACTTCTCTGTGTTAGGGAAGAAGGAGCCACCAGGGCCTGAGGGGCAGCCAATGTTTATCTGGTTCCCTAACAATAGCTTCCTGAGGAGCACATTCCCAGCTTAAGTGGTTGTAAGATGAGTTCAGGTCCCAGTTCCCCCACTTCCTGGGGAAACTGGAAACCCTGAGCAAAGTATTCATTCCCTCTGAGCTCATTTCCCTATTTGAAAAACAGGTTTGAAGTGCTACTATTAGGATTAGCCATAACATGTAATGTAAACACATGCCAGGTGAGATGGTGGTGTGTGCCTTTAATCTCAGCACTCAAAAGGCACAGGCAGGCAGAGCCCTAGTGGGTCTGAGGTTAGCCTGGTCTACACATGAGTCTCTTAATAGTTCCATTGCTATGCTAAACACCATGAATAAAAGCAACTTGGAGAGGAAAGGCTCTATTTCATCTTACACTTCCCTGTCACAGTCCGTCATCAGGACCCAAATTCAAGGCAGAAACTAATGCAGAGACCATGGAGGAATGCTGCTTCCTGCCTTGCTCCTCCTGGCCCACTCAGGCTGTTTTCTTACAGCAACCAGAACCACTAACCCAAGGGCAGCCCTAGGCATCAATCAAGAAAAAGTATAAGAGGCTTGCCCCTGGGCACTTTTTCCGTTGAGGTTCCCTCTTCCAAAATAATTTGTGTTGAGTTGACATAAAACTAGCCAGCACAGTGAGTTTCAGGCCAGCCGGGGCTACACAGTGAAACTGTGTCTCAAAAACAACACCCCAAGCCAGGAGAGCGGTGGCACATGCTATAATTCCAGCACTCAGGAAAGCAGAGGCAGATGGATCTTCGTGAGTGCAGGACAGCCAAGGCTACACAGAGAAACCCTGTCCCAACAAACAAACAAACAAACAAACAAACAAAAAGCCCAGCAGCAGCAACAACAAAAAATAATGTAAACACTTGACAGCATACTGTAGAGACTTTGCAAACCGCACCTGGGCTCCAGGCTAGAATGACGGCAAGAAGAAATTTTCTTAAAATGAATCCCCATAAGGTGTTGGACTAGTATTAGTCTTAACTCATATTGCCCCAGAAATTAGAACTTTCAGAGAAAGTACCAGCTCCGCCGCTTACCTGCTGTGTGACTTTGCCAAAGTTACTTTCTTACCTTGAGTCTCAGAATCGAAAAATGGTGGAGCTCTAAGTCCAAGGAGCCCAGAGCATCTAGTGGCTATGGTCCTAGTGCCTGGAATTATGCTGCTAGTTTGACAAAGTTACAACAATGTGATCTAAAGACATAGGTCAGTGGCCTGGAAAAGCCACTGTCTGGACACAGTCTACAGAAAGCCTGCAAGTGAGCAGCCTTACTCACCACAGAGCTGTGTGTAAAAGCCAGCAACTGAAAACAATCCAAATGCCCAGGGATAACAGGGAACAAGCGTGTGGTGACGTCATCATACAAGGGGTCCCATGCAGCCATGAGAAGGAAGAAACTGCACCACGCTACAGAAGTGGATCAACCACAGGCTCATAATGTGAGCGCAAGAAGCTAGAAGAGAGTGCGCAGTGCTGGACTCCATGTGCATGAAGTTCCGAAACAGACAGAACTAATGCATGATGGATGTTAGGCCTCAAGTCAGTGACTACCTTAGGGTAGCAAGAGAAGGGGAGATGAGGAGGGCTTCTGGGGTGCTGGTAAGGCATTGCTTATTGATGTCATCACTGTGTACACTGCCATACACTTACAATGTGTGAATTTGTGGATAAGAAATTTATCAGGCCTGCAGAGATGGCCCAGTGGTTAAGAGCACTGGCTGCTCTTCTGAAGGATCTGGGTTCAATTCCCAACACCCACATGTCACTCACAACTGTCTGTAACTCCAGTTCCAGAGAATCTGACACCCTCCACTGATACACATAAAAAATACAATTAAAATTTTTAAAAAGAAATTTATCACTCAGTAGAAGGTAGCTTAGAAGCCTCTTTATTCTTCTGGGTACAAGCAGTCATTGATTTATCTACCTACCCATCACTGTCCTGTGGAAGACCTGGGGAGAGGAGGCTGCAAGTATATACAAATAAGAAGACACAGCATCTTTTCTCTAGGAATCACCAGTTTGAGAGGAGGCAGGTAGGCAGTGAGCAGAAACAATCAAGCACTAGCGTGCAAATTTGAACACATTACCATAGACTCCAGAAGAAGAGGTGACATTTGAGCAGGAGCGTAAGAAAGAGAGTGAGAGAGAGAACAGAGACTGGGGAAACTTACTGTGCTGGGCTGTCAACTGGATGTCCACTTGATGCAAGCCAGGGTCACCTGAGAGGAAAAGAGCCTCAGTTGATAAAATGCCTCCATGAAATCAGACTACAGGCAAACGTTGGGGTATTTCCTCTATTAGTGATCGATGTGGGAAGACCCAGACTGTTGTGGGTGGGGACATCCCTGAGCCTGGGTTCTATGAGAAAGCAGGCTGAGCAAGCCAGGGGGAACAAGCCAGTCGGGAGCATACTTCAATGGCCTCTGCATCAGCTCCTGACTCTAGGTTCCTCCAGGTTCCTGACCTCACTGCTTTTGATGATGAACTACTAAAATGAGCTGTTGAGTGAAAGAAACTCTTTCCTCCCTAAGTTGCTTTTGATCACAGTGTTTCATCACAGTGATACTATCCATAGCTAAGACTCCACTCTGCAGGAATGAAGAAGAGCCCTGAGCTGGTGAACAGGTGTTCATTCGGCCTTTAACTTTCACATCCCAAGACAACACACCACAAAGAGCTACTGAAGGGAGCTCAGCAGCAGGGACCTTCCAAACAGGGACCCATGGCAACAGCCTAGGCTTTTATCTCCTAGTCTTAAGGATATACTGAACTCTCCTAACAAAGGCCACCTCCAGCCGTCCACTCTGTCTCTTCACTGTCACCAACTCAAGATCACCCCTCTAGCCATGCTCCTTTCTAACTCCTGCACCCGGCTTTTGTCCCTCTCAATGGGACCTTCTCTGCTAGCACAAAAACATGCAATTATCTCTTCGGTCTTTAGAGAGAAATAGACTTCATCATTTTTCTCCAATGAGCAACCACTTCACATCTCTGTGGATCTGTTCTCTATCTACACTTACCTTGGTGACCTCATGTAGGTGACAATGACCTACATGCAGCCTCAAACTGCTAGATTCCACTTACAAGCTATCAACCCCTAGATAACTGTGTCTACCTCATTTTTATCCCCAATTCCAGGCACGTGCATCCAGCTGCCCATCAGACATCTCCAGAGATCTAAGAGACATCCCAAACCACCATGCCCAAAGCTGAACTCCTCATCTTTCCATAAGCCTTGCTCCTCTTAGGTTGCCCATCCAAGAAACGGCCACCTCATCCTTCCAGTTCCTCCAGCTTAAATGCTCATCTTTGATTCTTATCCCCCATCTTTCACCCAGTTGCCAACAGACCTTGTGTTCCACCTTCAAGTCTTCAGAAACCTGACCACCCTTATCACTTCTGGTGTTACCACCCTTATCCAAACCACCATAGCCCCCTACCTGATTCCTCCAGTAGCCTTCTGAGTGGTTTCCCGGTCCCTACCTTATCTCTGCTTCCAACACAGCAGTGCTGTATAACTGTTTCCTTGGCAACTTAAGCATTCTACCCTGAAGTCAGTCTCTTTAAGCAGGAACTTAAATGACTCAAAAGAAGCTTCAGGATGTCTCTGAAACTGACCAGATTCACTAGACCTGTTCTCCCTGCCAGAGTAAACAATTAAGAGCTGAGAGCCCCTCTCACACCAATGGCTGCTGAGCTGTGATGAAGACTCTCAGAGGAAAGACGCTGCAAAGAAGACTCTTACAACCAGACCAGTTCCATGGAAGAATCAGGAACCAGCTGAGCTGCCTGGAGGAGGTTTAAACCAGAGTCACCTGGAAAGGACACTGTGCAACCTGTTGCAGGCGGTGCAGTGTGCCTCAGGTTTCTAGCTTGTATGAGCTGTCACCTGTGCTGGCTAGACTTTGGTAATGCTGCTGTCTTTGGAACACGTAAGTAACCCCTCACCCATATTCCTTTAAGTAACCCCAGTAAAACTCGCTGGTTCACCAAGTTGGACTTTGGTGGTCGTATGATCTCTGTCTGGGTGAATAGACATGTGTGTTGTGTCTCCCCAGGAAAGCTTTATCATACAAGTAGAGTGACCTCATTAAGCAACAAACCAGACCAAGCTTCCAACAGACTTTGACTCCAATACTGGTCCTCTAACTGGTCCTCCACAGGTATCCAAAACCTTCCACAAGGATTTGACCTACATTCCCTGTTTCCCCTTGGCTTCCGGTTGCCCTTCTTAACACACACAAATCTCCTAGCTCTTAAGCTGGCTAGGCATTCCTTAAGGCCTATCATTTCTTCCCAGAGGAGCTCTCATGGTAGTTTCAAGGAGACTAGCCTTCACAGACTCAAAATATTTGCATGCTTAGACCCCAGTTTGTAAAGATTAGGAGGGCTGTCCTGGTCGAAAGAGGTGTATCCCAGGGGATGGGTTTTGAGGCATCTATCTATCTATCTATCTATCTATCTATCTATCTATCTATCTATCTATCTATCTATCTAACTATCTATCTATCTATCTATCTATCTATCTATCTATCTATCTATCTATCTATCTATCTCTAGCTATCTCTCTGCCTACTGCCTGCATATTGGGATGTAGCTTTGAGCTGTTTCTCCAGGGCCATGCTTGCCTGCCTGCCTGCCTTGCTGCCATGTTCCCCGCCATCATGACAATGGACCAACCCTACAAAACCGTAAGCAAGCCCCCAACTAAATGCTTTCTTTTATATGCGTGGCCACAGTCATGGTGTCTCTTCAAAGCAACTGAACACTAGTTAAGATGCTCTCCTATGTAAAATCACAGCCTCATCCCCCAGCAGAGTCCCTACTGCCCTCTCTTGCTTTGTTTCTCCAAGGTGACACACTCATTCTTCACCAGCATTCCAGCTCTTTATCTGCCTTTCCCTTCTCCACTGCTCCCTGAGGGCAGACATGGTGGCCTTTCAATTAACACTGTAGCCTGGTTCATGGGTGACCAGCACTTCTTTGGTTACTGCTGTTTTGTGCTGTGCAGCAGATGGGCTCATTAAAGGGGGGCAGACTGGTGCTAGCTAGAAGTCTTTTCCTGATACAGATGAGATGCTATGAACTTTGAACTAGGGAAGGGAGGACTAAGAGAAGAGACTGACAATACATTTGACAGTTGTAAATAGGAGCAGTGTATAGAAAAAAGAAGCAGCTAGCATGATTTTGGAGTCTCTGGCTTGGAGGACTATGGTGGTGACCGGGCCATTAACTTGGATCTGAAGGGGAGATGGAGAAGAGGATTAGAGTTTGAAAGGGGGAAACTGTGGTCAAATTTCTCTGTCATCCAGGACACACAGGACACACACACACACACACACACACTAGTTAAAACATGAGGAGTCCAAGAACGTGAGCCTCAGCAGCCTACAGCTCTACAGCAACAGAGCCATGCCCCAGACGCCTGACTCCAAAACTCTCTCAGGCAAAACCTGCCTGTGTGAACCGGAGCATCATCACAAAGCCACTGCCACAGTCTCCAGATGGCCAGATTCTCTAGTCCTTTTTAAGCCATAACATCAGCTGAACCAAGCCTGATTCACCTGGGTCTGCCACACTGCCAGATCTTTGCATTCCAAAGAAACACAACATTGGCCTATGATATTTCCTCTGACCCTCTCAATTACTTACTCACTAGCCTCCTCAGCTCAAACAAACGTTTTCTTCAGTTTCCATGTGGACTTTGGGATGCCGGGCCACAGTGGGTTTAGTTCTATGTCATACAATAGAAGTTCCTCTCCCTCAATCCCAGGATGCCTTTGGGCTGGCTTAAATACTAAGTCAGGGGTTTGTGATCTTGGGTGCCTGTGGGTTGTTGTGCATGATGATGATGAGGTTATGTAATTGTGAGTGACTTGCTGTGCAATCACGAGGCAGCCCCTAGATCCTGGGAGGAGGCAGGGAGGGGAGCCAGGTGCATCAGGATGCACCTGAAACCCCAGCTGGGGTGGGGAAGGGTAGAAGCAGAGACAGGCAGATCCCAGAGGCTCTTATTGGCTAGTGTAGCTGGATCAGCACTCTCCAGGATCAGTGAGAGATCCTTTCTCAAAACATAAGGCAGACTGCAATTAAGGAAAACAAGTAGCATCTACCACTGGCCTTCACGTGCTTACTACATACATACCTACACAGGAATATGCACACACATGAACACACACAAGAGTTACTGTAAATTATTTGGGGGTGATGCCCACTGATCATGGATTGGATTCATTTTTGTTGTTTTTTGAGACAGGGTTTCTCTGTGTAGCCATGGCTGTCATTGATCTTGCTCCGTAGACCAGGCTGGCCTCAAACTCTCAGAGATCTGACTGCCTCTAAATCTCTGGTGCTGGGATTAAAGGCATGCACCACCACCCGGCTTTTGGATTTAATTTTTTACATGAATTCAGGGTGGCTCTGATAGTTACTCTGACTGTGTGCTTATATTAGCTTTTCATCACTGTGACAAAAATGCTGAGGCAATCAGCTTTTAAGGAGGAACAGTTTATTATGGTGCATTATTTCAGAGGTTTTGACTGACTGTCGCTTGGTCCCATTGCCTTGGGATTTAGCAGGACCATCCATTATGGTAAGATAACACTTCATAGGAAGTCTGTCTGCCTCCTGCTGGCTGGAGATCAAACAGAATAGCAAAGATTACAAACAACGATAATGCTGACATGTCTAAAACTTATCTGTTTTTGTAGACTTAAAAATATTATTTTATTTTCTGTTTTTTTTTTTTCTGTGTAGGGTTTTTCTGTGTAGCCTTGGCTGTCTTGGATTCTTTGTAGACCAGGCTGGCCTTGAACTCAGAGATCCACCTGCCTTTGCCTCCCGAGAGCTGGGATTAAAGGCATGCACCACTACACCAGCTAAAAAGATTATTGTAATCTTCAGAGAGTCAACTTGAATCCGCATTTTTACAGGCTAACTGGACACCAGATAAGTACTGTTAATCAACAGCCTATTTCCCTACCAACCTATTTCTGAGGGATCCCTCTTCCTTTCCCTGGTTTTGGGACTTCTTTTCCCCAACTACCAAGACCATGGGCCTAAAAGTTTGAAGAGTATACCTAAGAAAAAAGAGTTTCTCTCTAACCTACTTTATCTTCTCACACACACACACACACACACATGTGTTCCAGCATCCTGCCAACTCCAGGTGTTTTTTCAAAGTCTGCATCCAGGACAGCTCCAAAGTGGCTAGCCCCAGGTGGTCTAGCCTCACAAACTACTTCAACTGGCCCTTCACATTCCTAGTCCCAGATGGTCCTGTAGAGACTGGACAGCAAGCGACACAGTGTGCTCTTCCCAGACTTGGCAGCTTTTGGGGCCCCTAATAACAATGTCCCAATATCAGCAGAAAGTAGTCATAGATTATTATATCACCCCTTATTCACTTATTATCAACAAAAGGCGGGGATGTTGAGTTTCAGACCTAGGACAATGGGCTGAGGTGTCTATTTAACATATCAAAGTGGACCTGGCCTCCAGGTTCTCCCAGCATCGCTCAGTCCCTATCTGTCACAGGGTACAACTGGTATACCCTGCCCTCTATCCTGAGCTTTCCAGGGGATGGACTTCCCCTCCCCCAGACATATAATCCTCTTCCCCATATAATCCAGACATTTTGGTCCCAGTCCCCACCTCCTCTGGCATCTCTCTTTCTCTCTCAATGTGCGAATGTTCTCTTTCTCTCTCTGCTCCTCATTCTCTTCTGTCCCTATGTCTGCATGGAGATTTTCCTGGCCTACTTCCTTGTGATCACTGAATCTGCCCAAGAGCTGCCCCCAATGAACCTGCTTTAATATTTTAAATTCAGCTTGAATTGGCTTATTTCAATAGCGGAGAAAACCTTTTACAGAGGATGCTGCCAATTTGTGGAATGTATGAGGGCATAGAACCTGTCACTTGGACCTTTCCAAAGGACTGTTGGACATCTGAAGGGTGGATATTGGCCATTGTTCTTTGAAACACTAGTTTCTTGCACTAGGCTCATAAACACGTACATTACAGTTTTACTGGTTTGGTTTTTTTTTTTGTTGTTGTTGTTGTTTTTTATGAATGAGTGTACACGGAATAAGTGGCAGGGAGTGCTGGGCATAACTAGAGAAGATTGTGCCAGCTTTAGTTAATCCCAAATTAAATATGTCTTCATGTTAGAGAATCTCTCAACTGGACTTTTAACCAAGAGCCAGCCAGCTTTGTACAGTGAGTTTCTAACATGGGCATATGGTGGCTTAGGCAGTAAGAAGCATTTCCTGGGGTAGTACAAAGGCAAATGGCTGACCATGGAGGCTATTCTTGGTTGTCAACTTGACTACATCTGGAATGAACTCAAACCCAAGTGGCTGTGTCCACCTGTGAGAGATTGTTTTCTTTCTTTCTTTTTTTAATAATTTTATTTTATTTACATTGCTGTTCTGCCTCCATGTATGTCTGTGTGAGGGTGTCAAATCCCCTGGAACCTCAATTACAGAAAGTTGTGAGCTGCCATGTGGGTGCTAGGATTTGAATCCAGGTCCTTTGAAAGAGCAACCAGTGCTCTTAACTGCTGAGCCACCTCTCCAGCCCCTGGGATTGTTTTCTTAACTAAATTATTTGATGTAGGAACGCCCATCTTTAATCCAACTCTTTTGAGGTGGGAAGATCCACCTTTTATCTGGACCACACCTTCTGCCGGCAGCCTAGATAAAGGACATGGAGGAAGGAAGCTTGCTCTCTCTGCCTGCTTGCCATATATTGGCAAGTCCATTCCTTCACTCATTAGAGCCTTCTTTTTAAGAATTCCAGAGTGTACTGAAGAGTGTACTGAGACATCCAGGCTCATGGAATGAACAACTACTGTTATTGGTCTAGCTGGACCACAGCCTGTAAGCATATATATATATATATATATATATATATATATATATATACACACACACATACACATGTACACACACATTCTATCAGTTCTGTTCCTCTAGAGAACCCTGACTAAAACATTAGCCAAGGCCTCATCTCATTTTTCCAAAACAAGGGCCTAAGAAGATCTAAGAACATATCTAGCGTTCTTGTTTCCATTTCCAACTTCAGTGTGACCCAAGACATTGTAACTCAACCTTGGTGCCCTTTCCCTCAATGTGAACTTGACCTCAGGGCCATTTTCATCCCAGTAATGTAGGTAGCCACAACCTATTGAGCTGTCGGGTTTGTCATACATAGTTTAACTGACCATCTTTCTAACTTGTCCTCCATCTTACTTATATATAAACAAACAAGCATACTCAGAAACAGGAAAAACTATCAGAGATGCTACATCATGGAAATGAGCCTCAAAATCCACCTGCCTCCTTCAAGACAGTTGGATGTATTACCCAACACACATCCATCTCTTAATCTGTGTCCACATAGCTCCTAACAGTTCCTGTAAGGATGGGCCAGAAGTCTTACAAGAGTGCATTGCTGGAAAGCATATCATAAGTGGATTGTTTTCTTATAGTAATGATGGGATAATTAGAGTTTTGTTACTGAGAAAGAACTTGGCAACAAATAAATCATGTAGATAGACCATGCACGCAGGATCACCAAGCATAACATCTAAGATTAACCAGAGCATAGAACTTTAAAGGCCCCCAAAATGGGCCTTAAAAACACTACACACGTGGGTTAATTAGTGTTAATACAATGCTTACACACCACATAAGAGCAGCCAGCTCCACTGATTCGGTGGTTTAAGCCATCTAAAGTGACTACAAGGATTTCTGCAAATGGTAATTAACTAATTAGAAAGAATTGGGTTTGCCATAGGAATTAAGAAGGTTTGGTGGGTAATGTGATGATCCAGATTTATTTAGAGAAGGAAAGATGTTGCCAAACCCATTCTGAAAAGGGCGGTACTGGCTGGCATTTTTTTTTTTTTAAACCTGCTGTGTGTTTGGCCCTGTGCTGAGAGCGCCAATGGATGAAACCAGTCAAATTCCCTCCACCTACGTCAGAGCTACACAGATTGGGACCATTTTTTCCAAAGTTGCTGATGCTTTTTTTTTTTTTTCAATGTCTTTGAACTTTTTGTTTTGTTTTGTTTTTCAAGACAGGGTTTCTCTGTGTATCCCCTAGCTGTCCTGGTACTCACTCTGTAGGCCGGGCTATCCTTGAACTCACAGAGATTCACCTGCCTCTGCCTCCCAAGTGGTGGGATTAAAGGTGTGTGTCACCACCGCCCAGCTATATTTGACCATTTCAGTACAGCATTTAGTTGCACCCTAGTTGTCACCGTTTTACTCACCTTTGTCCCCCAGATCCAACCAACCTTGTCTTAATTTGGCTCCATTTGAAATGAGGCTGTGGTGCTCTGAAGGAGAAATAGCCCCCAGAGGCTCAGGCTTTTGAACATTGGGTCCTCAGATGATAGCACTGTTTAGGGCGGTTATAGAACCTCAGGTGGCTCAGCCTTGCTGGAGGAAGTACGTCACTGGGGGTGGGCTTTGTGGGTAAAAAGCCTGGCTCCACTGTTTGCAGATGAAGCTGTGGTTGCTTGGGCTTCCTTCTCCACCTGGCAGCTGCCATGCCTATCCCAACATTGTGGACTCTCCCTCTGGAACCATAAGCCCAAATAAACTTTCTTCTGTAAGTTGCCTTTAGTCGTGATATGTTATCACAGCTATAGAAAAGTAACTAATACAGAAACTCTTCTCCCCAAATGAGATGACATTCAGAGGTTCCAGGGGACCATGCATTTGAGGAGACATACTCAGCGTGTATAAACGGCAAGCCATCTGTGAGTAATTCTTTTCTGTGCTGCTAGAATGCAGAGAGTGGAGACAGTTATCCAAGGTGACCTGCAAATCTAGTTAGTCTTCCCATCCTTCCGTGGGATGGCAGAACAAAAGCCTTCTATCCATAGCTGAAAGAAAATACTGTAGCTAATTAGATTGGCCTTTCAGAAAGGTTTAAGACAGAATTGTTTGGGTTTTTTAATTTGTTTGTTTTGAAGTCAGGCATTGGCTTGGGGGAGGGATTCTACTTCTTTATTTCTTGATTCTGGCCACCAACGTAGATCCATGTCTGCTTAGAAATAGCAAAGATTTATTTAATGCATAATCAACTTATTTTCTACTTCCAGTGAGGGTTGGCAGGCTATCTGGTGCACAACCTTGACTGAAAGTCTTTGTTTTTTCCTAGTTTAACCTTGTACCTGTTAATTCAGGTGGTCCAGAAAGCACTGTGGGGGGGCCAGAAATTCCTGTATTCATTTCACACCAGTCCCTTCCACTTTACTGACAACTTCTTTGTGCAAAATATCAAGCAGGTTTTACTCAGATCTGTTGTTTGTATTTCTCTTCAGTCCCAGGTGTATTTGCAGAATTAAACCATGTTAGGCTTTGAGGAATAAGAAAAGACATTTATAAAAATCCTCCGAGTCCCCACGGTTCCTGGGCTGAATTAGAGGTCCAGGCCTGGGAATACACTAGTCCCACTTCCATTTCTTCTTATCATTTCAGCTGTCACCTTGGAGATGTTATAGCCCATATGTGCTTCCTTCTGTGAAATGAGGCCTGCGCTCATTGGCTGTGGAGCATCAGGGGAGCAGCTAGAGCAGCCAAGGGATGTGAAATTACCCTCGCCCTCAAGCCACGCCACATCTGTGCTAAGAAAAGCGGACACTGTCAGGGCACTGCAGGTGGAAAACAGAACGCAGAGAAGAATGAAAGTGTGCAGCACTCTGCACTGGACCACCTGCGCTTGAGTTATAGGTCTCTCTTTGGCAAACAAGAGCTGAACTTCATGAGGGCTGTTTGTTCAGCTGTAAAATAAGAATTTGACAGCATCTGCCTCAGGAGTCATGTTGAAGTAGCACAATAGCAAATAGGCTAACCATAGGGCATATAGTAAGTGCTCAGTAGATATCAGCTCTTACCACCTTGAGTGACAGTTCTCTCCAGTGTTTGTAGCTGTCTGAATCTTCACGGTCCCACTCAGGCCCACTGGAAATTCTGGAAATAAATAGGCAGATAGATTAGTGATGTCTGCCTTGGAAAGTGGAATAGAAGATACATTCTTCTGAAGCTTTATATAGTGTTGGCCATTCCTATAAGAACAATGTTGGATTCATTTCTTTCTTCCTGAGACTCCATTCCAAGATTCTCTTCATAAATGGCTATCATCAAATACATGGTTAAATAATCAACTGGTTAAAACTCTTGAGTTGACATTAGGCAGCAGTAGGAAGAATGGGGATAAAAAGTAGGTTCAGAGCCAGATACAAGATCTCTCTCACCTACACGAGTTTGATATCACCCTTTCGTAGGCCAAGCTATTGCCAGAACTGAATAATCTTATCAGTGGTAAATGCTTGCTTTGAAACTGAGTGGGCTAGTATGCAGAAATGAATGTAAAAACCCAAAGGCTAATGTGTGGTGCTGAAGTACTAGAGACATAGGGCTACAGAGGAAAGTGCCATGGTTAGTCCTAGCTGCTCTGAAACTCAGCCCACAATCCAGAGCACACGTCTGTATCCATCTCTCTTCCACTTGGATTACAATAGGTAGCTGTGAGGCTCAAGTGGCAGAAGGCATAGAGCATTAAGCACAGGTTATTTTGGAAGAGCAGAAAAGTAAGGAACAAAATGCTGCCTACCCACCAAGAATCTCAAAAAAGATTAAATATGTATCAGTTACAGTCAATTGCTTAAATTTGTCTGCTACTTTTTTTTTTTTTTAACAATTGCTAATTGGTATTTCCTTGTCTCCTCTACTAAGGACTCTTTTGCCCATCTTTGGGAGGAGTATTTGAGCATAAATGAGGATGTGCCTTATCTTTTACAGACAATCCTTTGCCAAACTTATATAATGTGACTACCTCATTTAACCAGAACACAGATCACAGACTTCAGCCAGGCTGCACATTGGATCTACTAAAGCTGAGGAAAGGGACTGACTTTAGACACGGTATTGCAACCCAAGGTTCTAGAGAAGTAGGAACTGACAACAGGGATTTCAAGCATTGCCTACCAAACACATTTGTTTTTGGACTACGTGGGCTCAAATCTTAGATCTTTTTTAGTGAACAAGATACTAGACTCCCCAAGGTCTGCTTACTCTATGGCCACAGATGTGTGATCTTGGATAAGTTACTTCTACTCCATCAGCCAGGAGCCTTTGTATAGAGTTGGGAGGACCAACCTAATAGAAGACCACCACCCCCTGATTTGCTAGATCATACGCTGCTGAGGACTCCGCAGACCCCAGTAAAAGTAGAGGAGAAGACTGTGGACTAAAGTGAAAGATTCCAGAAAGCCAGAAATGCATCATGTTTGCAAAGGCCAGCAGAAAACCAAAACATCATTTTACACTCAAGTGCTGTTTTAAAACAAAATCCCAATGTTTGATTATACTAATAAAGACTCTGGAACCAGATGCTGAGATGAAAACAGACAGGCAGAGAAAGCGCCCAGCTGACCTTCCTACACAGCTGACATCCCAGAAGGAAAAAGCCCACTTTCCTTCTCCACACTGTCTTAAATACCCTTCAACTTCATGTCCCTTCTCCCTGTGTTTTCTTTTATCAACTGGTTGCTTGCTCAGCCTCTTGACCCATGTTTGGCTTTATTTAGTTTTGGTTTACAAAAGCTCTTGGGTTAAAGGTGTGTGCTAGGGTTGAGCCACATCACAACTAGATACAGGTTTTTTCCAGTAGGCAAATCTCAGGATTCATAGTGTGATCAAACATCCTGCAACACTCAAGCATCTATTCTTGGATGTGGATAAACAGGAAACATCCTTTATAGAGTCTTCACAGCTAAGCTATGTCCAGGTACAGCTAAGTTGGATTTTGGCTGTTCACTCCAAATCTGTGGAAAGTGAGCAGTGGGCCCCCTTGACAGGCAAGATGGTAACTGGGTCCTAAGGCCAGGAAAATAAATGTATCAGAACCTTAGGAGGGAACCCCAATTTGCCGTTCAGGACACATTGGGGATTACTTCTGTTTTATCTGCCTCACAAATTGCTCGAGGTAAAAGAGCAGGACTGGAAAGAATTTATTAGTTAGAAAACACTTTCCAAGAAAAAAAATTAGAGAAATGGAATCAAGGAAAATGTGATGTCTCTCCTCATTGGTTGTTGTTATTTGTTTTGAGACAGGGTTTCTCTCTGTAGCCTTAGCTGGAACTCATTTTGTAGACCAGGCTGGCCTCACAGAGATATATCTGTTTCTATGAGTGGAGGGATTAAAGAGAGATTAAAGATGTGTGCCACCCTGCCTGTCCTGGTTGTTTCTCCTTATTGTTAGGATGATGGGGGGTGGGGGGGCTTTGTGGCTTACCATGCTACTCCTAGACCACCACTAGGAATGCAGTTGTATTCCTGGGAATGGAGCTAGGAGGGTTTTATTATTGCATGTGTTACTGAGCTGATTTTTTTTTTAATATACTCCCTGGGTGTCCTGAGGGTCTACAAGAATGATCATTGCTGGAAAGTCTCATTATGTCAGGAGGCTAGTTCTAGGTTCTGCTGAAAGAATCCAGGAGCCTCGGGATAATATGGAAGAGCCGTTCCTGCAAGAGAGAGGAGCAGAGGAAGAAGAGATGGTGGCCAGGTGGAGAGGAATAAACTATCTCAAGCCCAAGGCCAGAAACACTGGTGACTAAATTTGTCCCCAGGAAAAGGTGAACAAATAAATTACCTTGCGCTAGGCAAACCCTGTCAGCTAGTCCCTGCACTTGTAAATTTGATAAATGAGGTTTGTATTCTGCAACCATGATGTCACATGGACCGGAAGAGCAGAGCTGTCAAAGAGGCAACTCTGAGGGGGGTGTGATGTGCCTCAAGTCATTTCTGTTTGCTGGGGTTCTGAGGCGACTCCCCTGATGCCAATGCCAGGCCAGGGTACCAAGGAGACAACTCAGTTTAGATGTTTTTAGAATGCTGGTGCCACATTTCACAGAGATTGGAAAAGATGAGGGAGGCAGATTAGTAAACACAAAACGAAACCAAGAGAGAAGAGGCTTCTGTGAACTGAGCATCAAATAAAAATCAGGATTTAAATGAACTTGATGGCTGACTCTTTGACCTTCCCCCCTACATGCCGAGGAGTGACAGACTGGCTAGATCCCAGGGGAGGACATT
>CM053753.1:51287814-51386275 GCA_028658305.1 Pachyuromys duprasi | reverse complement strand
TAAATTTTAAAAAATCAGGATTAAAAAAAAAATTCAGGATTTCTAGGACAGCAGACTCCTTGTCTTTAAGCTAGTGGTAGGCATGAGCCTGTGCTGTCTGACACAAGCCCTGGAACTTAAAGGTCTAAACTACCTTGGAAGGTACACAGGAGTGGGCCTGAGTAGACCTGCTTCTAGGCAGTCCTGTGAATCCCGTAGTCCATCATGATGACAAAGGCACAGCAGCAGGAGCTTGAACCAACTGGTCACGTTACATCTTAGGAAGCAGAGAGAGGTGGACGCCTGAGGGCGCTCAGCTTGCTTCCCCTTCTCATTGAGTGAAGGGGATCATGTTTGTTAGCTTCTTTTCCCTTCCTCTATCCCCCAAAAAAAACAGCTCTGGAAATTCAATGCTTCTTGTTCACATGCGTAACAGTTTACAGGTACGCGCTCTGTAGAGAACCGTAAATAATCAATTGTAGTACAGCACTTTAAAACTGAATCGAGTCGTCCCGCAGGCCTGAAAGAAATGTATATATTAATAAATGAAAATTATGTATTTATATTAAAAAGTATATTAATTTGAAATTTATGTAATAAGCAATAGTAATGAAATCAAACTGCTGCTTTAGGGTTTTTTTTTTGCCCAAGTCTTTTGATCTGGGATTCATCCACGCCAATGCTAATTCACTTATGCATTCCACTATATAAAAATAACAAAATTTATGTATGCATTCTCCTTTTGACAAATATGCAATTTTCCAATGTCCTGGCAGTGTTTTACTGTTGTAAATGATGTCAAAATGAATATTCATGTGTGCATTGTGTGTTCTGGTTCTGTAGCTGGGCGTGGCATTGCTGTGTTCTAGGCACTGTAGTAATGGGCCTCAGCCTCATGTAAAATTTAGGGCTTTTCTACCCCTGTTCTAGCTCCCAAATAATGACACGGAAACCTAGTATATTTATTAGTAAGCTTTAAAATGCTAAGCTGGGCAGATACTCATCTATTCTAACGTGTCTGTGCTGGTCTGGACTATTTTCCGGCTATGTGCTCTTTTACCTGCCGTCTGCAGCTGCATCCTGGCTGCTCCTGCTCCATCTTTGTTCTCATGGCGACATCCTCCTGGCTCCTTCTCCTCGACCCTCCTCTCTCTCTTTCTCTCTCTCTGTCTCTCTCTCACACCTGGGAACCCCGCCCTGGAGTAGGAAGTCCTACCTTTTGTCCTCTCTGCCCAGCTATAGGTTGACCAGCTCTTTATCAATCAGTCAGAGATGCTCAGGACAATTTTTACACATCGATACATGAGGGACTTCATGGAAGTGACAATGCCCACCTCTAACTGCAGCCAATTCCCTGAGCACGGAACTTAGCATCTGAATACAAAGTGCACAAGACCATCCCCCAACAGCCTCACGTCACTGGTCACTGTTAATGTCTTGCTTGTCCCCTGATGTCACAGGTAACCCTCAGATGTGGGTACTTCTGGAGCCCAGGGTGTGGTCAGAAATTGCCGCCCACTGGCGCAAAGCTGATAGGCGCAGGCCCTTAAAGACAGGGAGGCTCTCTGTACATATTATCTGCATGAATCAGCCAGATGTGACCCAGATCTCCTGGAGATACATCAATAAATTGAAACAATGCATTTTATGTGATGAAATTAGGTAAGTCACACCACAGAACTCAGGCCTACCAGACCTGATCTAAAGCAGCCATTGTCCTGCCTTTCTTTCTTTTTATTTTTTTCTTTTTCCTTTCTTTTCTTTTCTTTTTTTTTCCTTTTTTTGGAATGTGTAACTTAGTTTCTCCTTTACTGTGAAAATATGTGCTCTTCATGTACATTTTAGAAATTTTAGGGCCAAACATGGAGGCAGGGGATTGAGACACATTCTCAAGCATCTTAGGTTGCCTTGGGACTTTTTATCCCCCACCTCTACTTCCCATGTGCTGGAATTACGAGTGTGAGGCACCATGGCTCCGGAACATTACTGCTCAGCTTTGCTCTTGGTTCACATTTTAGCCTATTCCTCTAGGTGCTTTCCCCTTACTTATGTGCTGTATTGTACATGGATCGTTTTGTTTTGTTTTGTTGGTTTTTTTGAGACAGTTTCTGTAGCCCTGGCTGTCCTGGAACTCACTCTGTAGACCAGGCTGGCCTCGAATTCAGAGATCCTTCTGCCTCTGCTTCCCCAGTGCCAGGACTAACTGTTCCGCTGTTTTGGTTTTTGTTTTGTTTGATTTTTTAAACCAATATGTATACTTCTCTACTGTAGCTGTAACTTTTTGTTTGTTTCTGTGTTTCAAACACAGAGTTTGTCTGTGTGGTCCTGGCTGTCTTTGAACTCCCTCTGTAGATCAGACTGGCTTCAAACTCAGAGATACACCTACCCCTGCCTCTCAAGTGCTGGGATAAAATTCATGAGCCATCACTGCCCAGCTTGTAACTGTAATTTTGAATGACCCAGACAATTGTTCTATTTTAGTTTTCTGTTTCTACCTAGTTAACTGTTTCTATATTTGGAGCATTTAGACTGTGACTACTTTTTTATTTGTACTGATAAACTGCAATGGGTATGGAACATAAACCTTTGATGGCCTTTCAGATATTAAATTTATAATTTTCACAAGGCATTTTTAAAACTCTGATACTTAGGACTAAAGTGTTCTGGAAAGTGGTCTATGTGGCAGGCCGGCATAGTTACAGAATTGTGCTGGCTAGTTCAAGTCAACTCGATACAAACCCAAGTCACTTGGGAAGAAAGAATGTCAATTGAAGAATTACCTCCATCAGATTTGTTTATGGGCATGTCTCTGGGGCATTTTCTAATGGTGGATGAGGAAAAACCCAGCCCCCGATGGGCAATGCCACCCCCAGTCAGGTAGGTAGTCCTGGCTTGTATATGAAAATAGCCTGAGCATGCCAGGGGGAGCAAGCCAGCAAGTAGCATTCCTCCGCAGTCTCTGTTTCAGTTCCTGCCTTGAGTTCCTGGACTGACAAGCCTCCGTGATGAACTGTCACCTGTAAGGTGAAGTAAACCCTTACCTTCCCACGTTGTTTTTGTTCAGTGTTTTATCGGAGCAATAGAACAGCAAAACAGGACAAGAACAGATGGCTGACACACTTCCACCCAGCAGTGAGTTGTGAGATGTCTTTACACCGTGGCTCAGACACAGAAAGGAAACCTTTAGATGCTGGCTCGCCCCTGAAGAAAAAGGCTTGGCTTCCTCCCAAGCCGCGCTCATGAAGCTGCTTCCTTCCATGAGAACAAACAGGACACACAAATAGATGGCTCTCACTGTGGGAAAGGCAGAGTTCACAAGGAGACTCTTCAGTGGACAGACAGGCCACTGGGACAGTAGAGGGTGTATTGCTTAGCGTTCTTCAGGCCGGCCAACAATAACAACCAAAAAGGTACTGGCAAATTAGAGCAGGAAAAAGGCCCAACTTTTCTTCCGGAAGCATTCTAGGGATAAGGCCATCTACTTTGGGAAGATTGAGTACCGCACAACTGAGGCAGCAGGAACGGCACCTGCTCACGCAGCAGAACAGGACGCTGCCGATACAACCACACGGCAGGTCCGCTCGTGAATCTCACAAACTCTCTTTATTTGTGCTGAAAGACCAAGCTTTCAGTACTGTTAGATCTCAGGCCCATTGCAGTCTGGGACGTTGATTAAAAGGAACGCATTGCTAGAAAAATAAAAATGCCTCTGACATCACAGCAGTCAGGGGGTGGGGGTGAGGGAGGAGTCTAAGTTTGGGGAAACAGTCCTGATCCACAGACAAAACTCTTGAGTAGCATGGGAGATCTCATCCAAACTGCATAAGGGTGAGGATAAAGGTTAGGCTAGCAGAACAGCTAAGACCAGAGAGTCCATCACAATTGGACTCTCCACTCTCTGCCTGTTGGGATTCCAGGCCTCGATTCAGAATGGGGATGGTAAAAACAAAACAAAACAACAACAACAACAAAAACCTAACAACATGCTTAAGCCACAGCCATGAGAAGACTATTGGTCTCAGACGTTAAAATTCCAGTGAAAGGACTTAATAGTCCAACCCAGGTCTGCTACTCACCACCTAAGGGGGGGAAAGGGAGCAGTTTGATTCACGGGTAGGACATAAAAGCATTCTCACTGGCTTAGGGAGATGGCTTGGCTACTAAAGCATCTGCTGCTTAAGCAAGAGGACCAGAGTTTATATTCCCCAAACCCACGTAACTGCCAAGTGGTCCCACCTTGGATCTTTAGCCTTAGAAGGCAGAGATGGGATCTTCGGAGCAAGCTGGCTAGATAGCTAGCCATGATGGTGATCTCTGCATTTAAGAGACCCTGCCTCAAAGGATAACGTGGAAGACTGACAAAGGGAGATTTTTTTTCCACAGGCACACATGTGCATACCCACACATGTGAACACACCCACGTACATACACACGAAACAGAAGAAGAAAAAGAAATCCCTTAGGGAGCACGTGAATAGCGTTGGGTGCAGTTCTCAGGCATATGGTGTTACCAGACATAAGTGGATGTGGAAGGCAGAGAAGAAAGTAGGCTTCAAATTTTTAAACCTGTGTTTTCCTATATCTATTTTCTAGTCTGAAATATGCCTCCCACAAGGTTTGTGGCTCAACTGAATCTAGGGATTTTACACAATAGATTTGATCACATTCATCATAAGGAATGTGTATTAGCACATGAAGGCTTCTGAGAGTCTTGCAGAAAAGAAACTGGTTTAGCTGTATTCAGTGCAGTGTTTCCCAAGATCACTTGGTCCCTAAACCTGTTTTACTGTAATGCCAGTCACCCCCCCCCAAAGGGTTTATGTCATAGCACATTTTGGGAAAAACATCCTAAGTAATAGATATTCTGCAGAAATACCTGAGTCCAATTCTTGAAAAAAGAAAGCAAAGCAAACAAAAAACAATCCCAAGAGCTTTGCATTTGTGGAAACTTGTGGTAAGTTGTGTGGAAAGAGTTGTTTTATAATAATTTTAACATCACCCAAGCTATTATTTTCTAGGCTCAGAATTTTGGATGCTCAGAGTTGCCTTTCTTAACTTAGGATATGTCTATATAGCCCTAAGCCTTCCCTCTCTGGAACATTCCTTTCCTGGTTGTCCTAAGACTTTTCATATGATGTCTGGTACCCCCATTCCTTTGGACTAAGGTATATCTATGCCATTATGTGGTTGGCTATGACAATTCACAAAAGCATGGGGACATCTATTCTGTCTATGTGCCTGTGTAATAAAAGTCCCCAGAAGGATGAGCAATGCGCTTGAGGCATTAACAGCGCCTCACACCTAGGGAAGCCAGGGCTGGGCCGACATTAATTAGTATAATGAAGGTCTTCACCTCTGTAATGAGGTCGTAAGATTCTATCTCAGATCAGCCAACTAGGTTGCAGGTACAACGACAGGGCACAGTGATGCGAATGGGAGTCGGAGGATAGGAGAGTGATAGAGGCTGGCCACCGAGTCGAGAAATACAGGCTCAAATACACGCTTTATTGATTATCACACAATGCCACATGACAATATGGCATCTACGCTTCCAGACTTTGTGGCCACGCTGTACTAAAAGGTGTTATTTACATCAAGCAGTCAGGGAGGGCCGTGATCAGTGCTCTATCTGCCCTACCTAATTGAATCCTTAAAGCCCTAAGAACCAGAGACTGCCATCATTTCCGTGGGAACATGCTAGGAAAGTGAGGCATAAGAGGGATGTCTAGTCCAAGATCCTCTGTTGGTAAGCAGCAGAACAGAGCTTCCAGCCTGGAGAACCTCAGTCTAGAGCCCGGCAGTCTCCAGCTGCCTCTCCAGGAGGACCAGAGGTCACGGTGCTTCGCCAAAGAGCAAATAAGCACAAATTTGGGGTGCTCTATCTTAAGCTGTTTTTTTTAAACCACAGATGACATAATTAGCATCTGGACAGTCACCCCTCAGTATTCGAAGGAAATAGTTCCAGCCTTCTTCTTTCTGGATACCAAACTCCACAGATGCTCAGCTTTCTTACATGAAAAGGCATCATATTTGCATATAAGTAGGCATCTGCTTGGGTGCTTTAAATCATCTCCAGAAAACCTATGCAATACCTGCTACAACGTCAAGTCTATGTAAACAGCTGTTGTGTTGTTCACAGAATAATACAGGAGAAATATGTATATGTTTAATACAGGCACATTTTTTTCTGATTTTTTTCAGTCTATGATTGGTTGTCTTCCTGGATGGGATTGCAGGTGCAGACTGTAGTTGGGAATGCTGATTACACTGTGTGTTGCAGCTGACTCTTCATCACCAGCCACTATAGCCAACCAGGCAAGGGCTACAGCTCAGTTTCTTAGATGAAAAAGCTCATCCTTTCACAGAGCTCCTTTTCACAGGGTCCCTACCTACCAAAAAGCAGAGTCGTGTCCTCTGGTGTCAGGAGTCACTTTAATTTTTTTATTAGAATTTTATTTTTCATTTTTAAGGTGTTTTACCTGAATGCATGTCTGTATGAGAGTGCTGCATCCCTTGGAATTGGAGTTAAAAACAGTTGTGAGCTGCCATGTGGGTACTGGGACTTGAACCCAGGTCCTCTGGAAGAGCAGCCAATGCTCTTAACCTCTGAGCCATCTCTCTAGTCCCAAATCACTCCATTTTAACTCATTTCCTGTGCTGGGTTGTGTGAGAACTAGTACTGAAGATGGTGCGCAATGATCTACCTCTGTCCTCACTAAGACACTAAGACCCTTATGTAATCATTTTGACACCGTGGAAATGCTGATAGATGTCTTCTGAAGCTAGACCAGGAAACCATTGAAGCTTCTGTCTGTTTTAATCTCTCCTGGGTTGTCAGTTGTGGGGAGCCAGGTGCCAGGTCATGAGCAGACTCCAGCAGCCCCCCAGACAGGCAGTGAATACTTGCTGTCAGCCTCCCTCAGTGAACCCTAGTTTGCCAACCATGCATGCAAGCTGCATTGGAAACAAGCCTGTCACCCTAAGTCAGATGATCGCAGACCTGGCCAGCGCTTAGACTGCAAGTCCATGAAGATCCCAAACCGTGTCCACGTGGTCCATTTGTGAATTCCTGACTCAGGTATATCATGAGACTCTAAATATCTAGACTATTTTTTTAGCTACTTGAAAGATTTCTTTTTATCTGTTTTTCCCCCATGGGAGAAAATTCATCATTAGCTACAAATAACACTAATGTTCCAACTTCAATAAATGACTTAGGTCTCTAAGGGGCAATGTGATCTTCAGAAAATCTTCAACACATTCTCGGAAACTTAGTTTATTCCTCCTGCTAAATAACAATCTAGGTCTACTGGACAGTCAATCTTGAGGTAACTGATAAACTGTTGCAACTGGGTTCAAAGAATGCCCTGAATAGAAATGAACTCCTGGCTCATGGAGGCTCTCCCATGATGCCCCTGGGCCATGTAAACACCTAAGGAGTACCTCATTTGTACATGTAGCCTATTAAGTCATAAGAACCAAATTTAGCCCCCAAATGGCTGTTGAGTGTCACTTATGTTGCCTGTTCTATGCTAAAATATCTCAATAAAAGTGAGCTTTTGCCATGTGAATAAATTGTAATAAATAAATAATAAAACAAAAAATGAGCTTTCGCATACATTGATTACTTCACTAGTAATGCCTTCCTCTACTCCACCCTATCCCATCTTATTCACTCATCTCTCCCTAGTCCCAGGTCTATCTCATGCCTCTGAGATCAGCATCAAGACACTGACCTCTAAACAACCCACAGTAGGAGCAGCTTCGGTTAGCTGCAGAATTGCGCTGTAAAAGGTTTATTAACCAGCTCTCTAAGGGAGTATCTTAGTGAGGGTTTTCGTTGTGACATTATAGAGTATGACATAAGAAACTTGGGAAGGAAAGGGTTTATTTCCGCTTGTAGTTCTGCATCACGGCCCATCACTGAGGGAAATAAAGGCAGGAACTCAGGAACCTGGAACATCCAGGAACCTGGAGGCAAGAGCTGATGCAGAGGCCTTGGAGGGGTGCTGCTTACTGGCTTGTTCTTCATAACGTAACCTGTCTGCTTTCTTGTAGCATCCCAGGAGTGATAACCACCCACAACAAACTTCAGTCAAGAAAATGCACCATAGGTTTGTCCATAGACCTATCTGGCAGAAGCATTTTCTCAGTTGAGGCTGCCTCTTCCAAAATGACTCTAGTCTGTGTCAAATACCAGCATGGGGAAGAAATCTTTATTTCTGTGTTTTCCCTACTTCTGTTATCAGTGGTTTGATCAGCTACCACACCCTCACATCCCAGATAGGATGGAGAAAGAAGTGTGGTCTGCTCCCCCATACATGCCAGGGAGTAACAGCCTGGCTAGATCCCAGGGGAGGGCATTGCAGCCAGCCCTGAGGAGACAAGATGATCTGGGGTCAGATGGAAGGGGAGGAGATCCTCCCCCGTTGGTGGACTTGGAGGGGGCGGGGAGGAGATGAGGGAGGGTTGGGGAGGGTGGGAGGGAATGAGGGAGGGGGCTACGCATGGGATGCAAAAAACCTAACCTGTGATTGATATAAAAATAAATAAATTTATTAAAAAAATAAAAAAAGAAGTGTGGTCTGTTCCAACACCTCTCTCTTCCTCTTCTCTGCTTGACTCTTATGAAATATATTTGGGATGTATCTTCTCACCGACAGTATCTATTCTTCAGCTACAACCTTCCTCATCTTTGCCTGGACTATTGCAAGAGGCTCTTGCTCTTCTCTCCAGATCCTCTTCACCGCCATCTCTCTTCCATGCTGCCATGGGCATGTATTCTGCCATCATCTCATGGCACAGTACCACCTATCCTGAGAACCATCTGAGTCCATGGCACTCAATGAGACTATCAGAGTGATTAGATATCTAAGATCCTGAAGTCCTGACCGCTGCATACTTTTCTCAACTACATGCACATACCTCACACCTCACACGTTTAATCCCAGCACGCTTCTCTGATCAGCCATGCTTCGGCATATGTTCTCATGACATTTCTATGGCTGGAAATGCCTTATTCCCAGTCACAAATCTTGCTTCTCTCTGGGTACGTCACCATTGTCCTTTTTCCTGTTAAGAATCACTTCCCCAGTTCCTCTGTCTCCTTGTTTAATGATGTGGTGCAGGGAGCTCAATTTTCACCATGAAATACTTACCATGGGGAATCCTGGCTAGTTCTGGATACATCTAGTTTGCTCTCCCTTTCCAAAGGCAGTGGCTCTTCTGGGCAGGCAGGACTCTTTGACAAGTTTCCTATTTTCCCACCATGCCCTGGCCATGGGAGACCCTATTTGGATCTTAAGAGGGCACCATTGTGTGAGAGGAGGTCAGTGGAATGAGGTCATGGGAATGTGGTAGTCACAGTTCTCTTCTGCCTAGGAAGGCACAGAGAGATGCGGGTGGCTGAGAAGGGAGTACTAAGGGAGGACACTAAGGAACAGGAGCCCGTCCAGATCCCTCAGCCATGACTGGGACTCCTGGACCCATCACCGACCCTCTATCCAATTTCTGTTTCTCCCCAGAACCACCCTGCAGGTTCTGTGTCTTTTATATTTGGATAATTATGGGCTCGAAAGAACCTCTTGTTAAAGACTCTGATCTAGACCTTAACCCAGAGGGTGGAGGGTAGTCAGTTCTCTCTCCCCAGTAATTAATACTAACTAACTAAATGGAGCATGGTTTGGATCTCAACTGTAAGAAAATGCCTTTGGTGTGTTTGTTCTGGTCCACCACTAAGGACTGAGCAAACCATCTAGTTCCAGCTGGCTTCTCCATCAGAAAGAAAGAAAGACTGTGACTAGAAGGTCACTATTACCTCTGACACTGTGTCTCTAAGTCAGCAGCCCCTCTCTGAACTTAATTTCCCAATCTGTCAATAAAAATAATTATCTCTGTCCAAAGCTGGGTTTGGTGGCTCTTGGCTATATTCTGAGCACTAGGCAGAGGCAGAAAGACTGCCAAATGTTCAAGTTCACCCTGGTGCTCATGGCAAGTCCTTGTCTCAAAATAATAATAACAAAATTCAAAAATTATTTTCTACCCACTTCAAAAGTCTATTTATAATCAAATGGGACAAGAACACAAAAAGATATATAAAAACTATAAATGGAAATAAAAACATACCATGGTAAGCTATAACTGTGCGTTATTAGCTATTATAAGTAAAATTTGGTATATTAAAACTATAAATATTCATAGACGTTCCACATCAATTTTGGCATCAATATAGACATCTTGGAGAATGTTAATTCAAGAGAGAAGCAATAATATACCAAAGGCATGTCCTCCGAAGTGGGTGCTCTTTTCGTGGGTACTCAGGAATCAAATTCCAGATGTGGTGGCATGCATCTTAGTGCCAGGGAGGCTGATGCATGCAGATCTGGGGCCTAAGCCAGCCTGGGTTGCACAGTAAGGCCTCATTTCCAAAGCATAATCAAACAAGCAGCATAGGAGTTAAACCTTCACTTAGCAAGCTATGGACAGACACCACAAGCCAGGCCTGTATCTACAGTTCTACAACTCCTCTTTCATTCCCCAAGTTCTACACTAAGGACTGGCCATTTACATCCAGGCATGCTTTGTTTATTCTAAGGTTTGTCCTGAATGTTCAGTCAGCCTGTTAACAAATGTGCTGAAGGGAGTTAAGTAACTCATGCCTGTTTGCCTTTTCTGGGTAGAACAGAACTAGGCCACCGTAGTGTTTCAAAGCCTCTTCATCTTTGTTCTTACTCAGCTGTTCAAAAGAAAGGTCAAGGTTCAGAAGTAAGATGGGTCTCACTTTGATCTTCAAGATCACGGCCACACTCTGCCCAGAAGCCTTTCTCCTGTGTCTCCAAACACAATGAAAATATAAGTAGCAAGTCATTATAGTGTCCTTGAGAGTCACTATGCCCAGAGTGACTGAAGCCAGAGACAATGGACCAAATCACTACACAGCTTTTGCCTAAAAAGGATCATCCATTATTACTCTATGCTAACGCTATAGCCTGAGCCCCTCTTCGTCTTGCTTCATAGAGACCCAGAGACAGACCAATTATCAGGACAGCTTTTGCGAGTGATTCAGATGCAGTTTCTATTTCAGGAGTGCCATTTGATGTTTAGAATGCAAGATCAATCCCTAAGCTCACCTCTCATTAACATACAGGTATGTGATCTACAGAGGTGGATGGAAGCAGATGGGCAGGTGACCAAACACAGGTGCCACACGATATAGTGACATGTAATTTCCTGCTGATGAAAAATCTTGAACAAGAAAGCATGACTTACTTTTCTCCCCACCACAGACACGGAGTTAGTCAGAGCCACCACCGACCCCCAAACCAGGAACCTCTTTGTATCTGGAACCCACCATGTTGGGAAATGGTATGAAAGCAAAGCCCAGCGACACATTAGCAATAATAATATCTAACACAAAGTACTTGATGTTGCTAAATTAATTTATAGGTAAAGAAGTGCACTTCTCTTGCCCAGAATCTCCTGGGACTGCCTTTCTAATTAGCATAATATTGAATTATTCCGTATCTGTTAGAAAACAGCCACCAGCCCAAATGTCCCCATGCTGTCACCAGGCTACCATGTCTCCTCTCTGAACCCTTTCTTCCCTGCATTCCCACCTATCCATGATATAGCTACTGAACTGGTAAGAGCTAAGCAGAGGACCTAAGCCAAAGTCCCTATTTGGGCCAATGACTGTTTAGGGGTGCCCACACCTTATTGGTGCCTAATACTTTGCTATTGTCATTGTGTATACTGAGCCACTTGCATGCAGCTGTTCAGGGTGCCTGTGGTCTTTGCAGTCCACAGCTGGACCCCTGGATCTGGCTAGAGGGGGCCCTAGTGTTGGGATGTAAGTCTTGTAGTTCCAGTATAGCCACAGGGTCAGTGCCCACAGCCTAGGCAGGCCCCAGATTAACCCCGAGGGAGGAGTCGGACATGTCCTCTGTGACTAGCACTTAGTGTAACCTCTTTCCCCTCAGTTGGACCCAAAGCCCCAGGTTAAGTGCCTCTTAAACCCAGAAATAATAATACCCAACAGCTATATGGGCAAGCTCTCAACCTGCTGTCTGTGTCCAAGTCCCTTGGCCCAGTCCAGCAGAGAGAGATAATGACCTAGCCTAGATTTAATTAACATCTGGGCCCTGCCACTGGGAGAGTCCCAAACCCACATCTCCCTGTAATTGCTGGTCTTTATTTATTTGGGCACTTTGATGACAGTCACATAATAGAGGCGATGGCCCCATGCCTACCCACTCCCTTGTTCTTGCCAGTTGCCGTCCTCCTCATTATTCTCCTTCCTGTCTTCCCATCTTCCCCAGTGCTCTTTAGTCATCCCCTCTGCCCTGTGCCATTTTGCCCTTATTGAGCACTTTAGAATCAGGAGACCTGGACTCCAAGCCCGGCTCTGCCGTGGTTTATTCTCTTACAATCAGATACTGATGTCTAAAGTCACTGGTACTTTGCTTGTGCAGTGTCTGCTATCTTGTCCTTTCTACATCTTTCCACTATTTCCTTCCTGGGTCTCTTACCTAAAAGCTGAGCTATTAATACTACCCCAGCTGTGTGACACACTGGATGGCTATGGGCATTGGGAAGAAGCCTGTAATCCCAGCACTCTGGGAAACAGAGGCAGGAAAACCTCCAGGACAGCCAACGCTACACAGAGAAACCCTGTCTCGAAAAACAAACAAAAAAGACAGACAAGAAGGAAAGAAGGAAGGAGGGAACGAAGAGAGGAACGAAGGAAGAAATATGAGAGCATTGCTTTGTAAGATCAAATGTGCCGTGCAAACAGAGAATTGACTTCCTCAAGATTGGGGCATGGGCATGGGAATCACTGACTAGAGGATCTAGCTTTTACTATACAAGTCCCGAGAAGTACTTTGTCCTGGGACATTGCAGTTGAAGTGGGAATTGAGTGAAACTGCTAGAGAAGGCAGCAGTGGTCTGAATCCCTCTCTGGCATCCTCTCCTCGTCTCCATGATGCTGAGAATGCAGCCCTAGCCTGGTATTTCCAGGAGATATGGCTTCTGACCATGGTTTCCTTTGAACTGAGCGATGTCACATTCATCCCCTATTTACAAATGAGGTTGGAGACCTCAGAATTGTACCACGGGCTGCCACCTGGGACTTGCAGAGGGGGCCACAAATACCCAGTGTGCTTCCCCTCGGGAGGCGGGGATGTTTCCTTGGCTTTCTTTATTCCTTTCTCAGTTTCTTCCTGTCTTCTTTTTTCTTGATAATGACACCTTAACTTCAACTATTTACAGATTCAAAAATAATAACAAAAATCTCACCATTAGTCAATTTTCCAGATGTCTTTCTAGGAGCCATAAACATATTGAAAAGTGCCTTGCTAAATCAAAGTACTCCTCAAGCACACTATGGGGTTTGTTTTTAAATTGGTCGACTATACGCTAATAAACAAAACCCAAATCCAACCAATGCAGCATGGTACAGTCAATGCACCAGATAATAATGTATTGGTCAGTGGCCAGGCATGTGTACAATGGTGACACTATGGTCACCTGGGTTTGTGTAAGCATGTTCTATGATGTTCACGCAATGACAAAAATTTCCTAACGCCACCATTAAATGAGGCATAACTATACAAAAGTCTTGGGAGCCCCCCAGGCCACTCCTGGAGTAAACAGAAGGCAGTGAGCCTTCACAGTGCTGAGCATGGGGGGCGGGGGGTACTAGGCAAGCCCTCTAACACTGAGCTACAGGCCCAGATGGGTGAGGAGACTTTTCCCAGACATCATGTGGGGTCATGGCAGGGGGTGGACTTTGCTTAGAGCAGTGGTTCCCAACCTTCTCAGTGCTGAGACCCTTTAATACAGTTCCTCACATCCTCACGTCGCGGTGATCCTCAACCATAACATTATTTTCACTGCTCTCTCACAACTGTAAGTTTTGTTACTGTTATGGATGGCAGTGTAAATATTTTTGGACATAGAAGTTTGCAAAGGGGGTCGT
This sequence comes from Pachyuromys duprasi, assembly GCA_028658305.1. NCBI lineage: Eukaryota > Metazoa > Chordata > Mammalia > Rodentia > Muridae > Pachyuromys > Pachyuromys duprasi. The sequence goes on along the minus strand of CM053753.1, from coordinate 51,372,318 downwards.
GATCCATGAGTTGAGAACCACTGTCTTAGGGCATTCTAAGAGCATGCTGTGGCCATTCATTTATCTGGCCAGGCCCCTCTCACCTAGAAGGCAGAGTCTTTCCTCTCTTTTTTTAGGTCTGGGCTCTGCAGTGTGGAAGACCACAGGTACCTCCTTTCTTTTTGTTAAAAGAATTTATTTTTATTTCATGTGCATTGGTGTCTAACCTGCATGTATGCCCATGAGGGTGTCTGCTTTTGGAATTACAAACAGTTGTGAGCTGCCATGTGCCATGTGGGTGCTGGGAATTGAACCCAGGTCCTCTGGGAGAATAGTCAGTACTCTTTAACCTCTGAGCCATCTCTCCAGCACCCCTACAGGTACCTCCTTTAGGGGAGAGGTCTGGGAAAGACCAGCCAGGCTGCTACTTACAGTCTTGCATAGCAAGAGGAAGATCAGTGCAACAGGTCACAGGGAGAGAGAGAGAGCTCAGAAAAAAACTCTCCAGGAACCACAGCTGCCCTTTTCAGGTAAAAGAAATGCTTCCAGGGGCAGCCAGCATCTAGAGGAGGCAGGAGAGACTCTGCCTCAAACAGTCCTCCTAGCTCTGAGCTAGTGTTTACAGCATCTTCCAGAGAAAACGCTTGGGTTAAGCTATAGAACAATAGCAGGTCCTAAGCTTCAGAGAAACCTGAGCTAAAAGAGTCAATAATGTGGGCTTTGAGATGGCTCAGCCGGTAAAGGAGCTTGCTGCCAAGCCTGACAGCCTGAGTTCAATTCCTGGGACCCACATGGTGGAAGGAGAAAAAGAGTTTGTAATTTTTAAGTGGATAGTGTGTGTGTGTGTGTGTGTGTGTTCACTTGTGAATGTGGGTGCATGTGTGAGAGGGTGCATAGGGAAGCCAGAGAACAATGTCAGGTGTATTTCTGGGTCATTCTCCACCTTTTTGTAAGACTGGGTCTCGGTATGTAGTTCACGACTGTAGATCAGATTGGCTTCAACTTGCTGAGATCTGCCTGCCTCTGCTTCACTAGGGCTGTGATTAAAGCATGTGCCACCATGCCGGCTACCTTATCTTTGGAGACAGGGTCACTTACTGAACCTGGCCGCTCACTGGTGACTAGACTGGCTGAGCAGGGAGCTGCAAAGAGCTGCCTCTCTCTGCTCCCTCATTCCCTCATACCCCGGCACTGTGGTAGGATCACAGACGTGAGACCATGTCGAGCTTTTTATAGAGGTGGTGAGGATGGTTGAAATTCAGGTCTTCATGCTTACACTTTACCTGACGAGCCATGCCCCCTCCCCCAGCCCAAGGAGGAGTATTGTTAATATTTGGGATGCTCAGAGTCTCATCTTTCAGGATTTAAAAGAGCAGCATATGATCAGACTTAGAATGACCAGCCGTGCCCCAGCATGTTGCAGCCTAGGAACCTCCCTTCTCCGAGTCTCTTTCTGTCCTAGTTGGTTCCACTTGGACATATGCTAGAGTAATCTAAGAACCTCCCTTGAGACACTTCTTCCATCAGATTGCCTGAAGACAGGTCGGTGGGGCGTTTTCTTGGTTAATGATTGATATGGGAGGACCTTTACCTATTGTGGTACAACTCCTGGACAGATGGCCCTGGACTGTATAAGAGAGCAGGCTGAACCAGCCATCAAGGGCAAGCTAGTAAAACACAGTTCCTCACGACCTCAGTTCCTGCCTCCAGATCCCTCCCTGCCTTGAGTTCCTGTCCAGGACTCCCTTCGTGATGAACTGAAATAAACTCTTTCATGCCCAAGTTGCTTTTGGTCAGCAGTGGAAGCCACTTTTTCCTCTTCTAAAGAGCACAGACTACATTTCTAAGCTTCCCTTGAAGTGACAGGGACAGCTCTGTTCTGGATTTAGGCCAAGGAAATGTGGATGGAAGTGAGGTGCATCCCTTCCACACTTGACCTAGTAAAGCCCTATATATGCTCATGACCACTATAGGACCCTCTCTATCTAGACATAGAGGACCAGGACTTGTCTTAGAGTTGGAGGCAGCATCTTTTTAAGTAAAGTGTAGGGCAGCAAATAATTTATGTTTGTTGGCTACACAGCCGTGTGAGTCCACTTTCTGTCACTATAACAACAAGAAAAACATCTAAGACAACTTATGAAAAGACAATTTTTATGTTGTTTTAATTTGGCTCACCGTTTTGGAGAGCTCAGTCCATGACAGACTGGACCCATCACCCTGGGCCTGTCATGAGGCAGCTCATTGTGGCAGGGGTACATGGTGAAGAAAAACTGCTCACCTCATTAACAGGGAGGCAAAGGGAAAGGAGGAGATTCTGGGTGTCATAATCCCTTTGTGTCTCTGTCCCCAAGACCAAAGGACTTTTTACTATGTCTTACCTTCTGAACATGCCTCCAAAGCTTTCCACATGGACCTTTCGGAGATACTGATCCAAATCATAGTAGTATTTGTTGTAACTACAGTTGCTCCTTTGTATCTTAAAGTTTCATATCTGTAAATTCATCTTGCCTTGAGAAAATCTAACATCATCATTATCTCCTAATGCAACAATTAAAATGCAAATAAAAACAAGAGTATATCAACTATTACAGAATTTACTTTTTCTTTTTTCTTTTTCCAGGACAGTGTTTTTCTGTTTAGCCCTGGCTGTCAGGAACTCACTCTGTAGACCAGGTTGGCCTCAAACTCAGAGATATCTGCCTGTCTCTGCCTCCCGAGTTCTGGGATTAAAAACATGGACCACCACTGCCCAGAATTTACTTTTTAAATAGTTGCTATAATACAGATATGCTTTAAAGTATCCTAGGGGACTTGCCTAAGTTATATGGCAAGTAAATATCATTTACACAAAGAATTTAAGAATCCTCAGATTTTGTCATCTGTGAGGGAGTAGAAAGGTAACCCTGGAACTAACGACCCTTAGATACTAAGGGGTAGACTATGTCAGACACCACTATTGTGATGCATAAAACAAAAATAGACGATATGCAAATGAACAGGTGTGACTGTGTTTTAACAAAACTTCATATACAAAAGCAAGACTCTTGCCCTAGAATAGCACGATACAGAAGGAGCCTGGATTCCTGAATGGCCGACTCCCTGCCAACTGGAACTCTTCATCTCTAATATCACCCAGTGATCAATAAATCTTCATGATATCAAGTCAATAAATGTATGAGATTTGTTAATATAACTGGTATTCCTACTCCTATTTCATTAGGCTCGCCATTGGATGCCAAGCATGTAGATGAAAAAGTGGGCCAAATTGGAGGGAGAGAAATTAAACACTTTTCTGAAGACCTTAGCAGGGTAGCACTAGAGAGTCAGAATCGCAACTTAGTGGAGAACTTGCCTAGTCTGCATCCTGTTTGATCCCTAGTCCTGTGTCAACTTGGCGTGCTGGCCCATACATGCAGTTCCAGCATTCAGAAATGAAGACACGCGATTCACAAGTTCAGAGTCATCCTCAACTATATAGTGAGTTCAAGGCTAACCTGAACTACATGAACTTCTGTCTCGGATTCTTTTTCAGGACTTTAGCTAGAGGTATACATCAGTGGCACAGTGCTTACCAAGTGTGCACAAAGCCCTGGGTTCAATCAGCAGCACAGCATAAACCATGCCTATAATCTCAGCACTTCAGAGACACAGCTAGGAGGGACAGAAGTTCAAGGGCTCCTTCAACTACAGAGGAAGTTTAAGGCCAACCTGAGATTTGTAAGACTGCCTAAAAACAAAACAAAAACAAACAAACAAACAAAAACCCCTCAGGTAGCCAGGCTTGGCAGTAAGTGCCTTTATCCCCAGAACCATAACATCTCTGCCTCCTCCCCTCTCCCCTCCTCAATTATACGATTTTCATGTTGGAGTGTTGGCACATCACAAGTGTGCTTTCGGAGGGAGAGAGAGAATCAAACTGAACAAAGGCCCGCACACGGTCAGATGAAAACCTCTCAGGCTGCAGCAGTAGTATCGTTTTGAGAATGGAAGGGCTTTCACTATAATTGCGAGAGGGATTCGTTAACGTATGCACCAGGGCTGCCTTAGCAAGCTGGAATCTGGCAGTCCAACAAGCCAACGCCTCCTTGTATCATGGTCTTTGGCAATACAACGCATTCCCAAAGGGCACTGGTGATTTTTTGATTAGCTCAAGGACCCCGTCATGTTAAAAAAAACAAACAAAGAAACTGAGAGCAGAATGGAGAGGAAAGGCTGATGGGATTTGAAGCTGTTCTTGGCAGAAATCTGGGAGGATCAGCATCGGTGCTGTCATTGGCCTGAGTTCCCACTTCCGAAACAGTGCAATGTGCAGCAGAGCTTGTGTTCTGAGCAGTCTCACGTATGCACGCCCACAGGGCACACTCAAGTGGACACGCACAGGCACAAGCACATGGATACACACATAGATGATACACAAACACACACACACACACACACACACACACACACGGCTGTTTTATCTTTACAGAAGAATCCTAAGAGGGCCTGTGTGTAATCTTTGACATAATGCTCCCCATTCCAGGGAACAGATACAAACCCATCCAAAAGACCCAGGGTGGTGATACATTCTTGCCAGAGCTGATGGGAGGGACTGGTGTGGAGATGGCACAGAACCCATGTGCACAACCTAACACTTTGGTAAGAAGGTTGGCCCATAAGCTTTCTTTTTGTTGTGTCAATACTTAACAGTTTCCTACTCTTAATTCCTTATGCCCTCACGTTCATGGAGTAGCCCTCCTTGGCCACTGGAACACATTTCGTGGAAAATGTCCCTGTCCGTGGACTCACGTGGTATGTGGGAGTCCCACACAGACTCTTGAGCCAACTCTTATTTCATCTGACTGTTGCAGCTGTAAACTACCCTTTCCCCACACGCATGCCATCCACACTCATCCACTGGGTAGGTTCCGAGCCTGAAAGCAATCGAGAATGTGTTGGTGTTTCCATTCCACAGAAAGAGCTAACCCCAAAGGAAAGCCGCCAAAAGCAAAAGAGCTATGTGCAAAACCAGGGTTAACACTAGATGAAAAGCTCATTTCTGCTTCAGCTGGACCTCACAGCTTCGCCCACAGGCACTCTCCCCTCACCCACACCAATCTCCCAATCCAGTGTCTGATGGGTAACCTCAGCGTTTGCTAGGGACAGAGTGGACGATTTAGAGCACGTGACAAAAATCCTGTAATATCATCGGTGTGAACATGTCTAAAGGGGCTGACTGGTCCTGAGTCTGCCAGTTCTTTAACTGACCAACTAGTTCAGGTGTGAGAACGCAACGTTGGGCCCCGCTTGACATGGCATGTCAGTTAGTCTCTTCCAGACAAGCCATGTGCTTTTCTCCAGGCACAAAGACTCTTCCAAAGAGATGTGACAGGGCACCAGTGACTGGTTGTTCCTGGTATTTTGGCCTACAAAGGATGGGTTCCCCTTAGGGGGAAGCCTTGGGAGAGGACTCAGCAGCCATGGGCTAAATGCGGGTGGTTTTCTGGGTCTGTAGGTGGAATCATTTGCAAGCGCTGATCTAGAACACAGAACTGAGAGTTTACTGATGCAGGACCTGGTGGGCTTACCCACCCTCCTTCCTTGAACTCACGTGACCTTGGAAATAGCACTTTCTCTTTCTCTGGGCAGGAATTCAACTGCAAGATTGGTGCCTTTAGGAACGTGACATCTGGTGTTAGGGAAACATCAGTGGGGAAACATCAGTAATGTTATAAGAAGCGTTCCCTGAACTGAACCATTCCTAACTACACCACGCTCTAAATTTGCAGAGTCTAAGACCTGCACTCAGGAGACTCAAATTCAGGTCTAACTTACAAGTGATCCTAGGCAAGTATTGGGGAACTAGAATGAATAGTAGCACAACACCAATTTTCTTTTTTGTTTTCTTGGGGTTTTTTTGGGTTTTGTTTTGTTTTGTTTTTTCGAGACAGGGTTGCTCTGTGAGGCCATGGCTGTCCTGGAACTCCCTCTGCAGACCAGGCTGGCCTGGAACTCATAGAGATACCAGTTTTCTTCAAAGTCAACTTCAAAAGAACCATCCTCCTCCCGATAGAACCACCTCTCCTAGAAGGCTTAGGGCGTTGCAGGGGGAAAAAAATCTTGAGAGCTGAAGTTCACGTAGAAGTGAAAAGCTGAAGCAACTTCCCACCTCACCTAATACGGGTCCTCAAACCTGGGTTCCTCCACCTAAGTGATGACGTTGAGATTTATCAGACTCCCCTTCGAGCCTGGAGTGGACTCACTTCTCCCCTCCCTCCAAGTTTTTGCTGAGTACCTACTGGTTGCCAACCTCGGTGCTCCTTCGAGTGAATCAGAGATGCCTGAGACACGTGCTGCCCAGCAGGAAGGATCCAGGTGATTAATAACCATGATGCAACGGGAAGAACTCGCTCTCGCTCTCTGAGGGCAGGGTCTAGCTCGACCAGATCTCGAGGGAAGAGCAGATCAAGTTGCTCTGGGAAGTGCCTGCCACCCACCTACCCACCCGCCCAACAGCAATGTTCTTCTCAGGATGACAGACAATTGACCTCTCCTGCCTCCAGCATCATGCATTTTGTTCATATTCGTTCCCAGACAGTGGTGGGGTATGCTAGCCAACGTCATTAGCATTTACAAAGGGTGAGAGCACCAAAGGAAATTCGGCTCCCTGCTCCTGCTATCCAGAGGTTGGTGCAAACGGCTTGGACTCAGGACTCAGACCCCAGGGCCTTTTATCCTCCGGTTTCTTCATCTCTTTAAGGCCAGGGTTGAGAAGGCCTTGAAATTTCAGTAGTGGTGACGATTAATAGCAACATGCTTGGTTTACTTTCCCTTTAACATTTGGGGGAAGGGGAAGAGTATTTTGCTTTTGGGTAACTAAATTTCTGAGCATGTTTGTGGAAAGTTGGGAAATGAAGCCAGGACTGGGTGCAGATTGGAGCTGAGTGTGTAGTGGGAACATTGTATTAACAGAAGGAAGTGGAACTGGAGAGAGATGAAGAGGGGGACAGAAATGGAGTCTGTTGGAAGGCCACTGTCCACAGGAGTTAGAAATAGTTTTGACAGGCCTGGTGGTGCACACCTTTAATGCCAGCACTCAGGGAGTAGAGGTAGGCAGATCTCTGTGAGTTCAAGGCCAGCTTGGTCTACAAAGCAAGTACAAAACAGCCAAGGCTACACAGAGAAACCCTGTCTTAAAAACAAAAACAAACAAACAAATAAAAACAGAACTAAAGCCTTTCTTTAGTGCTACTGACTCTCCCAAGGCAGAGGATGGAACAGTTGCCATCCAAACCACCAAAATGGAGCAGCAGTCGTGGCTGCTCCATTTGGTTCACCTCAGAGCTTGCAGCAGGATATGGTGGCAGAGACCCTTGGGCTATGGACAGAGAAGAGCTATCAGGAACAGCTCATGATAAAACCATAATAAACCAACTCATAATAAAACCAGATCCAGATGTGGCCACGCACACAAAAGCCGGGAGCATTGAGCACCGAGTGCCTCACTCCCTCCTGCCTTCAGCTGGGAGGAGTTTCCTGGGCATCTGATGTGGCACCTGGCCCCTGCGGTCCCTGCTCACCCTCTAGCTCTGTCATGCATCTCCTGCCAGCAGTTTGCTCAGACTACTGATGCATGCCACACAGAAGGAACAGGCCTGCTGATTAAATTACCAAATCCTATTAGAAAACAGGGCAACTCACTCCTAATAGAATCTTTATGTTTCTCGTGATCTTTGATGACTCCTGAGAGACTTTGAAATCTCCAGTGTGGGGCCCGGGGCGGATTCTTCCCAACAGTTCATTCTCCTTCTCCAGCAGAACCTCAGTCACAGCAGCGTCCCTGGGAAGGAAATCTGCCCTCTCAGGATAACAGAGCCTTCCTAATTTGTTTAAGAGCCACCGTGGTTCTGGGGGTGGGGGTGCACTGAGAGGGGTTTCTCTGAGGAGGCACACGTGGCGATGGGTGGGGATGGGGTGGGTGTTCCCTGAAACTACCGTAGTTGAGATGCTCCGTCATGCTATCGTTTGTTTTATGCCATCCTACTCCTCCCTCATTCTCCCTCAACATACACAAGACATTACAGATGCCAACATGGGATGTCTGTGACGAAGTTGACAAATGCCCGCTCCAGGGACTCAGCCGCCACCTCCGTGACAAGCCCTCCTGCCTCCAGAACTCACTTGAGTTTTGTGCAGTCAGTGCTGCACTGTTGGGCTTGGGGGGTGACTTAGGCTGCAAAAGAGTGGGCAGTGTCCCGCTGCGCTCAAAACACGGATGGGTTACGTACGTGAATGAGAAACACGCGGGCCTCACCTCGCAAGAAGTCCATCTGATGAGTAAACCAGATTTCAGGCCTTTCTGCTATGTATTTTTCACCCAATAGTCTGAGTTGCCTTTTGTTACACCATCCTAGCACCCCCCCCAACCCCCTCCCCTCCAGCCACCTCACCTCCCGGTACCAGAAACAAATAAGATTTTGTTTTGTTCTCATCTGAGACATTTCTCCTTTCTCTAGTGATATCATCCCCGAAAGACGGAGAGGTAACAAGAGGTGAATCATGTTTCACCTCCGCATCTCTTCTAGAATTACATCAGCCAAGAGCCCCAAGGTGCAGCGACAAACGCCAAAAAGCAAAGGGGAAAAAAAGAGTAAGGCAAGAGCAGGGCCAGGGAGGAAGGGAGCGGTTCTTTTCTCATCTGCATTTCTTTTTCCTACTCCCCGCTACTCATAAATCGAATAATAATAATTTTAAAAACCCGGGCTTTAAAGGGGTAATTGCCTTGTACTTATTGGTGGCATTGGATTAAATGTCCTTATCATATCTCCATCCATCGCTGATGAAAGCCAAACTTGGCACACTGGCTGGCTAACAGTGAGGACCCAATTCCCAAGTGGTAGCCGTATCATCTCTACCGTCTCACGCCTCCACCAGTTTTGTTTGGAGGGGGACGTTGGCAGTGTGGGAATAGTTAGTAATGTGAACTCCGTTGGACAGGAGAACAATAGCCCCACACAGCTATCTGCTGGGAATGTGGACACGGAAAGCCACGGCAGGATGGGAATTCATCTTTTCCTGATCTCCACCTAAACATTTTAAAACGTCAATTCGATGATATGCACCTACCATATTCTGGGAAGAGGGATGAGGTCTCTACCAAATCAAAACAGAAGATTAAAAGGGGGAGCCTTTTAATCTTCAAAAGACATCGGGTATTTTTAAAAAGTATTTCCAACCTCCACCTCTTTTCTTTGAAAAGGATAGGTTTATTGCCGAGCCACTCCCATTAAATAGGAAGAAAATTTCACCCTCCCTTCCTCTCTGATTCCAGTCTCCTTGGGATCCTTGGGCCTAGCTGTTCACAACATATTTATGAAGAAAACAAAGTGAAGCGGCCCTAGGACTCGGGGTGGGGGGTGGGGAAGGGGTGAAGCTGGGAGTGAGATCCATTTCTGCAACACAGAAAAAGGGGCCCAAAAGGGCAAAGGGAAGGAAGAATAATTGGCAGGAGGCAGTTTGGGCAGCATCGGATTACCACTTCCAGCTGATTGGGTGTAACCCAACTAGAGACATCTGGCTGGAGTTCACAACAGAAACAAACACAGAAAGCATGAACACAGCACACACACCCACACCAAGCCAACAGCTCCCTTGCCTCGCTCTCTGAATGGTTCCCACTGGGCCAGGCAGGGCTGTAAGCAAAGGCAACAGGCTCTTCGAACTGTCTCCCCCAATCCCACCTGTACCATGACTATTCCCTGGTGTCTGGAACCTACCACTTTTCTATTTGCTTTTCTTCCTGGAGGAAAACAAAGCATGCCCCACTCTACACGGTCCTCTTTAGAGTGCTAGTTGGTCTTCAGAGCATGGTGGCAATTCCCAAAGGGAAAAGGTGATATATTATGTTTGAACTTGGTCGTTAGGCCGACCCACAGGAGGTGGCAAAAACTTAGCAGGAGGCAGGTGACTCAGTAAACAGCCATACACGTCTAAAGAGCTTGGACAGTTGAGTTTACTGACCTCTCCAAAATTAGCTTGAAGGGGGGGAAAAAATCCATATTCCAGGCATAGTGGCTCATGTCTTCAATCTCAACACTTGGGGGAGCAGAGGCAAGTAGACCTCTGAGCCCAATGCCACCCTAGGCTACATTATAGAGTTCCAGGCCAGTTAGAGATACATAGTGAGTCTCTTTACTCAAAATGGACAAGCAAGCAAAACTGCACACATGCCATGGGAATATGAAATATGTAGGAGGCTGGCTCAAGGCATAATACCTCAAGTTGTCTGATTTTAAAAACAACAACAAAAACACTGGAAATCTCTGGCCCTCCCCAAGCTTCCACAGGACCGCACTAAGGGTTGGAGGCATGCCTGCCCACCCGCACTCCCTCACTGCCAATCATCTTGGCAGCATTTCCAGAGGCTCTTCTGTATTGATAGCTTTCCTCTTTATTCTCACCCCACCGACATGCAAACAGAACCAAAACAATACTGCTCAAAAAAAAAAAACAACAACAAAATGTTTTATACACATTTCCGTATATACAACTGAACAACATTTTACAAGGATCTTTTGCACAGCAAAAGATAGACATTCAACTCTGAGAACACAGTTATGTACAAAAAAAAAACAGTCAAAAATACTTCACAACAGTGCAAAAGTATTTTACACAGCATCATGGAGTAGAAGCTTTGGAGCAGGAGGAAGGTGTATTTCTAAAGGAAAATTCCTTTAAAAAATATTAGATGTCTTTAACTGTAAACAAAACACAACTTTCATACCCAGCCCCCAGCCCCCAAGAGTTATTTGAGAAATTTGGCATACTTTCAAGAGTTTGAGTCTGAGGTAAACAGCCCAAGCTCTCATATCCCAAAGAACTGGGGGCAGGTAAGTGGCATGAAAGCCTCCAACATAACGAGAATGACTTTGTTAATGAGATATTGATGACAAGAGAGGCCTTCCAGTCAGGGGGATCTGGAGAGGAAGTTAACCCCTCCTTCCCAAGCCCCAGCTGCCTCACAAACAGGAAACTGGCTGCTGGGCACCTCCAGCCCGCCCTTGGCCTTTTCCAACTTCAGCCATTTCCGTCTCCCACATCCTCGCCAACCCCAGAGAACCTGTCTCTTTTCCTTTGTAGTGCTTCTCTCCTCCCACATCTCCCTGCTCACAACCCGAGGCTGTGGCAAGAAGTGGGAGAGAAGCAGGCCCATGAAACTCCAAATTCGGGTCTGGACCTTACTCGGGTCTATAAATTTCCCTTTCCTGGAGGTTAGGAAGGCTAGAACTACTGTTTGGGAGGCCACTGTGGGGTGCCAGGAGCATGGAGACGTCTTTTGGTAGCTTAGCCCGAGTAGGGCTCATCTAGGCCAGCGCTGTCAGCAGGGCAGGATGGGTCCCCAAGGGCGGCCGAGGTGGCATCCGGGCCCCCGCCCTCGATGGAGCTCTCACTGCCGGTGCTCTCGCCCGACAGCAGGCGCGTCACCCTTAAATCGGACTCCAGGGTGCTCACATCATTGCCAAAGCTAAGATCGCCCAGGTCACTGATAAGCTGCGACAGTTGGGCCTTCATGTCCGAGGCACAGCCTGGCAGAGGAGGCGATGTCCCCGAGCTGGGACCCAATGAGACCCCGCTGTCCCCCAACGCCTCCTCGTGGCCATTCTCCAGCGGGTCCAGCAAGTCCCCACATTCCAAGTGCATAGTCACCACCAGCGCCCTCTGCGCTTCAGCCTCCTGGTCCGCTGGATCCCCATCCCCCACATGGTCCTCTTCTTCTTCCTCCTCCTCCTCTTCCAGGCAGCCCTCGAGGTGCTCCTCTTCTTCCTCCTCCTGCAGCTCCTCCTCCTGCTGCTCCCCAAGCAGGTCCTCGGTGATGGAGCCTAGCTTGGGAGCGCTGCGGCTGCGCTCCACCGGCGGCTTGTAGCAGCAAGGTCCGTGCAAGAGCAGCTTGCGCAAGGGCACCAGTGGGATGGTGTGTGCACCTACCAACTCCTGCTGCTGGTGACGCGCGTCGTCCCGCCGCTTGAGGCGTTTGAACTCTGCCAGAGCGTTGGCCGACGTCTGGTAGAGCAGCAGGGCCATGGCCTGAGCCTTCTCCGGCTTGGACACGAGCACCGCGTGGCAGCGTAGCATCACAGCCTTGTGTTTCAGTTCATGTCGGTAGACCCAGGCGAAGACTTTGGGCAGCCGCGCATCCGCCACACAGTAGGTGACACGGTGCAGCAGGTAGAGATGGCCGGGACGCCGCAGCGCTCGCTCCTCGGCGTGCACCATGCGGATGCCCTGCGCGCTCACCGTCAGCTTCATCTTGGTGCCCTGACGGCCTGCCTCACTCTTGCTCCAGATCTTGCCCACCGCCAGGTCGGTGCAGCCGTCGCCGCGCGCCTGGATGGTGGTGGCATTCCCCAGGTAGAGCACAGTGTAAGTAGGGTCCTCGCTGGTGATGTGCAGCTTCTTGCGCTTGGAGCGGAACATGCTGCCCACCCGGCTGAGCGCGCCTTCCGGGCAGGCCCTGGCCAAGGAGCTGAGCGCCGAGTAGTGCAGGCTCACGGCGTAGCCCTTAGGCTTGGACGCCTGCCGCGGCGGCGCCTCGGCCAACAGCTCGAACTTGTGCTTCTTCCACGGCAGCATCTCCGGAGGACGCCCGGGAGCGGCCGGGCGGCGGCGGCCGAGCGCGGGGTGCGAGCCCCGCCGAGCCACCGGCCCCGACTGAGCTTGGCCCGTGCAAGCCCGGAAAATAAAACTCGTACTGGGAGCACAGAAAGGTGGAGGCAGGAGAGGAGATCCAGATAGTGCTTGAGGACCCCGCAGGGGGGTCGAATTTTAGAAAGAAAGAAAGAAAAAATCAGCTTCCAGTGTGCAAACACACACACACAAACACAGAGAGAAAGAGAGAGAGATAGTATTATAGAAGCGTAGATAAGAAAGACCAGGACAAAAGTCGCAGACAAGCAACAAAAAGAGAGGAAGCGGAGCTGAAAATATTTTAGAAAAAAAGCCAGATGAGTGCCTACAAATGGGGAGGGGGGTGTTTTGGCCCGCTCGACCAAAGCACTCGGGAGGGTGACAGAAAAAGCAGGAACTCTTCTTCAGCGAACGTGACACACACACAGAAGTCTTGGGCCGGGGCCAGGAGCCACGGAAACTACAGCAGTGCGCCCAGGGGCCGGTGCTCCCCACACCCAGCGGCTGTCAGCGAGGGCGAGCCCCTGGGCTGGGCTGGTCCCCGGAACGAGCAGCTTGCCCCAAGCGCGGTCCGAGGGCTCCGGCTGGCCGCGGCGGGCCAGGCACGGCAGTCCCGTGTCTCACTGCATCCTCGCTCCGAGGGGACGCGGGGGGCTCGCGCTCGGCCGGCTGGGCCAGGGCAGCGCGGGGCTCCGAGGGCAGGACGCGCGCATCTTCCGCTTCGGGGACTGCCGCTACCTCATTGCTCCCCTCCGGGGGTGTCCGGCTCGGCTTCGGGGTTCTCGGCCGATCTGCAGCGCGCCCTCTCTGGCCGTGTGCGCGGTAGCCGGCTTGCTCGCCCTCACATCATTGCCGTCCGGGAGGAAGATCCTCGGGTTAATATAGGCCGGCGCGAACCATTCGCCGCGCGGACAGGGGAGGAGCACCGGAGAGGATCCCTCTAGGGCTGCGACGCCGGACGCATTTCTGGTCTCTTAAAGGGACCCGGCTGCAGGCACTGGTCGAGGAAAGGGTTAGACTGGTCCACTCAGGTGATCACGTCCCGAATTTACCAGCATCTCTTTTGTTCTAGAAACCACGAAGACCCAGAGTTACCCGGTGGCAAAAGGAACATAAAGTTTGACACTCCGCCCTAGGCCAAATTGCAACTCGCTGAATAAATGTATGCCTAGACCGAAACTTCTGGAGGAGGTGGTGGAAGATGAGATTGCGGACTCGCAGTTCCCGTACGAAAAAGGTTGGAGGAAATCGTGTAGTATTTTGTTGTGTTTCTTCTGTGACAACTTCAAGAGAATCTGCAGGTTCTGTTTGCTGTTATTCTTTAATAATGGTCTATTAAAGAAAATACAAAAAGGAAAGGAGATGCAAGGGAGGCAAAGACTGACTTGTTACTGTCCTGGTGCTGTTTGTCCACAGGTGAGCAGCAGGTAGTGACAAATTAGTGTTAAGACGGCAGGAGTGAACGGTATTGAACACAATACTGACTGGCCAGTAAGTGATGGGCACACAGTTCCCATCCGCGACCCAGTAACACTCTCTCCTGCCACAAACCCTACTTACCTGGTGTGCGGATGGGTTAATGGGGGGGGGGGGGATAGCAGACACCATGATGGGATAGATTAGAATTATAATAAACCATCACGCAGACACTGATCTTCCTTTTCTGCTGAGATGACTGGAATATCATACGATGCCAACCATGACAACTTGCAATCCGAAGAATAAAGTATTCTGGAGGAAGCATACCCACTGACCCTCAGCTGGGTGACCTTTTCCTGGTCTATCATCCCAAAGCCTGAATTCTAAAATAGACCCTACAGTCAAGCAGTGGCCAGGATGTCTGAGGACCTGAAGGGCTTGGTGGGAGGGAAGAGGAGGAGGATTAAGGCTGGACTTACCTCCTCTGGAGGCATCTCCGTGAGCTACACTTGGTGGCTGAAAAACCAGAAAGAAACAGTGATAAAGAAGCATCTACTGGCTGCCACAGCCAGAGGGCCAGTCTCAGATGTGCAGGCTGTATCACGCCTACCTGCCTGTTTAATAAGCTTGTCTCTATATTGGAAGAACAGAATGGTTCTAGGTGAATGGAACACCCCATGTGTGAGTCATGCCCTAGGCTTGTGCTCCAACACCCAGGAGGGAAACCTGGCAATCTCCTCTGGGTCTAGACCTGGGCCAGCCTTTGGGGTCTCTTGCCTTCTCGAGGACCTGACCACCCTTGCTGGAAGTACCCATCTCTACTGAGGCCGCAGTTCCTCGGTGGGAGGGAGGAGTAGGTGACAGGCAGTTCTAGGAGAGAACTTCTCAGCAGAGTCCATTGAAAACCTGATTAGATGCTATGGCTGCACTTTTAATGACACTACTCCACCTAGTGGTGGCAGACTGAAGTGTCACTTGGTGAGGTTGTTTTCTCCTAAAACTGGACAAGCCAGTGCCTGGATCAATACAGCGACTCAGGGGCTGAAAGAAAACGCTGCCAGCAGGAGTACCAGTCTCTCGCCTGGCATCCAGTCTTTTATCTCCTAGAGGAGGGCTGTTGGGCTGGCTTTCTGCCACCGTGTGTTTTGCAAAATGCTCTCTGTCTACCCTCTTCCCCTGACGTCCTACTAAATGGACCCTGACTTCAAGGGCGACAAGAGTGAATCTGGAATCTTCAAGTCCTTTGAAAAATTGTCTGTTGAGGGTCTGCTGTCATAATGGCGTTTCTGGGGACAGAGCAGTACAAAAGCCAGAGGTTTCTGCTGTCCTGGGAGTGATAGCCCATAGGGAGGCAGATAACCAACAACCAAGGAATGTAATATAATACCAGCTAGTGATAAGTTGCCGGTTAACAGAGACAATACTAGGAGTGAAGGCAGGTGATTTCAAAGCAGAAAGGCGCTTCTTGGGGGTAGCCCCAAACACTGAATGCACAAGGGAGCCAGGCACTCAAGACAGATGAGGTGAACACCGGCCTGCATCGGCCAGTAAAGCTGGCTTGTGTGGCTGCTGAACACTCAGAGGTAGTTAGCACAGACATGCTCTTGATGACTTAGTAAGACAAAAAGTTGTAATAATTTTACGTGAACTGTATGTTGAATAACAATATTTAGGCTACAGCGAGTTACCCTGGATGCATTGCATTAGAGTTAGTTCTAGTTGTTCCCCTTCCTTCTTCGGCACGGCTTTAGGATTACACATTCAGGCAGTGTTGCCCTAAACAGAAGGGGCAGCTTTTGTGAAGGCCTTTAGGCTTTGTAATAAGCTGAACTGGCTCCGGGACTTTGTGATCCTCACCTTCTGACCCTTCCAGCCGCCTCTGTCCTTGACTTCTGTCATGTCCGTTTCCAACCTTCTCAGTGGTGCCGCCACCTACACTAATTCATGAGAAGCTACTGAGTCATCGGAGGTGCTGCCCTCAGAAGGGGTTCCCACGGTTTGTGTGGGACCCAGGTGAGTTTCCACCAGAGAGCATTACTATGAAAGAGCAGGGCTGGCCCCTGGAGTCTTTTCCCAGCTTGGTCTCTCTCCACATGGGTTCTCTCTCACATAGGCCATCTGCCATGATATGATGCAGCCAAGGGGCTTCTTGGCAGAGCCAGTACCATGCTGTTTCAATTTCAGACTTCCTAAACTGTGGGCTTGATAAGCCAATTTTCTTTGTAAGTGGCTAGCTTCATGTGTTTTGTTATAGCAACGGGAAATGGATGAATATGACCAATCTTCTTGGGAGATGTCCCTCCACATATAGTTGTCAACCAGAGTAGTGACAACCAGAGCTGAACTGATGCTTCTCCAACAAAAGGGAGGCAGTTAGAGAAACTTTGACTCGTGTCCCAACCCAACTAACTACAAACAGCACACCCACACCCATGCCTACCTCTTTCGCCATAGGACGGAAGTCTCTCTTGTTTTGAGCCTGTCTCCCTCAGAGCTACTCCATATAGTTACCACACCACAGCCCTAGCCTCATCCCTCCTCCTAGTTTTAACCCTACAGTGGCTTCCCACAAGCTCCAGACACAGCCCCCTCACTACGACACACAAGCATTCTGATGTTGGGCCCCTACCTAGCTGCTCACACTCCTTCACCTTTCCTGGCATCACAGTCTATGCTAAGCAATGAAGGATGGCCTGGCCTTCCCCTCGGGGTCCGAACACCACCTTTTCTGTTTCTTCCACTACTTATAAGGTGCCATGTAGCTGAAATGGCTTCTGTCACTTCCTCTGGCTGGTTCCTAGCTTGTCTCTCCTCCACTGCCACCCCCCCTCCCTCTCCTCCATCTTCCCCTCCCTCTCTCCCTCCTCTTCCTTTTCATCTGTGTTGGGGATCTAACCTAAGGGCCATGCCAGTCAGAAGGCCCCACTTCTTCAGTATTTTTAACTTGAAAAACAATACCTGCATAGTTCCCTTTCTCAGAAAATGTTATAACATAAAACATGAGGTTAACTATACAGAGATACTAGACGATTTTCGCATTTAGAATAGAGAAGGTTACTAAGCAAGCCTGTGTTTTACTTGGTTTTGTTGTTTGTTTGTTTATCTTCTCTTTTGCATGTAGACTTGGTACACCTTTAGCTAGGTCATGCCAAAAACTGACAACATGTTGGCTAGTCAGTGTAAAGATTAATTCACATTGGCTTTTGCACACTTGACACTGGGAGAGATATATGATCTTATCGGTCAGGAATTCACAGTTCCATACTTACTGGTTTGGGGAGGGCTTCTTCTTCATCTTTTTTTCTTCCCCCGAGACAGGGTTTCTCTGTGTAGTCTTGGCTGTCCTGGACTCGCTTTGTAGACCAGGCTGGCCTCGAACTCACAGCCAACCACCTACCTCTGCTTGCCTGGGTGCCGGGATCAAAGATGTGTACCACCATGGCCAGCTAAAGAGGTGGATTTTAATATGCCTAGCTGATGAACCACAATGCCAGTGTTTGATCTAAGGTGATGAATGGAGAGTGCACTAAGTACTCTGGGCATGTGGGTAAACTTCTAGTGAATACTGAAGAGGTCAGGATCTCTTTCATGAAGCCTTATCTTGGAGCAGGGGCGGAGCAGGGTAGTTCATGTAAAGCGCTGAAGGATGGGCAGGTTGCTACAGAGACAGGAGGGAGAAGCCCAAAGGGAAAACATGACTCAAGCTGAAGGTGGTTTATGCAGAGAATGAAATGACAGACATGAAAGCAGAGGCCTTGAGTGTACCGAGCACCGTTCTGTGCCTGACACAGACACAGCTTTAAACACAAACGAGCATGACTTTGGCCGTCTTGGACAAGTCCTATCCCCACTATCTGTGATCTTAGTAACTTCAGCATCTCATTTTGAGGAATGTCGTTCAATTCAAAACAAGGGGCCTTAGAGTATCTATTGCTACGCTGAAACACCATGACCAAAAGCATTTGGGGAGGAAGGGGTTTATTTTGCCTACACTTCCATACTGCAGTTCATTATTGAAAACAGCTAGGGCAGAAACTCAAACAGGGAAGGAACCTGGAGCCAGGTGCTGATGCCAAGGCCATGAAGAGTGTGGTCAGTTGGTTTATATCTCAGTCCATTTAGAACCCAGGACCACCAGCTCAGGGATGGCACCACCACAGTGGGCTTGGTCCCCCCACGTCAATCACTAATTAAGACAATGTCCTACAGGCTTGCCTACAGCCAGCTCTTATGGAGCATTTTCTCAATTAAAGTTCCCTCCTCTCAGATGACTCTAGCATGTGTCAAGGTGACATAAAAATTATCCACCACAAGAGGCCATGGCTGGAAATGTAAGAAGTAAGGGCAGAACAACAGAGGACTAAAGGTAGCTGTCCAAAAACTCCAGAGGTGACCCTCTCAGTCTACATCCCCAGAGGTGTCTGCCCATGTCCCTTTCCAGGGAACTTCTTCTCTCCTGGGGCTGTTTGATTAAAATGGCAAAGGCCAGGCAGAAAGACAGAGATACCAGAAAGAAGCCAGCAGAAACGAAACACGCTTCTTGTCAGTGCTGCCAGAGGCAGGGGCAGTGAAAGACTAGTTTATCTTTCAAGCAGAAACCTTGGATGTTAAAAAAAAACATATATTTTCAATATTTCTACTTGTAATAATCATAATGAATGATGACTGAATTTGCTAAATATGGTGGTTCAACCCTCTATCAAAGAAGGCAAGACCATGTCTTTTCAGCTTACATGGCAAAGCACTGCCCTACTGTTGCCAACCCATGGACTCTTTCTGAGTTTGTCTATATGCACCTGCTGTTTCAAATACCAGGGTAAATCACCGGGTAGAATAAAGAAGAGTGTCTACCAGGGTTAGGAGGCTGCCAAGCACCTTAGAATCCACTAGCTCTCTCCCACGCTGGTGCACAGACTTGACCGGAAACACCCTGATACTTGGTTATCTATCCTTTGCTCAAATACTTCCTGTGGCAGGGAGCACACTGCCTTCCAAATCTGCACTTGCCATCCTTAGGCCACCAATCTTGAGAAAGTTCAGACTGATTTGAATCTCAAACTGTGACTGTGGTTTCTACCATGTATTCCGGTTCTGTTGGCCTTGTGTCCACTTAGAACAATCTTCTTTTCTTTCTTTATGAATAGAAACGACCATAAATAGAAATGGCCCCTGCGTGCCCTTACTGTGCTGTCCTACAACACAGATCTACATCACACAGTCATCCATGACGCAATGATAGTATATTTAGGGTGATTTGAGGGGAGGGGTCATAGAGACAAAAAGCGAAAAGCTGCTCAGTAGTGGCATTTCTTGGTAGAATAGGATCCACCTGATGAGGCAGTTCATGGCTCCATTGCTGGTCTGGATTATTTAACCCTGGGTGATTGCCGCTAAAATGTACACTGAGTCGGGGCCGTGTCCAAAACTGCCTCTCCAGAGGCTCGTGATCAGTAAATTGATGGAGGAAATAAATGAGCGAGTGGGCTCAACCCAGCACTTTCTATCTGTTGATTTTTTTTTTATTTGGTGGTTACTAAACCTACGTCCAGATCCCTTCATTTAACTTTGATTCATCTTGTCTACAATTTCTACAACTTTTAGAAAGAGTGATGCCCTCTCTCACCTGACTGTTGTGAACAGAAAGGTTAATTTTAAAGTCATTTGTGAGCAAGACCGTAGATACATCACACATACGAGCTCATGTTAAAAAAAACTTCATAAGGTGTAGGGGCTGGCAAGATGGCTCAGGGGTAAATGCACTTGCTGCACAAACTTGGTGACCTGAGTTCCATCCTCAGAACCTTTGCAAAATGGGGCGGGGGGAAACTACTCCACAAAATTGTTCTCTACCCCTATAGGAGTGCCATGGCACACACGTGCATGTACACACACACACACACACACACACACAAACCATAAATGGTTTAAGGTATTTTTAAATACATAGGCTTAAGTACATATATAATTCACATAGAATCCTATGGATGCTATTGTATATATGTGTGTATATATATTTATATATATGTATGCGCTATAGCAGATATAATCAAAACAAGAGCCCCTTGAAACGTTCTCTTGCATATGCAACTTAGTCAAACAATCAGTTTTTATTGCAGTGAATCATTCATTAATAATAACCACCAATAAATATCTGTAAAATTATTTAAGCTCACCGACATGTGGGAACCCACCCATTTCCAACAAAGATAAACTGAGAACAACAAATAATAGGAGGGAGTTCCCCTACTGATCCAGTGACACTCCACAAAGAAGAGCAGACTTTAATTTTCACAACTCTCAAGCTTACGCAAACTGCTTTGCTGTTCCTCAATAAGGTGTGTAGAAAGTGAGGGATGGAAGAATGGGGTTGTATGCTTGCCTTGGGAACATGTCAGCCAATGACACATTTTTGGGCCAAGAGGTGATAAAGCCAAAAGTGGAAGCCAATCTGCTTTTCTTCTCCCTCCCCTGACAGATGTGAAACCCTGGAGCTTGGCAGTGAGGAGGTAGATTGCTGAAAACTATTCCAAAATTTGGTCCTGGGTGTGGGCATCAGGGCTTGTAAATCACTCATTCTGCAACACCGTGACTGAGGAACACTCCCTGCGCTGTTGTTTGGAAGGTAGATACAGGCTTCCAATCCCCAAATCAATGCAGCCTAACCCAGCAATCAGCTTCTCAGAAAATCCTAGTTTGCATGGAAGGGTTTAGCTCTGGGGATTGGGAGTATCTCACAAGCCTTCAGATGGAATTCTGGTAGATGAGCATATCTGGTGCCATGACGAAGCAATGGTTGGGCTGTGTTGTTCCCTAAAGTGTGTGCGTGGAATAGCTCCTGCAGCCAGAGGGCAGGGACCTGGGCTGATTCATTCCTGCAACCCCCTCCTTCTGGCAGCACACAGCACCTTATTCAATCCTTCATCACCATGATCATCACTCCTTTAATCACTTGCACTTCACTTCTTTGAATCTGTGTTCTTTGTTCTTGCCACCTCAACAAGCACCTTCATTTGCTTACCTCTTTGCCCTTCTCCCTGAACAATTATCTAGCTGGGTTCTCACGTGTATTGTTCAGTTGGGGTGTGTATGTGTTGGGGGTCCCGGGGGTATTCAGTGATCATGCAGAGTTATTTGTTACATTTGCAGGATAAAAATTATGATCATTCTGTTTGTTTTGAAACAGGGCCTCACGATGTAACCCTTGGTTGGCCTGGGCATCTCTATGCAGATCAGGCTGTCCTCAGACTCAGACATCAGCCTCTCTTTGCCTCCTGAATACTGGAATTAAAAGGCATGCACCACATTAAAGATAAGAAAACTGAGACTCATGTTGGGCAGAATCCTTAGAATAGCCTGTGATTTACTTGTTAGCTTGGAATGGCTGCTGCTAATTAATCTTATAAGGCTGATGCTCCTTTGACACTCCCCAACCAATATTGATTCAATTTTCAATTTAGGCAGGGCCGTGGTGGCTCATGCCTTTAAACCCAGCACTCGGGAGACAAAGGAAGGTGGATCTCTGTGAGTTCAAGGCCAGCCTGGTCTAGTAAAGTGAGTTCCAGGTCAGCCAGGAATATACAAAGAAACCTTGTCTCAAAAAAAAAAAAAAAAAAAGGATGAATGGGTCTTAAAACAAGAAAAGAAAAGAATGGGCTACGTTTGCTACCTAAAGCGTAGCCCATGAGTCTTTCCCATCCTTGTTGCCTGGAAACTTATTAGAAACAGAGACCCCCTACCCAGATCTTATGAAACAATCAACCTGTTAAGGATATTCCTAAGAGATTTCTGTGCACATTAAAGGTGGAAAAGTACTAGACTAGGTGGCTTCCTGATTTGTAGGATTTTATTAATTATTTTAACTGATAAGTAAAAATTGTATATCTTATTTATGGTATGTCACATAGTTAAAATATTTTAGTGGTATACATAGATTAATCACAATGAGTTATCTTGACCCTATGACTTCTACATTACATGTTAGTCCCCATTCTCTCAGTAATGTGTGGAAGAGTAACAAGGCTTGAGTTTAATTCCTGACACTGCATACCTTTGATCTTTAGCTGGTGCAAACCACTTCCATGTCTGAGCAGCATATTACAGTGGTCCCGCCAGGAATAAGAATGTTGTTCAGCACAAGCATGATTATAAATTGATTTTTTTCTTTTTTCTTTTTTAGGCAGGGTCTCGCTGTATAGACATGACTCCTGGATCTTGGTGTGTGGAAATCTGGCATTCTCGGACTCCATGTGCTTGGGGTTAAAAGTGTGCATCAACAAGCCAGGCTTAAACTGACTTTTTATATTCACATTATAAGGAAAGCTGACGATTGGTGGAACTACTAAGTTATCTTATTAGTGGAGCCAGCTCACTAATTTCCCTTTAATTTTTATTATAGGAAAATGTTGATGTAATGCTCATTGGACCGAGAAAAGTTTCCCCTCTCTGTCCCCCCACCCACCCACCCCACTCCCCACTAAAGCAGAAGAGTGACACCGTTGGCTTTTGTTCTCATCTTTCAAGTTCTGGAAACGCTATTCAATTGCACATTCCAAACTCTCACCCAATGAGGAAACGCGTCGCGTCTAGAGAATACTAGGAAAACAAAACCCGATTTAATTGCTGGGCGAAACAGCTGCATTAGAAACCTCCTGCCACCTAGAGCCACTGAAGCAACCTTCACCCGAGTCCCCGCCCCCTCCTGACGAAAGCAGCGGGGAAGGCGGAGTTAGCCTAGTAAACCTGGGCGGTCATATTTTCCAGTTGTCCCAGTTTCCCGCCGGACTGAAACATTGACGTACAAATCTGGAATGTACCATTGTCCTAAGTAGGGTCAGTCTATCAAAATTGAAACCGTCGCGGCAGTAGCTCTGAAGAAGTACCCAGGACAATTTTTAATTGCCAAACTCGAGATCTACCAAAAATCACAAGTCATTCCATTTCCCCATCTGTACTTCGGACCCGGACTACTTGGACTCGCCCTTACGTCACTTCCTAACTTACAGGGAACTCGGAAACCTCACGCGCCGGGGAGGTTCGTGCGGCTGGTTTGTTGTTATGGGCCGGAGGAGAGCGCCGGGTGGTGGGTCTCTGGGCCGGATACTTATCCGGCAGCAGACTCAGCGAAGCCGCAGCCACCGTCAGACTGACTCCTGGGTAAGAAAATCAGTACCATCCATATTTTTCCGTCTCGTTCTGAGAACCTCCATGCTACAAAAGTTGGAGTCAGAAGTCATTCCTGAACAGGATTCCGAAGCAGGCCCCAGCAAGGCGCAGGGCACAGTGGGGCGTGGGAGTGGGGCTTTAAAACGAGACTAGTGTGTGGTGAGGTGGAAATGAAAACGTGAAGAGCCGTTCGTGTCGGAATGTTTGCCTGTGTTTGATCTTTGCCCTGGAAGTCATGGGCGCTTTGGAAATTTCTAAAAAGAAAACAACTTGTCATCTAAACTTTTTGAAACAGTCTCCGTACGCAGCCAAGGTTGGCCCAGGTCTGCTTTCCTCCTGCCTCTGCTTGCAGAGTACTGGGATTACAAGCCGTGGCCAACAAGGTTGGCTCTTTGAGCTTTCCAGTTTTAATTATCTAGAGGATGGATCCTAGAAGTGGTTGATCCCGTCAGAAAAACAGCTTAATTCCTATCGCTGCCTTTCCCTGTGTTACCCACTTGGGTTTTAGCTGAAGGAGTTAACGTTGTCTCTAGAAGCTTAGAGAAGATCGTAGGAGGAGCCTTAAAGAAATAAATGAAATATAGAAATTACTTTAATCGGAGCACCTAGGAGGCAGATCCCTAAGCATTTGAGGCCAGCTTGGTCTACATAATAAATTTAAGGCCCGCGAGGGCCACTGTCCTTAAAAAAAAAAAAAAAAGAATATAAATAGTTTGATTTGAGTTTATTGTTCTAGCTGTCAGTTTTATTCTCTAGAGTACTTGAGAACATTCTGAGCACTTATTAAGATCTTAGGCTGAAGTTGTTTATCCCTGGTGCTATTTGACTGCATGTCTGTCAAACCATTCCATTTCCAACCAGGTAGTCTGAGGAACACTTCCCAGTATTCAGGTCTGGACATTTGATCACTAGTCATTTTAACTGATGTTGTAGTGACTTATTAATGTACTGGCCTTTGGGAAACAGTGGAGAGGTTGAATTTAAATATAAAGAAGCAGATTCTAATATGTATTCCGATTTTCTTTTTGTTGTTAGTTCTAAGCTTTTGACCCTTAATTTCTTTTTTAAAACCTATATTTGTATCTGTAATAAACATATATAATTTAGGATGGTATTTATCAAAATCTGGAGTGTATGAGAATCAACTTAATGGCATTTGCAACTAGCTCCTCCCACCCCACCCCCCAGCAGTCATCCCCGATAAGATAGCCTTCTACCCTTTGGGGTTTGGGACAGAAGAAACTAAGGGGAAGTGGGGAGCAGATCTCTACCCAGGTCCGGGTGGCCCTTCGACCTGTGGTCTTAGTGCCTCCTGCTCCTGTCATCGCAGAAATGTTCTTTCTCATGGGTCCTTATGGAAAGCTTTTTTTTGCTTAACTGTCCTGCAGAGTAAGACAGTCTGGGTTCTGGTTCTACCTCTCTACTTAGTTTGCAACTGTAAGCAAATCAATTTACCTATTTAAACCTCAGTTTCTTCAATAGTAAAGTGAGGATATAATAAAATTTCCTTCAGAAGAGTCTGAAATGGGATTAAATGATGAAAGTGAAGTGCCCTTGCTGAGGTAAGAAAGTATTCATTTAAATAGTTGAGCTTGGATTTTTGCATTGTTGGATATTGATGCTCTTGACAGCTATGGGCAGGTATTCTGCTGAACTATGACCCCAGCCTAACTAGGTTTAGTTTATTAGTAGTGTTCATTCTAGAAGGGTCAAACCACCTTGATAGACCAGCAAAGTTTAAAGCTGTTTGGGTGCCAAGAAACGAAGAGAGCTGCCTTATTCGCTCTTTCCACTGTGTTTTATTCATAGTTGCACACGAGTGAACTCAACGACGGCTATGATTGGGGTCGTCTTAATCTTCAGTCAGTGACAGAGCAGAGCTCCCTTGAGGACTTTCTTGCAACTGCAGAGCTTGCAGGGACTGAGTTCGTAGCTGGTAAGTTCTGTATTACCTAGTGCCTGCGACACTGGTTACACTGCCGTTGCTCACTTCATACTAGGCTGTCTTTAATCCAAGAGCAATATGGGAAAACTCCAGGGCTGCAAGGTAA
Organism: Pachyuromys duprasi; assembly: GCA_028658305.1. NCBI lineage: Eukaryota > Metazoa > Chordata > Mammalia > Rodentia > Muridae > Pachyuromys > Pachyuromys duprasi. The sequence continues at coordinate 51,347,041 of CM053753.1, read as the reverse complement.
ACTCCGCTCTAAAGAACGCCTGAAGATGCCAGGTATGGTGGCACATGCGTTTAATCCCAGCACTCCGGGGGAAGATGAATCTCTATGAATCAGGCTAGCCTGATGTGTATTGATCCTAAGCCAGCCAAGCTTACATAGTGAGACCGTGGCTCAAACACAGAACAAAAACCCTTCAGAGAGTACATCATCATATCAACTTCAAAACATATCCTTGCTGCTGTCAGGGACCTTGTGTTTAGTCACTGCTGTGTGTGCGTGTGTTTTAGCTGACAGACGGTTCTTACTGTTATAAATTGTCATGCTGCCTAGCAAGTCATTCATTCACTTGTTCGAAATGCCTTTATTGAGCACCAGTTACTCTCAAACATTGTGCTGGCTACTCACAGAATGATGTTTAAGGATACATTTTCTTTATTTAAAATGTTCTTTCATATGTTTTGAAAGAAGTCTGTAAAAAACTACAGGCCATAAAAGATGGAGCTCGTAATAGCTTCTATCTGACAGAAGATTGGCTGATGAGTAGATCGTAGAACAGAAGACAGCCACTCATAATGGTACACACCTGTGATCCCAGCCTTTGGGCAGGCTAAGGCAGGAGTCTGAGGCTAGCTGAGGCTACAAATATTAAGCTCCCAGCTTGGATTACATAGCAAAAGACACATAGGCAGGCAGAGGCATCCAGACAGGAAGTGAAATGGCAGTCTACTTTGTACAGAAAAGTGTTACAAGTTTGGTTTAGCTGGTATAGGGTATAGGCTGTAATGAGCAGTCACTGAGGAGGTGGGCAAGGGCCAGATTCCAGGGAGAATAAAAGGGAAGGCCAGGTGTGGTGGCACATGCCTTTCACCCCCGAATTTAAGAGGCAGAGGTGGGCAAATGTCAGTAGTTTAGAGACTAGCCTGCTCTGCATATGAGTTCCGGACTCTCCAGGAAGAAATACATCGTGAGGCCTTTTGTCTTTTAAGAAAAGTGGGTAAGGGTGTACCGTTCCTTTATAGGTTTTTAGGCAAGTAATGACATGGTTCAGTGCCCAGCAACAGGAAAGAATACAAGCAGGATTATATTTTCTAGTTATATGAAAAGTTCAGAGGAGGGATACGTACAAAGATAGTAGGGAATGGGAAGTACCTAATGGGTACACATTTCTCTTTGAGGCTTCTCTTTAAATGTGGATTACCCCCATAAAGCTGAATTTTGTTCTGTTTTGTTTTTTGAGACAGGGTTTCTCTGTTTAGCCCTGGCTGTCCTGGAACTCGTTCTGTAGACCAGCCTGGCCTTGAACTCAGAGATTAATCCCCTTGTATTAAAGGTGTACACTACCATGTGACTATTATAAAAAGCAACTTGGAAGGCTATATACTACATGTGTGATTCAAAAGAGAGACTTGGAGTGGCAAGGATAGAGAGAAGGTTGAAGGTAGGTCAGAGGAGAGCTTGCCCTGCAATTGTATAGTGAAAGTTACATTTCAAAACAAAACATGAATGAGGAGGTGGGGCAGCTTGAGTCTGAAGGGAGTTGAGAATAAAATGGGGTTACAAACAGTTGGAAGAGTTGGCTTGTGCAAGGGAGGGGGGGCAGCTTCCTCTGAGACAGGACGAAGGGTACTGAAGATGGGTGCACAGCTAGCACCTTCCACTTCCCTGTCATAAGGTGGGTGACAAGGCTGTCCTCAGGAAGAGGGAAGGGCAGAAAAGTTTCCATTTAGGGACGGGGGCAGGTAAACCAAGAGCTAGAATAGGTTCCTCCTTCCATGAGAAGGTTGGGGTCTGAGCAGTCCTCAGCCTAGCCATTTGCCATGCCAGGTAGCCACTTGGTATGTTTACTATGGCGGTGTGCCTCTCGTGACACCTGAGCAAGAAAGATAAGTAGTGTTTAGGCTAAGGAATTTGGCGGAGTTAAGGAGTGGATGTACAAGTACTTCCAGTTAACTAGCAAAAGAGGGAAAATCAACAAAGGTGCACAGTAGGTTGGGCAAAAGGGCAGAAATCAAGGGGCTCAGTGGGGGTGCAGTGACCTTAGAAGGAGCAACCTACACCACAGAAGCATCACATATGGGGAGTGGCTTGTTGTTAGTGCAGTTGATATGGTTGAGAGTCCTGGTAGATTAACAATGGTGTGGGTTACAAGACTGTGCAGGGTCTTACTTGATGTTGTGGTTTGGTAGGAATAACAGGTTGCAGTCTTTGCTCGGGGTGAAGAGGATTGTTACTGAAGATGTTCTGCAGTTTTGAAATAGAGCCTTCACTTGCAATTCAGGAGAAAGGGTAGCTGCCTCCTGGGGTTCTCTTCTCATGCAGTCTAGGTAGTGGCTGTGCGGTGAAACAGGAACTGCCCCAGCAGCCCAAGGTTAAAGCCTTAGAGCACACTTCTCTCTATTACTAGTTCATGCAGGATCACTTGGTTTTAAGTTTGGATAGCCACTAATGATGACCATTAATACGTATTTTAATAACTATATTAATTCAGTAGTTCTAAACGGAACACATCTTTTGCTAAATCTTTGCCTCTACACTAACTCCCATTAGCTTAAAACTATTCTATATATGTAAGAAGAGGAAATTGGTTAAAATGAATCTTTATAATCCTATCCCATTGTTTCTCTTCCCAGGAAATACATTTACTTGTAGAATTTTGTAACATAGTACCAGGAGAAGTCCCTAGTTTTTTGAAGTTTAGTGAGCTACTGAAGACCTTTCTTGCAAAGTTACCTCTGTAGAAAAGTTGATTTAAAAATTAACCTAAGAAGGTTTAAATTCTGTTTTAGGAAGTAATTTTCAAGCTTATCAAAATAATTAGGATTAAGTACTTTAAATTGCCTTTTTAGGATTTTGAGTCTGAATCTTTTATATATCAGACTAGCCTTGAACTCTATTTGAATTCCTGAACTCCTGATCCTCCTCTGAGTCCCAAGTGCTGGATCACAGGTGTGTACAGTGAACCCAGTTCTAGGTGCTGGGATAGAACTGGGGCTGTATGCTCGCCAGGCACTGTGGCAACTGTGGTACACCCTCTGCCTCTACATTGCTCTTTTCTTTTCTGTGAACAGAGAAGCTTAATATTAAGTTTGTGCTCCCTGAGGCTAGAACTGGACTGCTGTCTTCTGAGGAGAGCCAGAGAATTAAGAAACTCCATGAAGAAAACAGGCAGTTCTTGTGTATACCAAGGAGGTAAGTTGAAGAAGACTTTAGCTCACTAGAAGACAGAATGAGGCTGGACTAAGAATAGTTCCAAAGGACCAGATTCAGTTCCTAGCACACATGTGGCAGCTCACAGCTATCTGTAATTCCAGTTTGGGGGCATCAGATGCCCTCTTCTAGCCTCCTCAGGCACCAGACATGCACATGATATACAGGCATACATGCAGTCAAAAACACTCATATACATAAAATAATAAGGGAATTAATTAAAAAAAAAACAGGAAAAGAAGACATAGCCACTGACTGTACTCTTAGTTCATAATTTTCCTGCTGCCTTCTCAGCTGCCATTTATATTCAGATTCTCTCTTATTTTGGTACCTTATATATATATAAAGTATCTTTTGTCTATGATTGTTTCAGACCAAATTGGGACAGAAAAACTAGCCCAGAAGAACTGAAACAGGCAGAGAAAGATAACTTCCTAAAATGGAGACGCCAGCTTGTCCGGTGAGTATTGGACTAAAGATCTGTCTGGAAGCCTGGGTTCAGGCATTTTAGATTGCACTCCCGTCTGTCTCCTGATGCTTTAATTCCTTTAAAAGAGAAATCCTGGGGCTGGCAGGATAGCTCAGCAGGTAGAGCACCTGCTGCCAAGCTTGATAATCTGAGTTCAGTTCTTGGGACCCACATGGTGGAAAGAGACCAGTTCCCAAAAGTTGTCCACTGACCTCTAAACATCCACACAAAGTAAATAAAATGCAATTTTAAGTGGGAGGAAGGTGGTAGTATTTACAAGTGCATTGCTGCACGCACTGTGCACAAAGGCACTTAGTGGTTAGTCTGGTCCTTTATTATTTTGTTCGTGTGTGTGTGTGTGTGTGTGTGTGTGTTTGCCTGAGCAAGTGTCTGTGTACCATGTGCATATAGTGCCATCAGAGGTCAGAAAAGGGCATGAGTTTCCATGGAACTGAAGTTCCGAGTGGTTGTGAGCTGCCACGTGGGTGCTCTGCCAGAGCAGCCAGTGCTCTTAGCCACTGAGCCATTTCTCTGGCCCCCGTCTTTTCTATTTTAGTTCCCTTCTATGGCCCAGAGGTGCTCCTGTGAGCGTTCTTCCAGTAAGAGTTGTGAGAGAGAAATTCTTAGAACTTAGGATAGAATTTGACTTTGGTGAACTGTAATATGACTATGTTTTATTCAACAATCGGTCTATTAAAATAATTGGACAGAGCCTGGCCTGATGGTGCAGGCCTGTCTCAGAAGGCTGAGACAGAAGATTGCAAGTTCTCAAGGCCTTCCTAGCGTACAGAAGTAAAAAGAGGGCTGGGATGTAGTTGTGGTAGAGCCCTTGCGTGGTATGTACAAAAGCTTAGGTAGAATCCGCAGTACTGTAAACAATAATAATAATTTATCATATTTGTTTTATATCTTCTTAATGTAATAAATTTGAGTATTTATGGTTCTTTCAAGCTATTGTGGTCAGAGATGTAAACTTCTCATTCAAAAACCAGGCTAGAAGAGGAACAGAAGTTGATACTGACTCCCTTTGAACGAAATTTGGACTTTTGGCGCCAGCTCTGGAGGGTAATTGAGAGAAGGTGAGTCCTGTTTTCCTTGTTTAATGAAGATATTGCAGTGTTGGCATTGCTCCAGCCACTGGCTCCAACAGGATCCGCCCAGTGAGCTATTGAGAATTAGGAAAAACTGACTAAACTATAAACAGGTCCCAAAACTAAAGCAAAAGGACCACCTAGTAGGGTGGGGGAAGTGAGCATGGGGCTGGGATGGAGCCCTATGGAGCCACGAGAGAGTAATCTGGACCAGTTATATGCGTGTTTGAAATTTTCAGAGAACAGACTTAATTAAAAAAAAAGTGAAAATATAGGACTGGAGAGATGACTCAGCAGTTCAGAGCCCTTGCTGCTCTTGCAGAGGACCTAAGTTTGGTTCCTAGCACTCACACGAAATGGCTCACAACCACTTGTAACTCTTGTTCCAGGGCCTGGCCTCCTCGGGCACCTGTATGCACACATAGACACATAATTTATCATACACATACATGCACACAGCACTGGTTTACAGAGAGTTCCATGGCAGCTAGGGCTATACAGAGAAACCCTATCTCAAGGGAAAAAAAGAGAAACTCGAAAGTGTAGTACTGTATTCTATTTAAATTGTAGTGTGTTGAAGTCTGGGTACTAATTCATTTGTAAAACACTTATCCAGCATGTGTGAGACCCTAAATTCATTCTTCAGTGCCAGGGGAGATACATATATTAGCGGAGTGCATTTGACAAGTGTGTAGGAATGGTGATTGATGGGGCTGGGAAAATGACTTGTAGAGTACTTGTAGCTCTTACAGAAGACCTGGATTCAGTTCTCAGCACCCATATGGTAGCTCACAACCATCTCTAACTCTAGTTCCAATGCAGCCTACACCCTCTCCTGGCCTCCAAGGCATTGCAGGTGCATTTGGGCACAGACATACATTTGCCAAAACACTTGCACACATAAAATAAAAATAAATTAAAAAATAATAATGTTTGTGTAAGGTAAATTCTGTAGCACCTGTAGTTGTTGAGTTCCTCCTGGTAATATGGAAAAGAGCATGGGAAAGCCCAGGGGTGTGTGCTGTGAGGAGCGCCTGCTCAGGAAGTGAAGCTTGAGCTCAGAGCACAGAGTGCCTAGTGAAAGGCCAGGGCGATGTGACTGCAGACAGACAGCAGTGGGCGCTACAGCACAGGAGAGATGAGGCAGGTTTCTCTGTGTGGTCCTGGCTGTCCTGGAGCTGGCTCTGTAGAGCAGGCTGCCCTGGAACTCAGAGATCTGCCTGCCTCTGCCCCTCAGGTGCTGGGATTAAAGGCCTGTACCACCACTGCCTAGCGCAGGTGACTTTTTTATTTGGGTTTTTGGATGATTTGGGAATAGAAGACTTTCATTCTTTCTTAAATAACATTCTCAGCTTCTTTTCTATATGGTTAGAAAGGCGTGTTTTCCTCAGAGTTTCTGAATTACTTTTAAGTATTTAGTAAGTAAACTTTATCCATGAAATGTTGGTTTTAAGTAAGAGGCGTTAGGGTTGTTGTATTTGAAATACATAAAATGTACCTAGGAAGAACAGTCAGAAACATACTTGTTTAATTGGAACTTGAGTTTAACTTGTAAAAGAAATCGAATTTCTCTTTAAGATGTTATATATTCAAGAGTTAGATAGCGATGGTGGCAGTACTTTGTGAATATTCTTAAAACCATGAGAAGGGATGAGTGACGCCTCAGCCTTTTAAAGCCGCTTTGCCTCCCACCCGGCAGGTGGAAGGCTGTTTGTGGGGGGGTGAGGGGGACTGAGAGGAGGTATCTGAAAGAAGCTGCTGCTGGTGGCAGATTCTGCAGGAGCCCCTCCTAACTTTAGGTTCTGTGAGAGCTCGGAGATCCTGTACCTTTCCCCTGCGGAACTTCAGCGGTGCAGAATGGAACTGTGTCTCGCTTCAGTAGCGTTTGAGGGTGTATGCTTGTTTCCAAAAGAAGTGGTCACAGCTCTGCAGAATGACACTGTCAGCCTTGATGGAAGACACTGCCCACATGCTGACCTATAGTCCTGTTGTTTCAGACTGTCTTTTCTCTGGCCTTTTTCTGCTGTTTACATATGAAACTTCCCTAAATGACTGATATGTGTTATACAGTCATATTTAAGAATGGATTATTACAAAGCTGATTGACAGGCCTGCCTATTTAGATATAGTTTGCGTAGTGTTGAACCTCTCTGTAGGGAGACTGGGCAGGAATCAGTTGTATTTGTTGGGAATACTCCAAGATGTTTGTATCTTTGTCTTTCCTTAGCACCTGTCAGGTTGTTTATTATTATTATTATTATTATTATTATTATTATTATTATTATTATTTTACATATGCATGTGGCATATGTGGTCAGAGATCAACTTTAGAGAGATGGTTCTCTCCACCTTGTGGGACCTAGAGAATTGAACTTGTGTGCTCAGGTTTGATGACAAGCACCTTTATTCACTGAGCTATCTCACAAGCTCCTGTCTGTCTGTCTGTCTATTTATCTATTTGGGGGAGGGGAGGTTGAGATAGGGTTTCTTTGTGTAGCCTTGGCTGTCCTGCACTCACTTTGTAGACCAGGCCAGCCTCAGCCTCGAACTCATAGTGATCCCCCTGCCCCTGCCTCTGCTGGGATTATAGGCATGCAGTGTCATGCCCAGCCCCCTGTCTATTTCCTAAAGGGTGGGGGGAGGAATGAAAATGAAAGCACAGCATGCCCAAATCTATAGGAGAAGCCAGTTCTGAGTGCCTATATTAAGGAGTCGGGAGGGAGGAATGTGGCCGTAGTACCTTCAATGCCAGCTCTCCAGAGGCAGGTGGGTCTCTGAGTTTAAGCCCCATCTGCTCTACACAGTGAGCTCCAGGTCAGCCAGAGCTACAAAGTGAGACCCTTTCCTAAAACAAACAACAAAACCTGAGCAAGTGTGGCTCAGTTGATAGAAGTACTTGTCTGTCATGCACAAAGTCTTGGGTTTGATGTTCAGCACCACATAAAAGTGGCCATGTGTTTAGCAGTATTCTGTTGCTGTGAGGAAACATGACCATAGATACTTTTTTTTTTAATAAAAGCATGTAATTGGGGCTGATTCGTTTCAGAGGTTTAGTCCATTCTCATCATGGTGGGGAGCGTGGCAGCACACGGGCGGGCACAGTGCTAGAGAAGCAGCTGTGAGCTCTGCATCTGGACCACAGGCAGCAGAGAGACGCTGGACTGGCTTGGGCTTTTGAAAACAAAGCCCAAGTGACACTTCTTCCAACAAGGCCACACCTCCTAATCCCTCTCAAGTAGTGCCACTCAGATGACACTCACAACCAAGCATTCAAATATATGAGTCTCTGGGGCCATTCTCATTCACGCTACCATGTCATGGTGGTGCCTTTCTATAATCTTGGCACTCAACATGTAGAGGCAAGAAGGAGAGTAGTTCCCAGAGGTTACCCTCTGACCTTCGCATGTGTGCTGCGGCACGCGCACACACACACACGTACGTACATGCACACAGGGTATATAACTTAAAAGTCTTCATTTTTGCCTACTTGTTATTAGAGAGGGTCTCTCTGTCGCCCTAGATGGCCTGGAACTGAATTCTGTAGACCAGACTGGCCTTGAAGTCACAGAGATCTGCCTCCCTTAGTCTCCCAAGAATTGGGATTAAAGACCTGTACTAGCATGTACAGCCTTAAAATTTTCTTCAGAAGGATTGAGGTTCCTTCCTAACTATATAGCACCTTTATGTCCTGCCTGAAAAGTACAAGAGAAAAACAAAACTCAAATAGCTTAAAGATGCACCTCACGGGGGCTGGAGATATGGCTCAGTGGTTAGGAGCACTGATTGTTCCCAGCACCCACATGATGGCTCACAACCATCTATAACTCTAGTTTCAAGGAGTCTGTCGCCCTCTGCTGATCTCCATGGGCACCAGGAATACATGTGGTTTACAGAAGTATATGCATTCAAAACACTCATGTAAAAACATAAAAATTTAAAAATATATATGTATACCTCATGGTTTTGGGTAAACAAGAGTAAATCAAACCCAAAATCAGTAGGTAGAAAGATGGAAAGAAATGAGATCAGGGCCGAAATTAATGAAATGGAAACAGAAAAAAAAAATCAGTGAAACAGTTGATTCTTTGAAAAATGATAAAGATGAACAAATTCTTTGCCAAATGAGGGAGAAGACTTACTAATAAAATTAGCAGCAGAGAGACATGACAGATAACAATGAAATTTGGAAAATTGTTACAATATACCTTGAAACATGCAACAAATTGGAAAGAACACTAAGGGAGGGAGGAAGAAAAGAAAGAAGAAAGGAAAGAAGGAAAGGAAGAATTTCCAGAGTGCTGATTAGAGCATCTTCACACATTAGTTTTATTTTTTTTCCTTCCTTTTCTGTCTTGTCCCATGGCCAGGTTTCAGCTGGAGCCCCTCTTGGTTCTTCTTACCTGTAGTAAGCCCTGGCTGTCTGCTGTTGGGGTAGAGGGATGCTGTCGGGTGCCTGAGTTGGAGCAGCAAAGCCAACCTGGGAACCTAACTGTTCAGACACATTACCGTTCTGTCTCAACTCTGCTTGGGCCTCTAGGGCACAAGCAGTCTTTGTTCTCACCAGTGAGGCATTTCGGTGACTGTCGTTCTTGCTCTTTAGTGAGGCTCGACTTTTGTCCTTGTAGATTGTAAGAGGGGGCAAAGGTAACCATATACATTCAGTCTACCATGACTAACAGAGTAATACTGTATTTAGCATTTTGGTTCCCCCAAGTGAACCTGTACATATTGAAAATTGTAAGTTTAGTTGGAGTACAGTATTTCTTGCTGAGTTGTTATTATATTTCCTTTAAAAAATTTTAAGAGTATTGTGTCTGAGTATACACAATGTAGGGATGGACATTGACTACCATTGTGGAAATAAGAGAATAACTTGTGAGAATTGGTTTTATCCTTCGCCATGTGGGTCCCAGGGTCTAACTCAGGTTATCAGAATTGGCAGCAAGAGCATTTACTGGCTGAGGCAGCTTGCCAACCTGTTCCTTAATATAACAGTATGTTTTAATCACACAATATGGTTTGTATCGCATAGAAATAGACCTGAGTTATCCAGAAATATTAGTGAAGTGACTACTGCCACATCTTTAATAGGAAATATTTTATTGGTGTCTTCCCTATAGCAGATGTCTCCTGTTTGCTAACTGGCTAACTAAGCCATCTGTCTCTTTAATTTCAACAGCAGTTATCAAAAGGATTTTATATATAACACAGAGGAAATGCAGGAAAGTGCTGAGGCATGAGGTGAAGAACATTCTGTTCGAGTAAGGCATTTCCACTGTTGCTGTTGCCTAACCACCTCCAACAAGCTAGCCCAGAATGTCTCCTTCCTGCTGATTTAAAACTGTTTATTCCTTCCCTGTGTTGGTAGATAGAGCTAGTGTTTGTTTGTCTTGTGGTTTCAGCTGTTAGTTTTTGCAGTCATTTAGCTTAATTTGGCTTGAAAGTGAGTATTACCCTGAAGAAGAGAATACTGAAACTAGCTTAGAGATGTTTAAAATGGTTTATTAAAAATGAGCAAATGTGTGCTTTTAATTGCAGCACCTGGGAGAGAAGCCAGGCAGATCTCTGAGTTTGAGACCAGCATAGAGAGTTCAGTGCCTATACAGAGAGACCTTGTCTCAAAAAACAAAGTTGGCCAAAGTTGGCTCTCTCCAACCAAGTTAGGGTTTGGAGAGGGTGTTTAGGAATTTGCCTCTGTAGCATTTCTTTCCAGTGGTAGCCATGTGGCCCTCACCATCTTCTTAGCCACAGATGCAGAAGGAAAGGGGGGGCATCTGAGAGAAGGGAAGTAAGTGTTCTGAGGAGGAAAATGCTGCACTGTTCAGTACTGAGCTGGCCTGCGTGTTTCTTCTATGTTTGCTGGATTGGAGGGGTTTGCTGTCAACTGCAGAAAGGTGTCTTCTCTCACATCTTACATGTGGCAGACATCCATCTTGACATCAGTGCTTCTCTGTGACACCTTAAGCTGACACTTAGCTGTATTTTTATTGTTTAAATACATTCTCGGAACTTGTGGATGGAAGTCTTAGCAATAAAATATCATCTGAATTGGAGTGGTAGCGTGAGGAAGAGCATGGCCTCTGCACCAGACTGACTAGGTACCCTTTCTAGCTTCATCATCTGTTAGCTGCGGATACATTATAGATATTAGAAATAGTTATGCCTTAGGAATTAGTATGCCAACTGCTTACTGTGTAAAACATACTTCTTATTACCATTAATATATGGCAGTGATTTCTTTTTTAATATGTTTTTCTAATTTGAAAATTACATACATGTTTGTTTGTTTTTGATAATCCGCCGAGTCCACTTTGTGCTTCCTGTATGGTCGTGGGTGTGAGTTCCTCCACTGGAGCAGGGTGGATGAACCGAGGGTCACACCATAAAGAAAACTGAATCTCTGGAAGCCTTCAAATGTCAGTACTCCTTGGCTGCAGGAAGAGTTCATGAGCCCCTTTCTCACTCCAAGCTGGAATATTGACTTGCTTGATCTTGTTCAGGTCTTGTGCAGGCAGCCACAGCTGCCGAGTTCATGAGCACATTGGTCCTACTACTCTAGAAGAAACTGCTTCACTCTGGTCCTCAACCTCTGGCTTTTACAATGTTTCTGCCCCCACTTTCTCAAGGGGAAGGAAGTGGGGTGTAGATACACTGTTTGTGGCTGAGTGGACATACCATGGATACTTATTCTCTGCACTTTAACTAGTTCTGAGTTTTTGTGTTAATCACTGTTATAACCAATGGTCCCTTTTACTGTACAGTAACCAGATTGTCTCACTTTTTCCCCCCAGTGATGTTGTGGTCCAGATAGTAGATGCTCGAAACCCACTCCTGTTTAGATGTGAGGATTTGGTAAGTAAAGTTTGACTTGGATCCTTGGAAAAGTAAAGGTGAGGCAGCAGTGACTGGGCAAGCCTGGCGTCTTCTCTAGCTTACTACTTAGATTTCTCTGTCCTTGCAAGGTTGGGGACTCATGTACTGCCACTGTGGAGACAGCTTTGTTCCAGCAGTTGTTTCCATCTGGAGAAAGCACAGGCATGTGCATGCCATTTTATAGCTGTTGGGTTAGAAGGCACTTTATTGCTAGTCATTTGCTGGTTTCTTGTTTTCAGGAGACCAAACTCTCGGAATGCAGTCACAATGGCATTTGCTTTTATTTAGGATATTGTTGTCACTGTTTAATCCATCTCCCTAAGTTCTCTTTTCACATCTAATTACACCTATACTATTTTACAAATGAGCTAAGCTTATAAAAAACAGAGTAGTACTAAGGGGTAAGGATAACTTAAAATGATGTAGTACAGTTGAACCCATGAAGCAACTACACATATGTGTGGTATACATAATTTCCATTTGAAGAGGATAGTGGTTTCTCTAAACTCATGATTAACAAAAATCTAGTGGGAACAGTTCTTTCCAGAGCTCACAGAAAGGATTGATTAGTGGAAAGTGATTTAAGGGCCTCCTGGTCAGCAGCTCGAAAGGAACTTACTTCAAAAGCCTTGGGACCTAAGTTTGACCCCCTGAGCCCATGTAAAGATGGACCAAGAGAACTGACTCCTCAGAGTCCTCCATTGACCCATATGTACATGCGATGGCGTGCAAGGGTGTGTGTACACACCCATTGCACACACAAAATAATAACTTTTTAAAGAAAGTGATTTAAGCCTCATGATAGTGGTGGTGCATGCTTTTAATCCCAGCACTGAGACAGATCTCTGAGTTCAAGACTAACCTGGTCTACAGGGTGAGTTCCAGGACAGCCAGGACTACACAGAAAAACCCTGTCTCAAAAAATCAAAAGAGAGAAAGATTTTAAATGGGGGTGGAGGTGGGGGTGGACAATAAAAATTCAGTATAGTTAACCCAACTATTGTTTGAGCAGACTGGAAATGCCTTTGTCTTTCATAGGAGTGTTACGTGAAGGAGATAGATGCCGCCAAGGAGAATGTGATTCTGATAAACAAGGCAGACTTGTTGACTGCTGAGCAGCGGTTTGCCTGGGCCACACACTTTGAAAAAGAAGGTGTAAAGGTTATTTTCTGGTCAGCTTTGGCAGAAACTGTTCACCTAAATGCTGACTCTAAGGTAATGGGACTGGGGCCCTTTCTCAAAGTGGTTTTCGTTGTTACTTTGATTTCTGATTAATGTGCTTTGTTTATATTGTTGATTTGTAAGAATTATTTTTGTTGGGGGCTTCCCCTCTCCCCAGTGCTGTGATTGCAGGATAGCCTATAGAAAATATTTAGAATCTTTAATCATCTCGCATATATACTTTGTGATTCCATATAATCTGACATGCCCATTGTCACATCTGTGATCTTAATATTTTAAACTTTAGGAAGTTGTATAGGACATTAATTACATGATGATTAAGAGAACCTTCCCAGGCACACTGAAGAATGTAGTATCTTATCTGTGTTTATCAGGATCTGAAATGCACCTGTAATCCTAGCACCAGGGAGACAGGGACAAGTGGACCTCTGTGAGTTCAAGGTCAGCCTGATCTACAGAGGGAGCCCAGGATAGTCAAGGCCACAAAAAGAATCTCTATCTTGAAAAAACAAAAAGAACAACCAAAAGATAATGCTATATCTTTAACACAAATTTTACTAGAACAATTTGAAGTGTATTAAAAAAAATTAGTTATGGGATCTTTGATATTTAGGAAACACATAAAAGTAATTCTCCCTCTTCTTTTATCTCTGTCAGTCATCTTTTGGCTTTTTGATGGGTGTGAATGCAGGTGCTATGCAGGCTGGGCATGATGGAGAATACCTTTAATCCCAGCAGAGTAAGAAGGATCTCTCTGAGTTCTGGGCCACCCTGGTCTATATAGATTTCCATGTCAGCCAAGGCTACAAAAAGAGGCCCTGTCTCAAAACAACAACAACAAACAAACAAAAAACTGTGAATGAGCTCATTATTTACTAAGCTCTAAGCTCCAAGTGAAAGAAGAAATTTCTTCCTCCATTTCCCTGTCAGATGGTCACATTATCTCTCACCAACTTGTTGGAGTTGAGGATGTGTAAGTTCTATCTTCAGCAGTGACAAGGGCCTCAGGCAGTTCAGTCCTAAATTCAGAAAGCTCTTCCCTTCAGTTAAGCTAAATTAGCTCCGTAATCCTTGATCTGAGGATTTTTTTCTTTGTCTTCTTGGTTCGCTCCTGTAGGAATTTTTTTTTTTTTTTTGCCTTGAGATATCCCATAGACACCATTTTTGGGGCTCTCATCGTAGTGCTTATCTATTTCTGTTGACATTACCACCAAAATTGATGGAGTCTAATTGAGCACATTATTTATTCCACATGTTGTCTGCTAGGGCACACATAGAAAGATTCAAATTTCTAGAACAGGGAAGATAGCTCAGAGAGGAAAGTGTTTGCCTTCAAGCACGATAACCCAAGTAAGTGCTAGTCTTATCCAGTCACGTGTTTTGATACATGCCTTTATTCTCAGCACTTTCGAGGCAGAGGCAGGCAAATCTCTGAGTTTGAGGCCAGCCTGGTCTTCATACTGAGGCCCTGTCAATAATAATAGCGAATCTAGAAAGATTTTGCAACCCCTAATTTTCGCACACAGGAGTCTGTGGTACTTTTTGAGTTATTTAAAGAAATTATAAAAGCAAAGCAAGGTTGGGAGTGGTATAGTTCTTGCATCATAATGCAAAAGCTCCTGGACTCAGCCCTCGCACGGCAGAGTAAAGGAAGTGAAGGTCTGCCTGTCCTGCCCTCGAGAGGGCACTCTGCTGGTGATGCACCTATGTGCTTGCTCTGAGCAGTCTGCTGTGCTGCCTCTGTGCATCCACATGCCTGTCCCCAGCATAGTATTCCTGTTCTTCCATAACTAGCCCACTGCGTGACAAGTGCAGTCACATGGGTCTGAAGGTTTGTGAATTTCTGTTATTTCATCAGGACCAAGTAAACAGTGTTGCTGGTGAATCCATCGGAACTGAGTCTGGAAACTCCAGTTTGGATGACAATGAAATTGCCCACAGAGATTTGCTCTCACTCAGTGAGGAGTCTGCAAGTGATGAAGATGACAGTGAATATGAGGAATGCCAGGAGGAGGAGGAAGAGGAAGATTGGCAGACATGTTCGGAAGAAGACAGCATCCCTGAGGAGGAGGAGGAGGGCTGTAATCTGGACTGTAAGGAACACTGTACTGTGGATCCTGAGGTTCAGAACAGAAAAGAAACAGAAAGTCAGCAAATGAACAATTGTAGCCACCTGGTGTCAAAGCAGGAATTACTGGAGCTCTTTAAGAAGCTACACACTGGGAAGAAGGTGAAAGATGGACAGCTGACTGTTGGGCTGGTAAGATGAAGCACATCATGCGGCTAACACCCCACAAATCCCTATCCTTCCCGAGCTACACATGGACTCAGGCAGTCAGACATCTGGCATCATGGGGTGAGGCAGTGTGAGGGACAGGGTCCAGCATAAAGGAATATCTCAGGGCCTATTTTGTCTCCATGCACGTTTATGTTACATGTATTCTACAGTCTTCTTCAGCTCAGATCTTTGTCATCAGTTACTGAGAGATGAGAATGAGAAAGTTTTTGATGTCACCAGACTTCAGCGTGGTGTTCTGTTGGCATCTTGTGATCCTTGCCAGCTTATACCACTTCAGATGCCGTTAGGGCCAGTATTCGCCAGACAAACTAAGATAGATACTTTCATTGCATAAACATAAGAAAAATGGGAAAAAATAGCTCCTTCCCCATATTGCCTGATTGTGAAGGTGGTTGTAGAGGTGCCACACCCCAAGGATACAGCATGGCTTTAGGTGGGCCAATCTTAGCTAAGAACTTACCAGTCCTTAGGGACAGTATTTATAATAAAGATCTTCCCAGGGAAGCAAAACAGGGTGGAGGAAAGGAAGTCAGAGCCCTTGAGTCTCTCAGCTCTTGGGTTAAAATTAGGTGTAGCTAATCCTAACTATGTTTGGCCTCTTTCTCTTGTGCATCCCATATCCCACCAGCAGTTGAGAGCACTGGCTGCTTCTACAGAGGACCTGGATTTGGCTCCCAGCACCACATGGCAGCTACAGGGATCTGACACCTTTTTCTGGCCTCCATGAGCATTGCCCGCATATGGTGCACATGCATAAATGAAGGCACAGTGCCTGTACACATAATAAAAATTATTTTTAAAAAATGCTGAAGTAAAAGGACATTTTACTGTAGTATGCTAGCTGAAGGTCTACCTGTGAGGTTAAGTAGACCTAGTAGAATTCCTAATTCCACACTCGACTAACCTGAACACAGATATTTCTTAATTTCTATGAGATTTAAGGATATATTCTCTCATCCAAAAATTCATTTTCATGTATATTGGAAAGCCTAGTTTCTCTCCTTGTATCTTTGATTTATAGAAATAAAGTAGCTTCCCTTCCTTTCTGAATTCTTGACTCTGGGAATCCGGAGAGTAACTTAACTTACTATTCTGCAAACATCTGTACATCTCTTGCCTCATTCTGCTGGACCATGACTAAAAGTGCGCAAGTTTCTAGGTGCTCAGAAGTTGGAATAATTGTTTGTCTGGTGCTTAGCTTCATCCCCTTGTTGAGGATGCAGTGGAAACAGTGAAGTGCCTCGTCAGGGAGCATGCTGGGCATAAGGAGATGAGGTTTGCTGCAGGGACAACAGCCACACCTGTAGAAATAAGATGCATATAGCTGTACCACGAGTCAGACATGAGTCTGAGTATAAGGTGAAGAGACATACAGAGCATCTGCTAAAGAAGCACCCAGGCCCTTAGCTAATATCTCTACCACTCAAGTAACTTCTGTTGCTCTTCTAGGTGGGCTACCCTAATGTTGGTAAGAGCTCAACTATCAACACCATCATGGGCAACAAGAAAGTGTCTGTGTCTGCCACTCCAGGCCACACCAAGCATTTCCAGGTATTTCCCAGTTCTTTGCCACAGCACTGCTCCTCTTTGACTTGCCGTGTGCGTGTCATAGCCTATGGTGTGTCTTTCAGACTCTGTTTGTGGAACCTGGCCTCTGCCTGTGTGACTGCCCAGGCCTGGTGATGCCGTCCTTTGTGTCTACCAAAGCAGAGATGATTTGCAGTGGGATCCTCCCGATTGACCAGATGAGAGATCACGTTCCACCCATATCACTGATATCCTTTGTTTCAGCTCCACTCTGGTCAGTGTGTGTGAGCCTTTGAGCATGTTTGAGGCACTGTCTTCTATCAGCATAGTTGAAGGCATTAGGAACAAAGGTGTGGACCTTTGTATCTCCATTAGGATTCTCTCTCAGAGTTAGATTGCTTATGATATTGTTCCTTAAAATAATATTGTTAAGGTCTCTGTTTGTTTGTTTTATGTGTGTGTTTGCCTGCATGTGTATCTGTGTACTACTTGCATGTGTCCTTGAAGGTCAGAAGAGAGCATTGGGGTCTCTGAACTAGAGTTACATACAATTGTGAGCTGCTTTGTAGATGCTGGAAACAGAACCGTGGTCCTCTGCAAGAGGAGCAAGTGTTCTTAGCCACTGAACCATCTTTCTAGCCTCAGAAAAAATTTTTATTTGGCTGATTTTTGGTTTTTGAGACAGGATTTCTCTGTGTAGCCTTGACTGTCCTCGACTTGTTTTATATTTATACACCAGGCTAGCCTTGAACTCACAGAGATCCCTCTGCCTCTTCCTCCCGGAGTGCTGGGATTACAGGTGTGTGCCACCACACCTGGCTCCAGAAATAATATTTTAATGATTGTTTTATGTATATTTAAAGACTGGGTTGCGCTATGTTTCTCAGGCTAGGCCTGAGAACTCACTGTGTTGCCCAGGCTGCCCTTAAACTCAGACTTCTTAGTGCTAAAATTACAGGTATAAGCTATTTGGCTTGTTTTTTGTTTGGTTGGGGAGGGGGGCTTGGGAGGTTCTGTTTTTTGTTTGGTTGTTTAAGACAGGGTTTCTCTGTGTAGCCCTGGTTGTCCTGGAACTCACTATAGACCAGGCTGGCCTCAAACTCATAGAGATCCTTCTGCCTCCCAAGTGCTACTATTAAAGGCGTGTGCCGCCACCACCTGGCCTAGCTTATTATTTTAAAGGATCCATTTAAGGTGATCATTGGTGTGTAAGACTGTTCTCTCTTAGAGAATCTGAGTCAGAAGCAGTGAGGTAATTGTGGCAGCATAGGATACAGCTCAAGAGAGAATTCCTTGACAAATTTACATTTGCCAGCATATCCCACGGCATGTTTTGGAAGCTACCTATGGTATTAACATTATAAAGCCTAGAGAAGATGAAGACCCCTACCGACCTCCGAGCTCAGAAGAACTGTTGACGGCTTATGGAGGTGAGTTCTCTACCATTGTAAATCACAGGCAAAATTCGGAGATGGTCACTAGGCATCTGTTAGGGTCCAGAGGAAGCCGCACAAGCCACTCAGTTTATTGAACGGTTTATTGAACACAACACTCCACGGCTGACCATGGTCAGGGACACAGTGGACTCGGGAGCCAAACTGTGACGTTGTCTTTTGGAATTAACTTATAAAGGCAAAAACTGCAGTTAGCTCACACGGGGGCAGGGGGAGTGAGGTTGGCAACAGTTGGACAGGGTAGTCACTCTTGACTTAAATTATTTTTGTTAACTAGACAAAGCAGTTCCAGCCGACCTTTAATTTGATTGGTCCCATTAATCCCAGCACTTGGGAGGCAGAGACAGGTGGAACTTTGTGGGTTCCAGGATAGCAAGGGCTACACAGAGAAACCCTGTTTCAAAAAACAAAGAATTAGAGAAAGCTGCACAGTCTGCTCTGCATTAGCAAATGTTGACGATAAAATATATTCTAGGGTGAGAGAAGATTTGTTGTAGGGCTTTGGAAAAAGACCAGATGCTCATCACCTCAGTCGCTCTGTTGTGCTGACTCCTAACTGAGCTTTCACACACTGGGTTCCTCTCACAGGCATGCGAGGATTCATGACAGCACATGGACAACCTGACCAACCTCGATCTGCACGGTATATCCTAAAGGACTATGTCAGAGTGAGTGATTCGTGATCCTGACTGCCGTTGACTAAGCAAGCTTTCTCTCCATACACTGTGTTCTTAGCCAATGCAGCCTGTTAAGGAGATAATTTTCCATTGAGATGGGCTGATACCAAGTGGGGTGTTGTGTTTTAGTGATGCTAGGAGTGACCTGTGGATGTAACACAAGCTGGACAGGTCCTCTACCACTGAGACACAACCCCAGCCCTCAGAGAAGATCTTTTAAAAGAATTATTTTACATAAACGGGTGCTCTATTTGTAAGTCACTTAGAGATGGTTGTGAGCCACCATGTGGTTGTGGAATTGAACTCAGAACCTCTGAAAGAGCAGCCAGTGGTCTTAACCACTGAGCCATCTCTCCAGCCCCTAGAAAGGATCTTTATTTCACACTGTAACCTAACATTCCCAGGATTAGTGAGTCCTGACATAAAGAACACTGAGAATACTTAGTAGAAATGAAGTACAAGTGAAAAAGGCCGCAAAGAAGGCAGGTTCATTGTAAACGCCAGGGCCCTGTGAGGAGCTAGTTTGTTAGAGCTGGGACTGCAGTTACTACAGACCAAACTCAGCTTACCACAGAAAGCTCCTGTTGACACATTGCTTTGAGGACCTTTGTCCTCCTTGGGGAGGTAGTACAGTTCCAGTGAGCTGTCGTTCCTGTTGTCTCTGTAGGGTAAACTACTATACTGCCACCCTCCTCCTGGAAAGGACCCTGTGACCTTCCAGCATCAACACCAGCGACTCCTAGAGAACAAAACAAAAGGAGAAGAAATAAGACTTCATCCAGGCAGAAACCAAAAAGTCAAACAGATTGAAAATGTTGTGGACAAATCTTTTTTCCACCAGGTAAGTTTTTTAAAGTCTATATTTAACTTCCTGCCTAACACATTTAAAAATCAAAATATTTACTACTGTGAATATCTAGTGGACTGGACAGGTGGCTTGGTGGTTAAAATCACTTACTTATCTTCCAGAGGACCTGAGTTTGATTCCCAGCACCCACATCATGAGAGGTACTCTGGCAGACATGTAGTGTACACACTCACAACTGATGGTTGTGAGCCATCTTTCCTCTCCCCTGCCAACTCAGAACTCAGAGGTTCTGAGTTCAATTCCACAACTACTGCCTGCTTTTCTCTGTATGTGGGTTTGTCTCTATGGACATTTCACATGAATGGAGTCCTGCCATTGCTTAGCTGTTCCAGGCTCCGCCTGTGTTGGAGCATGTGTCCATACATCATTCCTTTTTATTGCACGCCCTAAAGGAGAAGCCAGTTCATGTCTCGTTTTTCTCTCTCCAGGAGAATGTCAGAGCATTGACCAAAGGAGTCCAGGCTGTGATGGGTTACAAGCCTGGGAGTGGCCTGGTGACTGCAGCTGCTGTGAGCGCCGAGAGTGTAGCTGGGAAGCCCTGGAAAAAACACGGCAACAGAAACAAGAAAGAGAAGAGTCGTAGGCTCTACAAGCACCTGGACATGTGAACTTGCTGAACAGAAATGGCATCTGCACTGTGCAGGTGACGAGAAGTAGCCGCTGCTGCCTGTGACACTTTCCAGACACTGGCGCTGTGGATGACCCTGCTCTCGTGGAGCACAGACTCACCCAGAGGTCTTGACATCAAGATAGCCTTTTGGAAGCACCAGCTGTGGCTATAGTAGTCATTGCGGTGTCCCAGAAATCCTCCTGCAAAAGGATGATGGGCATGTGTGTGAACATACACACAAACGCATATTAACTCTGAGTTATTGAAAAGTTATTAAAATTAATTTGTTACTAACTGATATTTTTTATTGGCTTAAATAGGTAAGCTGCCATTCGCATAATTCATGTTATAATTTTAATTTGCCAAAACTTGGCTAGGGCAGGGATGACTGGAGAGACGGGTCAGCGGGTAGAAGCACTGGTTGCCCTTCCAGAGAACCCAGGTGTGGTGCCTAGCGCCCACATGGCAGCTCATGACCATAGATAACTCCAGTTTTAGGGGATCTGATGACCTTTTCTGGCCTTGATGGGGTACCAGGCACACAAGTGGTTCACATGCAAGCAAAACACCTGTACACAAAGTTTAAAAATGGAGAGAAAGTTGTTAGAATCTGACTAGAACTTGAATTAATTTTTCAGACACACATCCAACATATCCCTGATATATGGGTGGCTTTGTAAAAGTTCCTGAGCTGGGCAGCTGGAGCTTTCAGTGAATAAAGGTATTGTCACACAGACCTGGCCACCTTAGTTGAATCTCTAGAATCTGTGTAAAGGTGGGAGGACCTTTGACCACCACGTGCACCCACACACAAGAGTAACTCCTGGAGAGCACCACCTTCTACACTGACATCACCCCACGGGGGAAGCGTTGCTCAAAGCTCACCTACTTGAAAAGGCTCAGGAATGAAAGAGGAGGTGGGTCAGCAGCGAGGCTTTATTTCAGGCATACAGATTTTTATAGTGTCCTAGGTAGGGAGGGGGCCTCTACAGAAAAGTACACATTCAGTGAAGCTTCTGTCTGAGCCATGAGGTCATAGTTACGAAAGCTGTCCTCTGACCAAATCAACACCAACAGTGACATTTAAATCAACAGCAGACTGCAGCAATGAGCCTATAAGACACCTTCTATTGATGGCTTAACCATCTGATGTTCATCAAATGACAATCGGGGCACAATTGCCTCTTCTGTCTCTAAGCAGCATGTGGCTTACATCAGCCAGGCATAGTGGTACCAACCTATAAAAAGCATTTGGGAGGCTGAGGCAGGGGATTGCTACAAGTTTGAAGCCAAGCCTAAGCTAGCAGCCAGGGCTGTAATAGCAAGTCTGTCTCAGAAAGAAGATACCATACCCAGGAAAAATGTTATTATATGGGGGGGGGGGCGGGGAGGAATGGATTTTTGGATACAAGTTGTCTTAGTTACTGTGAAGAGACACCATAACCAAGGCAACTTAGAAAGAAGGAAGATTTTATTGGGGCTTAGAGTTTCAGAGGGTGAGATCATGTCCAGGAGCCTGGCAGCAGGCAGGTAGGCATTACGCTGGAACAGTAAGCCGGGAGCTCACATTGAGGGCAACACTGAGGCAGAGAGAGCTAAATGGGAATGGAGTGGGCTTTAGAAACCTCAGAGCCCAGCTGGGCTGCACCTCCTAACAAGGCCACACCTAATGCTTCTCAAGCAGTTCTGCCAATGGGGACCAAGCATTCAAATCTATGAGCCTATGGAGGTCATTCTCATTCCAATCACCACTCAAGGTCACCCCGAGGGATTGGAGGAAGCCCCTAGTGAGTGAAATCCTGAGTGAATTCATGCTATTTATATGGGCAGAGCATGTCAGGGACCACAATCTCTTTCCCCAACCCCTGGGTAAATGGCAAAGGCTTCCTTTCTGGTCTGTTTGTAGTTGACAGTGATGCAGAAAATGTAGCTTTCTCCTTCTGAACAGTTTACAGTCAGAAGACTGCTTTCTTACAGAGACCGCTCCTGCTGCCTAGCTGAACCAGTTTCCTTGATCCAGCTGTATACAAACCCCACCTCCTCATTTGTATGTAATAAACCTGTCTCTGTTTATACAACAAACAGGAAGCACCTCCAGGGTCCTGTGGTTTCTCCATCAGAGAGCTCCATCCACCCGACTCCCAGTTTTTCTGTTTGTCCCTGTATCCGTCATTTCTTCCTTCCCCCACGGACCCTGTCAGGTGCCTGGGACATACCTCACACCCAAGAAACCTCACCTCAGGCTTCCGGGAGCTGGGTTTACAAGTGTGAGTCACCACACCCAGCAACTACATCTAGCAAATGTTTATCAATCAGCCACCTGGTAGCACGGAAACCATAAAGAAACCAAAGTTGGAAGACCCTATAAACAGGTATGAAAAAATATGATAAATGTTATATAAGTGAGCAATGAAGTGTCTTGTATTCATTGAAATAGTGAAGAGCTGGGCATTGAAATAGTGAAGAGTGGATTACAAAGTCATGCTTGTAATCCACGCACGGAACATGGAGGCAGGAAGGTCAGAAGCTTAAAGTATCTCAGCCACTCAGAAATAAATGACAAATACATATATATTTAACCCAACACTCAGAAGGCTGGAGCAAGAGGGTGATGAATTCTAGGTAATGAGACCCCGTCACAAAGAAAGCAGTAATGGGTGGGTGAAAGTTAATTCCCCCTCAGAGCTGAAGTAGACTTGAGCCCAAACCAAAGTTGTGTCCAAAGTGACATCCCCCCCCTTTTTTTTTTAAGATTTACTTATGTATACAGTGTTCTGTCTGCATGTACACCTGCACGCCAGAAGAGGGCACAAGATCTCATTATAGATGATTGTGAGCCACCATGTGGTTGCTGAGAATTGAACTCATGATCTCTGGAAGAGCAATCAGTGCTCTTAACCTCTGAGTCATCTCTCCAGCCCAGTACATAACTTCTTAAGTGAGTGTGGCTGGCCTCAAATTCATGACACTTCTCCTGCCTCAGCCTCCCAATTGCTGCGATTACAGGTGTAAGCCAGCACATCTATCTGTTTAGAAGGGGAACAGAGTCAACATGAAAACCCTGAGCTATCTGCTGAGGGATGGACAGTTGATACTGGTGAACAAAGCCTGGAGTGACAGAAAAGCTTATATATACTATGCAGTTCACTGAAAGCATCGAATCCATGAGGTTAGATTTGTGCTAGAGTTGTGCAACTGTAGTAGCTTTTAGGACATTTTCATCCTCCCATCCCCCAAAAAGAGCCCAACAAAGAAGTCATCAGTCAATCTACTTACACTGCCCAGTTTTATGCCAAACTGACCAACCAGTGAGAGTCATTTTGGAAGAGGAACCTCAACTGAGAAAATGCCCCCACTAAATTAGGCAAGTCTATGGTGTATTTTCTTTTTCTTTCTTTAAAAAAATTTTTATTAACTATTTATTCCAATTTATTGATTTTGTATCCTGGCTGTGGTCTCCTCCCTTGTCTCTTCCTAACCCCTCCCTCTTCTCCTATGGCCCTCCCAGAGGCCACTAATAGGGGAGGACCTCCTCCCCTTCTGTCTGACCTTAGTTTATCAGGTCTCATCAGGACTATCTGCATTGTCTTCTTCTGTGGCCTGGTAAGGCTGCCTGCCCACGGGGTAGGGGGTGATCAAAGAGCCTGCCACTGAGTCCATGTCAGAGACAGTCCCTGTTCCCCTTACTAGGGAACCCCCTTGGAGACTGAGTCTATGGGCTATATCTGAGCAGGGGTTTTAGGTCCTCTCCATGCACGGTCCTTGGTTGAGGTATCAGTCTCTGCAGGGATCCCAGGGCCTAGGGTTTTTTGGCTCTGTTGGTCTCCTGTTCCCTCCAGGTCTTTCTATCTCCCCCTTCTTCCATAAGATTCCATGCACTCTGTCCAAAGTTTGGCTATAAATCTAAGCCTCCGCTTTGATATCTCGATCAGTAGAGTCTTTCAGAAGTGGTCTGTGGTAGGTTCCTGCCCTGTTCCCTGTCTTTTGCTTCCAATGTCTATCGCATTTGGCCCTTCTGAATGAGGATTGAGCATTCCCTAGGGTCTTCCTTATTGTTAGCTTCTTTAGGACTATAGATTTTAGTATGTTTATCCTATATTATAGGTCTAATAGCCATATGTAAATAAGTATATACCATGTGTGTCTTTCTGCTTCTGGGTTACCTCACTCAAGATGATCTTTTCTAGTTCCCACCATTTGTCTGCAAATTTCATAATTTCCTTGTTTTTAATAGCTGAGTAGCATTCCATTGTGTAAATGTACCACAATTTCTGTATCCATTCCTCTGTTGAAGGACATCTAGGTTGTTTCCAGATTCTTGTTATTACAAATAGAGCTGCTACAAACATGGTTGAGCAAATGTCTTTGTTGTATACTTGCGTATATTTTGATATATGCCTAGGAGTGGTATAGCTGGATCTTGAGGAACCACTATTCCTAATTTTCTGAAAAAGTGCCAGATTGATTTCCAAAGTGGTTGTACAAATTTGCACTCCCACCAGCAATGGAGGAGGGTTCCTCTTTCTCCACATCCTCTCCAGCATGTGTTGTCACTTGAGTTTTTGATCTTAGTCATTCTGATGGGTTAAGGTGAAATCTCAGGGTCGTTTTGATTTGCACTTCCCTGATGATGACTAAAGATGCTGAAAATTTCTTTAAGTGTTTCTCTGCCATTCACTATTACTCTATTGAGAATTCTGTTTAGCTCTGTACCCCATTTTTTAATTGGATTACTTGGTTTGTTGGTGTCTAGCTTCTTGAGTTCTTTATATATTCTGGATATTAGCCCTCTGTCAGATAAAGGGTTGGTGAAGATCCTTTCCCAGTCTGTAGGCGGTGGTCTTGTTCTGATGATTGCTGATTGGTGTAGAAAGGACCAGGTTCCCGTGGCCAGTGCCGCCCTTGGGCTGCGGTCCTGGATGCTATAAGATAGCAGGCTGAGCAAGCAATGAGAAGCACTCCTCCATGGCCTCTGTTTCCGTTTCTGCCTCCAGGCTCCCACCCTGACTTCTTTTGATGGGATGTGGAAGTGTAAGCAAAACAAAGCCTTTCTTTCCCAAGTTGCTTTTGGCACCTCATCACAGCAATAAAAACCCTCAGGCATACTTATCCCAGCTCCCTTCTCCTTGCCCTAAGCAAACATTACTCTATTTTATCTATGTTGTATGTGGGTTTTCTGCACTTCATATAAATGGAAATTGGTAAGGTTAAGGACTAGTACTCCAGCTTTCTTGTCACAAAGTGGGGTCATTCTATATGTTCTTCAGAACATGCTAGTGAGCAATGGTACTGCACACCTTTAATCCCAGCACTTAGGAGGCAGAGGCTCACAGAGAATCTGTGTGAGTTTGAGGGCAGTCTGGTCTACATTGTGAGTCCCAGGACAGCCAGAGCTACACAGAGAAACCCTGTCTTGAAAAGAGGAGGAGGAATGCTAGTAGAAGTAAGCCCAGCTGCCCAGAGCTGAAGGCCTCTCACTCTCCACCTTGGAAGGCTTTTGTCCTTTCCCATCACCTCTCTCCACTCCCTCTGCTTCCTATACTTAACTTCCACAGTAAAGAAACTGAGCTTCCGTTGTTTGCTTGGAGTCTGAACTAGGTCGTCCTGATAGGGGAATTCCCATTTTGACCTTTGCTTCTGTATGAATATATCAGCAGTTATCGTTATCAATTTCCAACATTTTATGAACAGTAACCCGCTATACATCTGTCACCTGTTTACTCTCAGGAAATTAGAACGAAGTTAAGGTTCTTCCCAAGAAGCCAATAGTCACATATGGGGTTTTTTTGTGTGGGGGGAGGGAACCTGGAAAAATCGTCAACAAGCCAGAAATCTTCTAAGGGATACATTGCTGTAATGGGTTTCTCTCTTGTTTGGTTTGGAGTGAGGAAAATCAGTCAAAGATTTCGCTCATTATCTACGTGCTGTGTGTTGCGTTCAGCACATTGCATCCAGTTAAGAATGAAGACATGAGCTGAATGTGGTGATGCATACACCTGTAATCCAGCACTCAAGGAGGCAGAGGCAGGCAGATAGCTGGCTGTGAGTTCGAGGCTAGCCTAGTCTACAGGATAGCCAAGGCCACACAGAGAAACCATATCTCAAAACACAAAACACTCAAAAAAGAATGGAAGACAAATGAAGGGAGTTTGTCTACCATTCACTTCCTTGGATAAAGGGAGAACAACTTCGCATATGCAATAAGCAAATGACAAAAACCCATGTAAAGTGTGGTCCATGGTAGACTGAATGTTTTAAAGTGTTTTGAGATTTATTTTTATTTTATGTGAATGAGTATTTCACCTGCAAACATGTCTGTTTGGCCCTTGGAGGCCAGAAGAGGGCACTGGATCCCCAAGAGCTGGAGTTACAGATGAGTGAGTTGCTATGTAGGAGCTGGGAATTGAAACCTTGTCTTTTAGAAGATTAGTCAGTGCTTCTAACTTCTGAATTATCTCTCTAGTCTACAGACTGATTTTTCACTCTTTTTTTTTTCTCTGTGTAGCTCTTACTGTCCTGGAACTCACTCAGTAGTCCAGGCTGGCCTTGAACTCAGATTCTCCTGCCTCTGTCTCCCGAGTGCTGGGACTAAAGGCGTGTGCCACCGCTCCTGGCCAACTAGATTTTTAGTGTTTTACTTAAGTGTACTGTGTCTACAGAAAGTGCACAAGCCACAGTGTATAGATAAATAGCAACCTGACCACAATGCTGAGGATGACCCACACTCCAGGTTCCCCTTTGATTTTGTTTGTTTGGTTTTGTTTTTGGTTTTTCAAGACAGGGTTTCTCTGTCTTGTGATAGCATGCACCTTTAATCCTAGCACAAAGGTAGGTAGATCACTGTGAGTTCGAGGCCAGCCTGATCTACAAAGTGAGTCCAGGACAGCCAAGGCTACACAGGGAAATCCTGTCTTGAAAACAAACAAACAAAAAAGGCATTTAATTAGGCTTCTAGCTTCAGAGGGTGAGTGAGCTCACAATGGTGGAGCAAAGGCGTAGCCACAGGGACAGATGAGAGCTGGCATCTTTATCTGCAAATAGGAGGCAGAGAGCACACAGGAATGACGAGTCTTTTGAAACCTCAAAGCCCACCCCCAGTGATATGCCTTTCCCAACAAGGCCGTACCTTCTAATTCTTCCCACACAGTTCCACCAACTGGGGACCAAGTATTCAAAGATACGAGCCTTTGGGGGACATGTTCATTGAATCTACCACAGCTGGCATAGTCCTCACACCTGACTTGAAGGGAATATTCTGCATTTGTTTGGGGTGTGCATCCAGAAGCAGAACTGTGAGGTTGTGGAGTAGGCATCCATCCGTCATTAAAAGATACATCAAGAGTTTAACTCTCATCCCTTTCTCGTCTGTGGGGCTCTAGGAAATAAAAGGATAACATCTACACCTCCCTCATTTTGTCATGTTTGTTTCGAGGCTGACACTGTGTTGGATAGATGAGCCTGTATAGTCCAGACTTGTGGCCCCCCAGGTATCTTTGATGAGTGGGACCTCCCCTCCCTGATTCTCTTGGATCTGAACCAGGGCCTGATTCTGAGTGTGGCAAGATCCACCCAGGTGTTTGGCATTTTTGTTTATCTGAGGTGGCATGGGTGGGCTGGGGTACTAACCTGAAAATATTTGCAAATCTGCCTTTTTGTTTGTTTGTTATATAGTCCATTGCTGGTGACTGGCCCCTGGGTGTGCGCACGAGTCAAAGTGTGGCTCTTACTGTCTCCTCTCCTTTCTGACTGTATCTGGTGCCTGTGTAAGCAGATCCTATGAGACAGAGGGTACAGTGGTCCAGTCTCCTCTGAGTCATTTCTTAAAGTAGCAGAGGACAACTAAGGAGTGCAGAATATATCAGACTGGAATCTATCCTTTGCCTTCTTTCTTTTACTAATCTCATTCAGCCTCTTCTCTTCACCATGCTCCCTCCTTACTTCATTTTTGGTTTTGTTTAAGACGGGATCTCGGTGTGTAGCCCGGCCTGGCCCCCACCTCTCCATCCTCTGGTCTTGAGCTCCTACGTGCTTGGGATTACAGACCTGTGTCACCACACTGGCTCTTCTCTAGTCTTGGTAAACATTGCTAAATGCCAAGTCTGGAGACTGCAGTTCTTTCCGGGACACAGGCAGTTCTGCTGAACCCTTCTCTGAGAGAACAAAGGCCAGACAACCACTGAAATCGCCGAGTGTCGTGTCTGAGACCCACAGCAACTGAAGAGAGACATGGTTTAGAGCATGACGTATGGAAAGTGTTTTCTGAAACACGAAACAAAACCAGAGCTTCTGACATGCTTTGAGAAGTTGCTGTCGTCTCTCTGACTGAACTGGGATGCCAGTTTATCATTTCTTGGTGATCAGGGGTCAGAGAAGTGGAATCGCCATTTCCATTTCGGGAAGATAAAAGGAGAGATTCCTTTCCAGTAGGCGCGATGACTTCAGACTCCAGCTTTACCTAGCACTATTTGTACTCTCTTGCTCTTTTCTGCTGAACAGTCCTCTATAGACTCGAACCCAGCACCGGTTTGGTTTGCTTTGCTTTGTTGGAAGCTTTTTTTCCCCTCATTCTTTTATTAACTTGCTGTATTTTTTGACAGTCTCAGATTTCTGTATAACACATTCTGAGCATTCACTCCTCTTTGCCTCTCTTAGTCTCCCTTCCATCCGTATCAACATTCCCCCCGCCCCCATTCTTTTCTCAGATTCCTAACATTTAGATTCACCAGGCTCTATGTGACCATTAGGTTAGAACTGTGCATTGGAGCCTCATTGGGTTATCTGTGTACACAACTAAAAGCAATGACTCCCTCACTCCCGGAATTCATCAGTGGCAAATAGTTCAGCAGTGAGGGGTAGGGCTCACCCAGCTATAGCTGGCTGTTGATGGGCCCATTCCACATAGGCATCCTCAGCTGCTGTAGATTCACAGCTGCAATGGCTGTGTCTTGCCCACAACTGGCATTTTGAATCCCTTCTCCCTGTCTGCTGGCTCTTGCCTTTTGTCCTCCCCATCTTCCACAATGTTTCCTGAGACTTACAAGGAATGGTATACATGTCTAGGGCTGAGGACTCATCTGTCACTGTGGCACAAATGGACCCATCTCACTTGGCAGGTTGGTTCATAGGAGTCACAGCCAGCAGCACCTTTTGTTTTGGTTTTACATAGTTAGTTAGTTATGTATTTTGTGTATATATGTATATGAATGCTCTGTCTCCATGCATATCAGAAGAGGGAATCGGATCCCACATGGTTGCTGGGAACTGAACTCAAGACTTCTGGAAGAGCAGCCAGAGCTCTTAACCACGGAGCCATCTCTCCAGCTACACCTTTAAAATAAACAAACAGGTATTTATTCGTGTGTGTGTGTGTGTGTATCTGTGTGTGTGCGCACGCACATGAGACTTGGCATGTGTGTGGAAATCAGAGGACAGCTATGGGAGCCTGCTTCTCTCCTTCCACCATGTGGCTGTCAGGCTCAGCAGCAGGCGCCTTTCCCCACTGAGTCCTCTTACATGTCTAAACCCAGCACCTTTGAAATGTCTTCTGATGAAGTGGGAACCAAGGCTTCCAACCTTTGGTGTACACACAGACCGCCTGGGGCATAGGTTGAAATGCTGATCCTAGGGGGCATGGAGAGATGTCTCAGTGTTTAAGAGCTGCTGCTGCTAATTACCGGCTGCTCTTCCAAAAGACTGGAGTTCAGTTCCCAGCATCTACATAGCAGCTCACAACTGTGTGTAATTCCAGGTCCAGGGGATCCGATGCCCTAACACAGACATTTATGCAGGCAAAACAGCAATGCACAGAAAAGAAAAGAAATCCTATGTTGAAATCATCTTGGCCTTTATTTAAGTCTGGTGCCTGAGTTTATGTATTTCCTTTTTCTCTTTTCTTTTTCTGGTTTTTGAGACAGAGCCCCACCATGTAACCATGCTGATCTCAAACTGTTTCAGCCTCAGCTTCCCAAGTGCTAACAAAACAAACACGCTGGTTGTGGTGGTGCATACCTTTGATCCCAGCACTCAGGCACAGGCAGGTAGATTGCTGTGAGTTCAAGGACAGCCTGATCTACAAAGCAAGTCCAAGAGAGCAAAAAACAAAAACCAAGTGCTGAGATTATAGGCATAACAGGCACAAGCCATCTTCTTGGTTTGTTGCTGTTGCTTTTCTTTTTTAAACAGGGTCTCTTTGTGTAGCCTTGGCTGTCCTGGAATTCACTCTGTAGACCAGGATGGCTCCTTCAAACTCACAGAGATCTGCCTGCCTCTGCCTCTGCCTCCCAGTGCTGGGATCAAAGGTGTATGTCATCACTGCCTGGCCAAGCATGAGCCATCTTATTTGGCAAAACACTTTTTTTTTTGAAAAAGAATTCTGGAGTCCATAGTTATATTTAAAAAAAATTTTTAAGGAAGAGGAAGGAAAGTTCTTAATTTTTAAAAATGTTACTCTGCATTTTAACTTATTTATTGTTAAGCTGGCGTACAAAGTGATAGGCCTCAATTTGGCCTTCTCGTACTTAAATCTCATCATATGTTGTTCCGTGCACGCCCTCCTGTTGCTCTCTGGGAAGCTCTTGGGAAGCTGGGTTGAAGGCTGAGGTTGACACAATCATCAGCAAGAGCGCAGATCCAAGGCTAGTTCATCAGCAGAAGCCGAACCTGAAGATTCCTGGGGAACTGGAGTAGCATGGTTGTAATTTATTATGTTTTACATTTATTTGGTATATGCATTGGACCGGTGTAGGGTGGGACACTTATCATGGTAAACATATGGAGGTCAGAGGACAACCTGGGGCAGTCAGTTCTTGCCTTCTACCAGGTGGGAGCTGGGAATTGAACTCATGTCACCAGGGTTGCTGTCAAGCACCTTTCCCCACTGATCCACCTCACCCGCCCTTGTGAGCTTCAAGCTATCACTTACCAGGTGAATAAGTTACACTCGTGGAGGAGAGATAGCTGAGGTCACTTAAAACGAGATCAAAGCTGGCACCCGAGGCACTGGAGAGATGGCTCAGAAGTTAAGAGCACTGTCTGCCCTTCCAGAGGACCCGAGTTCAATTCCCAGTAACCACATGGTGGCTCACAACCATCAATAATGAGATCTGGTGTGCTTTTCTGGCATGTCAGCCTACATGCAGGCAGAACACTATATACATGGTAAATAAATCTTAAACAAAGTTGACGCGGGGAGAAGAGGCAGCACCTGATATATGTGCCTGTTACATGGAGTGATAAGAGTGTACACTATCATCACAAACACGTCTGAACTCACCAGGCCTACTTGGGAGCCATTTTACAGTCCAGCCTCGGGATAGAGTACAAGAGACCCGGACTAAAGGATGTGCAACTCAGTTACTGAATCTTGTATGAGGAGAACCATGCATTATTAAAACAACTGAGCACACTTTCATACGGATTACACATGAGATGACCTTGCGGTATGTCTGGGACGGAAGAGGCTAGGACACTTATGTAGCCCAGGATGGCCTCAAACTTGCAGTGGTCTCCTTGCCTCAGTCTCCCTGATGCTTGAACTACATGTGCTTGCACTGGACTTTTAAAAGAGGAGCCTAGAACCCACAGAATATTCAAAAAGTGGGAGAAAAAAGGGGTGCCCTCCGAGATACTCAAGGCTGAGTCTTGAGGTGAAGTGTCCTAACAGCTGCAGTTTCAAGTAGTTTAGAGAGTGAGAGAAAACGCCTGTGTCACTAATGACTGGCAATGCTAGCTGACTTTTTTTTTCTTTTACCTTTTCTAAATATTAGAAATTTTTAAAAAGAGAGAGAGAATGTAAAAGGATGCTAAGCTACCCAAAGAACTCGGGAGCAGTCTTTAAAAGCAGAATTACGCCAGAAAGCCTGGTAGGGTGGCATTGATCTCAGAGATGGGAGAAGGGACACCAACCCAAATCATTTTGGCCTAATTAAAGCAAGCTTTTTCATTCAAGTACACCAGCTGCCTACCCCTAAGGTGGGGTTCAAGATATCAGCATTGGATGGGAGGAAGTCAAGGCTTTTATAGCTCTGGGGTAGGGGGTTTCCCGAGGGGAGACTCAGGGGCAAAATAGGCGGGGTTACAGGAGCAGAACAGTGAGCTAACAAGTTAGTCCTCCCCGAAACAAAGACATGGCTGCAAGGTGGGCATGGCAGGGCGAGTCAGAGGTGGGCATAGAACCTTCCGAAACCAAGGGACAGTTGCGAGACGGTGATAAGCAAGTTCTTGAAACAAAAAACGTGTTTTGATGTCTCCTGGAGCAGGCCGTACAGAACCATTTGTAGTTAAGGTTACAGGTCGGGCACAGCCCAATCCTTGAGGAACAGGTTTAATCACAAACAGGAATGAATCTAGCTTGACTTTACTGTAAGATGGCTTGTAGATGCCAAGATGGAAGCCGGCTGGTTCTTCAGTGGCTCGCATCTGAAATCCCAACACTCGGGACTGGCGACAGGAAGATTACAAGTAACACTGCTTCCAGTGGCTTCTCTCGGCGTGGATTCTCTGAGGAGACTGGTGTGGAGTGTTTTGGTTTTGCCCTGACTGTTCACAGAAGGCTGTTTTGCAACCACAGCCCTTCCTCTCCCTGGCTGTACTTTGCGAGTGGCTGTCAGGAAACCCGGCCACAGCACCGGGCCCTCACCAAAAAGAAAGCTCCCACAGGAGGGCCCGGGCTCAGCCCTTCCTCCTTCCTAGGACAATGCCTGAGGCCGCAATGCCACTGCCAGCCGGAAATGCCTGGGAGAAGCAAGGTGGCGCACTGCCCAGAAGGGCAAGAGCTTCAGGGCCCTGGTTAGGTTTTCTTTTCAGCAGAGTCTGAACAGCAGCCAAAAGCAGAGTCTAAGCTCCCAGGACTCTGGGAGGAGCTTCCAGGGAAGGACAAATTAGAATGCTGTTGGTCCAACCTGTCAGAGGTGTTCTCGGGGACAGTCTGACCCTCTCTTGGCTGTAGGCTGTCACTCTTGTCTTATTTCCCACCGGAGTCAGGGGACCCCGGTTGTTTCTCAGGAGGCCGTTCCCTCTCGGGGCTGGAGCTGGGACCCCAGGCCAAAAGAATGAGATGGGTGACCCCCTGTTCTGCCGCTGTGGCGTTTTGACCTCAGTTGACGCCAAGTGCTGGAACTTTGGGAAGGAAAAGCAAGGGTTTGGCTTTCGGCCAGTTCAGTTAGACACAAGTGGAAGTAGCGAGTAGACAGCTGAGAGGGAGAGTCTGAAGAATGAAAGAGGTTAATAAACCAGAGGAAAGAGACAACTAGACAGTGCAACCTGCTAAGGTGGAATCAGGAAGAGACAGGAAGCCTGTGCAACAAAGTGATGAGAGCAGCTGCTAACCAACTCTGAGCTCCACCACATGGAAGAACCCAGCCAGGTGCCCATACCTACAGTCTCAACGCTGAAGCAGGAAGATCCCTGTGAATAAGAGGGCACTCTACCAGGCAAACGAAATTGCAGGCCAGCCTCGGCTACACAGTAACAGCTTGACTCAAAAAACAAGTGAAAAGGAAGCGTGGGTGCATTGGAGCACATCTTCCTGTGTTTGTTTGTTTGTTCTGTTTTGCCTTTGAGACAGGGTTTCTCTGTGTAGCCTTGACTATCCTGGACTCAGAGATCCCACTACCTCTGCCTTGGGAGTGCTGGGATTAAAGGCATGTGCCACCACTGCCTGGCCAAGGTGCAGTACATCCTTAATCCCAGCATTGGGAGGCAGAGACAGGCAACTCTGTGAGCTCAAGGCCAGCGTGATCTACATAGAGAGCTCTGGGTTAGCCCAGCCCGCAAGAGACAGGAACAGAGATAGCCCAAAACGGGGTGGGGGTGGGGTGGGGGCGGGGCCGCAAGAGCAGAGCCATGGGTCTCCCTACTATCAGCTGACAGTTTTTTTTTTTTTTCACTCTTTGAGCCCTGACAGTAAGATTAGCTTCCACCATGGGCATGGGTCATGTGTCGCTGCTTGAACCCCAGGGTTCCTAGTGTCACAGGAACACTAAGGTGCCATCCCCTCTCTTTTCAAGTGGGAATGTTTGAAAGAGAGATTCAGTACTACTCCAAGTCCCAGCTTCAGAGAGCAGAGGGTGAGTTCCAATCCGTGATATCAGGGCCACAGCTGTGTGATGACAGCTGTGTGTGTGTGTGTGTGTGTGTGTGTGTGTGTGTGTGTGTGTGTATGTAGCTCAGAGGATGACAGGTGGTAGTGGTCAGTGATCGCCTTCCATTAGATGGATCCCAGGGACTGAACTCAATGTCTTCAGGCTTGGCGGCAAACACTTTTTTTACCCAGCAAGCCATTATCTTACTGGCCTGGTTTTCCTTCCTTTTTTTCTTTTTTCTTTTTCTTTTTGAGGCAAGGTTTCTCTGTGTAGCTTTGGCAAAGCTGAAACTTACTCTGGAGAGCAGGCTGGCCTTGAACTCACAAAGATCTGCCTCCCTAGTCTAGTGCTAGGATTAAAGTCATGTGCCACCACACCAGTGCCCCCCCCCACCCGCCTTTTTTGACAAGCAGAATGGTTTATAATCCCCTGTCTTTTCTCCTCCAACTCCCCTATGACAAAGGTTTCACTGTATAGAGCAGACTGGCCCGGGGCTTTTGATCTTCCTGCCTCAGCTTCCTGAGTGCTAGGATTACAGTTGTATACCGCCACATATCTCAGGGTGACACTACTTACACCTATGTGATGCACACATAATACCTACATTCAAATTTTCATTTGGTCCAGCTTTGGGGGGGGGGGGTATGCCAAGCCTTCTGTAATACAGGGAAAGCTGCAATACAGAGGAAATCAGATTTAAAAGCTTCATGTTGGTAGTACAGGTAGGCCTGTGATCCCAGCACAGGGATGTGGAGACAGGAAGGTCAGAAGTTCAAGGTCATCCTTGGTCATTTAACAAATGGAGACTAACTTGCTCTACCTAAGATCCTGTCTCCACAGCAGAAACAAAAATAACAGTGATGTGTAAGTGTATTGGACCAAGAGCGCAGGCTTTTCTGCCTCAGTGCCTGGAATGATGGTGCCAAGAGGAAGGGTCCTGGTTTAGAGAGGCAGTGAATGGAGGGTCTCTGGCTTCCCCAGAGAAGCTGGGAATAGAGCACCCAAAGGAGAGAGGCAGAAATGACTTTTTTTTTTTTTTTTGGTTGGTGGGTTTTGTGAGACACAGGTTTGCCGAGGCTAGCCCGTGACTCTTGACTTATGAAATATGTAATTTTGTTTCTCACAGAGAGGTCCAAGATCAAGGCAGCTAACAAGAGGGAGGTCTGGTAAGGTCTGGGTTCCTGGGTCATGGATGTTAACTGCCTTGATGTGTCCTCTACATTCATGACCATATGCCCTTCCAAGATCCCCTGTGATACAACCAAGCTGCCTGTCTGTCTTCCTTCCTTCCTTTTCCCCCAGACAGGGTTTCTCTTCGTGTAGTCCTGGCTGTCCAGGAACTTGATCTGTAGACCAGGCTGGCCTTAAACCTGGAGATCCCAGGATTTAAGGTGTCTGCCGCCAGGCCTGGCTTTGTTGTTAAGTTTCAATAAATGGAATTGGAGGTGGCAGGAACAGCCAGACCACAGCGACTTTTCATTTCGTCCTAGCCGTAGTCATCACTTTGGATGATGCTGTAATCCCCAACTGGGTAGGCTGAAGCAGGAGGTCTTTGAGGTAGAGGCTAGCCTGGGCTACACAGTGAGCTCTAGGCTAGCCTGGGAAAACCCTGCCTCAAAAGTAAATAAACATTGCAGCAACAGTCATGTCGCGCTTTAAACAAACTTCCTGAAATCAAAGACAATTTGCAAGCGGTCTAATGGTTTGCTTTGGAGAAAAACACCCGTTTCCCTGAGCTGTGCTCACTGTGGCTGAGAGGGGGAGCGGGCGCAGTCCAAAATTAACCCCTTCCTGGCTGGATCTAGGGAGACCGGGTGGTGCAAGGCGTGCCCTTGACAGCTTCAGCAGAGGGAGAGGAGGAGGCAGAGGCAAAGCGTGCCCTGCTTCGTCCCTCACCCCATCCTTCTGATGTTGCACTTTTCCAAACGGGGAGCGCACGCCTCGGGGTTCCCCCAACCCGCCCACTAGCGCTTGGCAGCACCAGAGTATTGTCTGGCTCGGGAACCCGACGAACCTACGGAGGGATGAGGGGCTGGTGGGGCCCTCCTTTGTGCGGCGGCAGCGCCAGGCTCCACCACTAGGGGGCGGCCTGCGCCCCGCACACCCCGACAATAGGAGAAGCGGGGGAGCCGCGCGGTCCCGGAACTTTCCCCGGCGTTCGGCGGGCCATGGAAGAGGGGGCTAGCCCGGCGCCCCCGCTCTGGAACTGGGACTACCTGGAGCGCTGCTTCGCCCGCCGCCGTGTCTGCATCTCCTTCGGCCTGTGGATCTGCGCCGCCTGCTGCTGGATCGCCGCCCACGCGCTGTAAATGGGGCCGGGACCCGCGCGAGGGGTGGCGGGCCCCCCGCGGGGGAGACGGGCACCGCTCGCCTCGACTCCTCCAGGAAACCTGGGGGAAGGGGCGCAGAGGGGGCGTTCAGTCTGGGTTTGGAGCTGACCTTGCTCTGCGGACTCAAGAGGAGCCCTTTCTGGATTCTGTGCACGGGGAGCTGTGCTGTGAGCCGGCAGCGGGAGGCTGGGTGGCGCAGTGGATGCGGCTTGGATTGGCTTCTATTGTCAGCCTTTTCCTGCTTGCTGGCGGTGTGAGGGGAAGCAAGGTGTAAGCCTTTGGGCTCCCCGGATGAATTGAGGAACTGTCTCATCAGATGAATGTGAGGATTAAATGAGGCATGACAGGCAGAGGACTTAGTAAGTGCTCATTAAACACCATTTACCGCTCTGGCTCCGCCACTCACCCTTAGGGACCCTAGCAAGTCCCCTCGATATTTTCTACTTTTGATTTATCCGAAGCTGGGAAGAGGTGTGGCAGCAGTGATCTGACTACGGCCACAGCGTTTGGTGTTTTGCTTTTGTTTTTTGTTTTTTCTTTTGTTTGTCTTGCAGTCGTTTGGCCGGGTAGTCCCTGTAGTTTGGGTTCTCAGAGTGAAGCGTCCAGGTTGTCAGCCACCCTGTCCCCGTGCACAGAGATCCAGGGAGGTGCCGCCCAACTGTACCCAGGCGGGAGAGAGGACAGGATGCAGCATCCCTTATCTCCACTGCCTTATCTGCTCAGTGGACCACCCCTTCAGACTTTGCGTAGTGGTTCAGAGACTCTGCAGTCCCACTGCCTAGAGTCCAGCAAAGGCACCCTGGGTTGCGTTTAGTCATGCCCTTGGTCCCTGCCTGCCCTACTCCCTAAGGCAGGTCCTGTTACCGCTTTCTAATGAGGCCCCTCCTTACCGAGTGAGTAATAATCCTGCCTGTCACCCAGGCTGGCTTCAAGGATTGAGCTGAGTTAGAGGGTACAAAGCAAGGGGGCTGTGCGTCATCACCTCCTTCGTGTGGCAGCCTTGTCTCCTTTGTTCGTCAGCCACCCTATGCAGCCAACACTGTTGGGCATGCTCGCAGAGGTTAAGCAGCACCCTGAGAATGCCTGGATGTGCAGGCTTGAGAGCGGTCCTTCTACCTTTCACCCCGCCTCTGTTCTCTGGACTCCACCGCTCCTGAACCCACTCCGCCTGGGTCTGTCTGCAGAGACTGGATCTTCGTCCATGGTTTGGTGTGTGGGCTAGGTTAAGGTCATTCCGGGAGTCCTGACCTCTGAGAGCTTGGAGGACATGCCTGAGAGCAACAGAGCACAGGGCAAAGCCGCTAGCATGAAGCCAGAGGTCTGTCGTCCGCTCACATTATCATCCTAAGCTGCAGTTTCTCCTCTCTCAAACTCAAAGGATGAAGTACTGCAAAGTCAGGTCCAAATCTCTTACTTGAGTCTTCGCTCTTTGACCTAGCATTTTTTTTTTTTTTTTTTTTTTTTTTTAGCATTGGTTTTAATAGCCCAGAGCTTCAGGCTTGGGGCCGACAGACCCAGAAGTGCTTAGCATGGCGGGTAATAACCTTCCTTCTGTAACCATGAGCCCTGCCTGGGCCTGATGCTTAGAACCTAACCAAGCACTCTGTCTGAGTGGATGAAGCCATTGCTGCTCCCAGCCCATTTCTCTATAAAAACCAGCAGGGAGATGGTGTTGGTGATATTGCCAGAGGCTCTGGCCTCTCCTAGTGTGCCCTGATCTCTGTCTGACCCAAGTGTGTGAAGGTAAGGAGTTTATAGGCAGGAAAACTCAGTAGTTAGGGGACGTACAGAGTGGGGGCCAAAGCCCCGTGCTGTTGTTCAGTTTTGCTTTCCCTGCGTTATGAACACGCTCAAATTGCTCAGCTGGCAGAGGCCACCCACCGCACAGATGGGTTAGATGGATTTTGCTCTAATTTCAAGGAAACAAATCGCCTCTTAAATTTAGGCAATTACCGCTATAGTTAGCCGTGTTGCTAAAATGACTTTTAGAACCTGTTTCCCTTTTAGAAAATAAAATGAACAGCTGGCTTGTAAGGGAGGGGAGGGGGCGTTACATTGACCCAGCCTGATTTGGATGAGGAAGAAGAGCCCCAATCTTTTCTTAAAGATAGGACCTACTATGTAGTGCAAGCTGGCCTCAAACCTAGAGACTTCCAGTCTCTGCTTCCCAAGTACTAGAATTACAGGTGTTTCTACACATTCTGAGGCCTGTAAGAATCGGTGGTCCATGGCCCCTGCTAGGCTGCCCTTGCCCTTTTTTAGAAGAGAACAATATTGCTACAAGGAGAGTTCCAGTTCCTGTCGGAGCCTTGCAGTATTCTGGTCTTTATATTCCTACCTGTAAACTAAACCCAGAACTGTGTGCTCCATCTGAGAGGGACTATGTTTGACAGAACAGAGGTCACAGCTGCTTATCTAGTTGTCTTTTCTGGTCTAGCCTCAAACTTATGACCCATTGTTCTGTTCTGACCCTGTCACCTCAGGATTCTTTACCTGAGATGCTCGAAGAAATGTGGCCAGGACCAGTCGACACTGTACGCTGCATTCTGCCTCCTGACAAGTCTGTGTGACACTGTGGGGGCAATTCTGGCCAGACAGCTCACAATCCAGGTATGTCCAGCGCAAGCCGGGTTCCTGTCACAGAGGCCTCTGTCTTTTCCCTCGGCCTGCGGAGCACCTTCCTCTCAGAACCGGTGCCTCGTCCTTTCTGCCTTCTCAAGAGCTCTTTCCCTCCATGTCCGCATGGCATATTATCACCTTCCTTAAGCCTTTGTTCAAAGTCACCTTCTGAAGCGAGGCTTCCCGGGGCTGCAGAGGTGTCCCAGTGGATAAGAGCACACACTGCTCTTCCAGAGGATGATAGCATGGTCCCAGGACATATGTCAGGTAACTCCAGCTTCAGAGGATCCCACGGCTTCTTCCTCAAGTGTCCCCGTACACAGGAGGCACACACATAAAAAATAAAACATGCCCTCCCCTGTGTGAAATTTCAACCCATCTCTGCCACGGGTGCATCAAAGTTCTTTCCCCTGCTCCGTTTTGTTCTTAGCTCACCGTGTGTCTTCGTTACTTTCCTCTTGCAGTGACAAAACACCGTGACCAAGGCAATGTATGAAAGAAGCAGTTATTAACTAGACTTATGGGTGTAGAGAGAGGGAGTTCATGGTGGCAGGAACCACTGATGCTCACATCCTGATCAGCAAGTAGGAGGCAGAGAGAGACACTGGGAAGGGCTTCAGTCTTTTGAAACATGAAGACCCCCCTCTCCCCAGTGACACACCTTCTCCAACAAGGCCACACCTTCCAATCCTTCCCAAACAGTTCCACCAACTGGGAACCACGTGTTCACACACATGACCCTATGGGAGGCCATTCTCATCCAAGTCACCACAGTGAATTACTCCCATCAGAGGATGAATCAGAAGAACAGAAACTCACTGCTGTACTCTCACGTCACACAGCTCATAGCAGACACTCAACAAGTAGTCATTATCGTTACTGGTTTGCAGAGCTGAGAGATGACAATCACAGCGGAGGGTGATGTGGGATTTGGTGTAGGGAAAAGCTTTCTCGTTTCTCCAAAGCGTAGGCCCTCAAATAAAGGACTCTACCCCTAAACACATATCACAAGGAATAGTTTTTGAGCCCAGCTGCAAGGAATTCATTATTTTGTTTTGTGGTCACTCAGGCAGAGATAAAGGTGGGCAGCCTAGCAGTTGGGACACAGGTTCAGGATTTTGGACCTGCTTAGAACAGTGCTGTACTGTGTCAGAAGCAGACTCCCTTTCCCATTGGCTGGTGTGGTAGAAAGGTCTCTGTTCATGTCCAAATAGGGCTGGCTGGCTGGAGTTAGTTAAATACTTAACCTCATCCTTGGCACTAGGGTCCCCCTGAGTACTAACTCCTTTGCTACTGAAGCTGTTCTGTGATATGGGTCCTGTCATCACTCATCTGCTACAGATGTGGAAACTGAGGCACAGCGAAGCTTCTGTAAGGCCACCCTCTAATAAGTCCCAGGGCCAGGATTCCAAAGCCATGATGTACACTCTTCCCATTGATGATGCTTTTGTCTCTGGTACTGGTGACTTTCTCCAGGTCCTGATCCAAACGCTTGCCATGAGCTGTCTCCAGAAAGCTGCAGGGAAGTCTTTAGGAAAACCTTGTTGTATGCCAGCTTTACAGATGGGGAAACTGAGGCTCACAGAGCGTCAGTGTCTGGGGTATAACGCCACAGCAAAGACTGCCCGCGCCACAGAGAGGGTGTAGAGGAGAAAGCAGAGGGCTGGGTCCTCCTCCCAACCCTTCTGCCTGGCACCTTGCAACTTAGAATGAGGCATTTGAAGACCTGTCTCCTGACCTGTCTCCGGGTTGGTGGCAGGCAGCACTGAGCTAATGATATAGGTGGACATTCTGCCCCAGGATGGCAGTGCTGCGCTTCCTGGGGGGACAGTGCTTGATCACTGTCTCCTCTCACTTCCAGGTGTTCACTGGGGCCTACCTAGCAGTTGTCGACTTTGTGAACTTTATGTCCATTCTCTTCCCTGTCTGTGGATCCAAATCCAAGTCGAAGTCTGGTGAGTGAGCGTATGCGGCCACCTTTTTCACCTCCATTCTTTCATCCAGCCGTATGCTCAGTGCCTATTCCTGAGCCAGATCCTCCTAGACAAAGGCAAAAAAAAAAAGAGGTTTCTGAACTTAGCCACATGAGAAGGATAGGGCCCTAACTGGCACTTGGGAGATAGACTCAAAGGGAGAGGTGAGCTTCAGAGACAGGAAAGCATGTGACACCAGGCCCAGTGACGTAGGCAAGCAGACAAGAATGGGCCGAGGCCAGGAACAGTGATGGTGTATAGCTTCAGGGGGCAGTGTGCAAGTCTGAGTGACCAAGCCAAGCCATTCTGGAAATAAATGGCAGAAACAGACTTGGATCACCTCTGCAAGAGCGGGGCTGGAGGGACCGAGATGGGGGGACTAGCCCTGAGTACACAGCATTGGGGGTTCCTGAGAAGAGAGTAGTGTCCTTAGACTCCTGTCCAAAAGCAGGATGGTCACATCAGTGTGTCAGGGGACATGCCCTCCACCCGGCTCAGGTAGCTCAGAGCAGCAATGCTTTTTTAAAAAATGCTCAATGTATGTCCTGTGTTCCAAGAAAGCTATTTGCTGTTTCTCCTGCTTACAGAATAGGTATCTTGATACACAGTCACTTTATGTGCTGGTAGCAGAAATGACTGGAATGTGGTTATTGATGACTGGGAGTCTAGGGGAGGAGCTAGTGTCTACATATTAGCATTAAACGATTCCTTCCAGGGCTGGAGAGATGACTCAGTGGCTAAGAGCACTGACTGCGCTGCCAGAAGACCGGGGTTCAATTCCCAGTACCCACACGACAGCTCATAACTATCTGTAACTCTAGGATCTGATGACCACTCTGACACACATACAGGCAAAACACCAAGGAACATAAAATAAATAAATAAACAATGATAAGCCAGGTGTGGTGGCACACGCCTATAATCCCAGCACTCTGGGAGGCAGAGACAGGTGGATCTCTGTTAGTTCGAAGCCAGCCTGGTCTACAGAGTGAGTCCAGAATAGCCAAGACTATACAGAGAAAACTGTCTCAAAAACAAAAACAAAAACAAAACCCAAACAAACAAAGATTCCTTCCAAGGAAGAGGAGCAGCAGCCACTGTGGGTGGGAGGTAGTTTCTGGAAGAGGAACTTGACCCCAGGGGTTTGAAGAGGGTCAGGATCTGCTATAGCAAGCAGAGAGAGCAAAGGCTAGAGTACTCCTGCTCCTCCCGCGGGAGCATCATGGGAGTCTGGTATGTCCTGCAGGTCGGAGCAGCAGGGAGAGGAGAAGAAGGCATCTTAGAGCCAGTGTCTTTGCCCTGGCTCTGCCGCTAAGCCTGGGTCCAGGCTGGGCAATCTGGGCTGCTCTCCCAAAGGCTTCGGCTCCAGTCCGAGGGCCGCAGCGGAGGCTACTGGGAAGCCTTCTGCAGGTAAGGCTGAAGATATGAAGATACGGGTGGTTGCCTTCCTCCTTGTGAGTTTACTTGGTGCTCTGGGAGAGGGTGAGGGTGCATGCCATTGTAAGGAGGAACCTTCTAAAAGCACAAGAGATTGAATCAGGTCTTTTGCTCCTTGGAACATATGCACAGTCTGCACATCTTTTCTTGCAGGAAAACC
Organism: Pachyuromys duprasi; assembly: GCA_028658305.1. Lineage (NCBI taxonomy): Eukaryota > Metazoa > Chordata > Mammalia > Rodentia > Muridae > Pachyuromys > Pachyuromys duprasi. Next base: position 51,304,205 of record CM053753.1, on the reverse strand, counting down.
CGGAAGTCTTTGGCTACCTGCTGGGTGGCATTGCTGCCCTTGGCTCCTGGGCATCTCGGATTCCTCCATTCTCCAATATCGTGAGACTGGGCTGGGGCTGGGTCGTCTTGGGGCATTGGGAGGTCCTGGAGGTGTGATGTCCATGCTTACATTTTTCTGAGGAGACAATGTGTGACAGCAATGAGGGTGTGAAGGTGTGTGTACGTGTGTGTCTGTGTGTGTGTGTGAAGGGCCATGGCTGAACAGTGGAGTCCTGAGACCTACAGAAGCCTTCTAGGAAGGCTGATGTATTTCTCCCTACTTCCTTTAACCAAGGAAAAGTAGACCAGGAACAGGTCACAGGGGTGGGCCTAACTAGAGTCTCACAAGACTACAAGAAAAGGCATAGGAAGTCCAACACAGTTAGCTACACAGGGTCTCACTGGCAGATATTTCCAAATGCCTGGGCAGAGGGAAGACTTACCAGCCAGGCCTGTTGAGGCCAAAGGGGACTTGTCTCTGCAGATCCACGGGAGCCACAGATGGTGCAGTGAGGGTTCTCCTCTCTCTCCGAATAGTAGAAACAAGTGTTTGGGTTGGGAAGCAGGAGAGAAGGCCCCCATGCTGTGAGGGAGTGAGGGCAGAAACCACAACAGCCTCAGGCTGCCGGAAGTCTTTCACAGTGGTTCTGAGGGTGGGTGGGACCCATGGAGGCAGAAGCTAAGGAAGGACAGGCTGTCTGTCCACGAGAGGGTGTGGAAAAGCCACCATACAGGACAGTGCCTGAGTGAGCTTTGGGATTGGTGTAGAAACTGCCCCACTGGGTTTTCTCTGGAGGCCAGCACCAGCCCTGACACCAGAAAGTGAAATGGGCCTGTCATTTAGCCTGAAGAGAGCCCCTTTCCCAGGAGCACCATGCTTTAGCAGCAGGCCCAGAAGAATGGGCTCAGGGAGGCAGGTGGCTTGTGACAGCGTGTATGGAAGAGCCAAGCTGGGCTTTTGAGGCCTTGAAGTCCTGGAGTCCTGTCTCTGGGCTAAAGGAGGAGACAGAGATCCCCAGCCTGGCTGCAGCAGCCTATGGGTGAGTCTCCAGGACAGGGCAGAGGCATCACATGGCAGGGAGCCCTTCCAGGGAACAAGGACAGTATCCTGACTGCCTGTTCTAGGGCCTGCAGTAGGGTGGAGGAACTCAGAGGCACTTCATGGCGCCGAGAAGCTCCCCATTTGTTGTGGGAACCATGGGCCAGGGACACACCCACCCTCACATTCAGGTGTTCCACTCATTTGCCTGGGTCTCTACTCACTGGCCTTCAGCTGACGATGGTCAGAACAACAGCTGGGAAATAAAACCAGCTGAGGTCCAGGGGCCATGCGGCGTTCCTGACAGTTTTTTGTCGTCTGTGCTGCGCGTTTAGCATGAGTTCTAGGGCAATCGCTACCACTGAGCTTCGTTCATAGCCCATCTGAGCATTCTTTGGGGATTTAAGACAAAAATGAGAGAAAATCAGCCTTAGCCAACACCTAAATATTTCTAAATATTTAGCAAGCAAATTTAAAACAATAGCTTATACATGTTTTTATATTTGCCTCTATAAACTTAAATCTGTATTGTGCACTTTAGTACATAGTCTTGTGTATGCTCATAGAAAGTGGCTTTAAAATATTTATTAATCAGGGGGTTAGAGACATGGGACATGTGTACCGTGGCTCAGAGGACAACCTTCAGGTGTTGCTTCTTTCTACCATGTGGGTTCCAGGATCCACTTAAGTTGTCAACAGCAGGTGTCTTTACCTGCTGAGCCTTTCACTGTCCCTAAAGTGACCTCATGTCTATAGTGACTACTTACATAAATATAGCATATATTCCTTCTTTTGGTAAGCCAGTATCTACCTTGTTCATTCTCTCAAAATGTCCCCTTGGTTTCACAACTTCCAGAATGTCATCTCTCATTCCCTTGATCTCCCTGCCTGGTGTGGTTCTGTGGGGGAATAGCTGGACAGTGGCTGCTTATAACTCAGTCTCCCTCATCTTCCGCAGCTGGCATTCCCAAGTTCGTACCCACTGTCAGGAGTTGAGCAATGAAATGGGGGGACCACCGGTCTGCCCCCAGGAGCTCTCTGAATGCGTAACGTCTCACATCCTTCCAGAGTGATGTGCCAGGTGTGACAGGGTCCAGAGGAGAATCAGTGCTTCACAGGGTGGGAACAGAAAGAAAAGGTTTCCGCTGTTAAATGAAGCCGGGTTCTGAGGAGTTTGCCAGGTAAAAGCAGCAGCTCAAACAACAGCTAGACTCCTAGCAGTAGAAACGTCCTTTGTAAGTGGCCGCTTGTAGAGGGCTTGCCGTATGCCACCAAGCGATCTGCTGTCTTCCTCCCTGCTCCTCCGCTCTGCAGTGTCGGGGGAAGTCACTCTCCTACGTCCACCTGTGGACTCGGTTCCTGTCAGCTCTGGCTGGCCTCCTCTACGCCTCGGCCATCGTGGCCCACGACCGGCAACCGGATTACCTCCTCCAGGCCACACCCTGGTTCCTGATTTCACTGGGCCGAGCTGCACTGGACCTCGCTGTATCCGCCCAGGCCCAGTGACTGGGGAGGCTGGGATTGCCTGCTGCCAGGGCCCCTATCCTACCTCCTACCTGTCATGCCCTTCTTTGGTCTTGCTGGGTAGCATGCTGGCCCAGCAGTCCAGCGAGCTGAAGCCTGGGTGTGGCAGTGATCTGCAGTTCCGTGCTTTCCCAGTTCAAAAACAGCTCTCTTGCCCAGAGCTCTCTGAAATAGCAAGGGGAGTGGGAAGGCTCTGAGCCTCGGGGGTGGGGTGGTGGGGGGGTGGGGTGGGGGGTGAAAGGGCCCAGCTCCAGGCTCAGTTCTGCTTCCTACCAGACATCTCTCAATGGCTCCTGTCCTCCGGGGAAGGAGCCTGGCCCTCCTCTCCTGCCAGGCCTTTCTCTTGGCCATCTGAGAGGACTCTGCAGGCTGGCCTGCCACATGGGCTCATTCTCTTTGGCTGGTGCAGAGGTCAGAGCTGACAACAATGCCTTCAACCGCTGGCCACTGAGCCTGCTTGCCTCCTGGGGCCCCAGAGGTGCTGCGTGATGTGCTGTCACCCGGGTGACCTTGTTTGAGTGCTTCAAGGGCAAGTGAAGCTGAGCAGAGGGCGAGGGGAGGCTGATGGAGGTGATGACAGCCTCTGAATGTGTCCCTGCCATGGTGGTGGTTGAGGTGGTAGCTGGAGACTGTATGTTGCCCAGAAGCCCAAGATCAGAGTAGGCTATTCTCACAGCTCTTGAGAAGCTGCCCTCATCCCTTCTGATTACCCCAGACTTCCAGAATACTCTGGCTGTGGCTTTACTTTTTTTTTTTTTTCCTTTTTGGGACAAGTTTTTAGTACATAGCTAAGGCTGGCCTTGAACTCCAGAGCCTGAGCCCTGGAAGTTCTGGTGTGTACCACCATATCTGTTTCTCGAGACAGGGTTTCTCTGTGTAGCCTTGGCTGTCCTGGACTCACTTTGTAGACCAGGCTGGTTTCGAACTCACAGAGATCCATCTGCCTCTGCCATCCAGAGTGCTGGGATTACAGGTGTGTGTCACTGCACCAGGCTGCTTTCCTTTCAAATAAGGTCACAGCCTGTGTTTTCACGTCGAGACTATCTTCCCCACCGCACGTGCTATCACATGTAAGCTATGTTCTTGAGGAAAAAATGTTTTTCAAATGTTTCTGCCTCACAAGAGTTTAACAGAAAGACAGAAAAAATGCTCAGACCCTGTCTTCTAGATCACCTCTGTCCACCAGGGTATATGGGGCAGGTCAGGCCCCTCTAGAGGTAGGCATGTGAAGAGCGCCCCCTGGAGGCTGAAACTCCACTTCCGCTTCCATACACCTTAACTTCCACATCCCAGATCATCTTTCTGTCCTGTGTGATAAAGAGCAGGGTGAGAAGAGCCTTCAGATTTGCTGCCGAAGCCAGAGAGAGCGCCGACACACAAGCCCTTTTGACCTGCGCAGAGAAGGAAGAAGAAAGCCAGGAGGCCAGGACCGAGGACAAGGTCTCTCTGAGTAGAAAATGTCTGATTGCTGGCTGGGTGCACAGAGGTGGGAAGTTGGGGACAGGGACTTCTGGAGGTCGTTCTATACTTGGTCTCTTAAAAAACTACTTTTTATGCCTAAAGCTCACGTGATCGCAAATACAACAGGCTCGCCCATTTTCCCAGCCCCAAGAATTCTTTTAGGATTTTCGTCTTTTGGTTTTGGTTTGGCTGCTCAAGGCATTCCTGCTGCTGTGTAGTCAGACAGACACGTAGCCACCGACACTATTCTAGTCTTTCACTTACAGATGTATACATCCACATACTGCCTAAGTGGGCGTCTTCATTTTAAAACAGTGTGGGCTTTCCCCTCTTAGTTCACAAAGTTGCTTTATGAACTTTCCCGTGGGTCTTTGAGGTCATCACCATCTCCTGACAGTTCCAGACCCATCGGCATGCTGAGTGTTTGCTCCTGCCTTTGCACATCTGTGTGACACTGGCTCTGGAGAAACTGTCCTGGGACACGGGGACCCGTGTGTGTCTGAGACCACTGCCGTTTAGCTGTCCCTGCTCGGGGGCTGGCCTTGCTAGATGCTCACCTGAGGAAGCGTTGCTCACCAGCTTGCCCACCACTTCCAGCTGTAACTCACCACCAGTGAGAATCCATATGGTGGAGACAAGTTTGTCTTCATCGTCTTTCAGGGCTGGGATGGGATCCGGGAACTCGTGCGCACTGCACGCTGTCTCTGCCGTGTACCCCAGCCTCTTGCCTCTTTTTGCTTGATCCAAACTGGTGACTTCTGTGACTAACCAGAACTAAGGGGATGGTCTTCATCGGAACACCATCATCATTGTGGGCGCTCATAAGAATTTTAAGACAGACGGCTCCCCCTTTACTAATTTTGAGGGACTAATGTGGTGTCACCCGCCTCTGGGCTCCTCAGCACTTCAGGTCCCTCTTACAAAGGATGGACAGGAAGGAGTCCTTTACGGAAAGGACTGGAGAAGGGGAAAAGAGGGCATCAGTGGACAAATAAAAGAGCTGCTCCCCAGAACATTCGAGGCTCAACAATGCGGCCTGAGCTGAAATAATAGGGATTGGTATGGGTTATGTAGGCTCTTGGATCTGAGTTTGTAGGAAAGCTCCCCCTGGGAGTGGGGTGGGAGAGGGGAAGGCCACGATTTATTTCCTTCACTCTAGCAACTGGGGTAAAATTGTGCCTCACTAGGAAGCCTGCAGTACAGAGGTCTGTACGACTTGTAATAATCCATGAGAAGCCTTCCGGTATCTGCCATGATCCTTATAGATGTGTTCAACATATCGACGTTGTCACCTTGTTGTCATCACAAAGTTCTCACCTGAGAATCACACAATTAAGTTACACACACACACACACACACACACAAATCTAACAATTTAAGTAAGGTCATGATCCTGTGTTGGGCTATGTTCATTCACAGTGCTTGTTGGCTGTCCCCAGCCGGGGAACTGTGGATTGGACACACTGGCTGAGAGCAAGAGTTCTCAAAGTGCCGGCCCTGGAACAGGTGTTCCGACTCTAAAATCAGAGGCAGCGTCTAGCAGCTTTTCCCAAGCTTGCATACAAGTCAGAACCATTGCTTTGGCTCAGACGTTACCCCATGCCTGCTGGGGTGGGCCCCACATTCTGGCCATATGAAGATCTCTGGGAAGCTGCTTTTTCTGAGGCAGGTTCTTACTCTGACTGGCCTAGAACCACCTATATGGATCAGGCTGGTCATGAACTCACAGAGATCCACCTGCCTCTGCCTCCTGAGTTGAGGTTTAAAGGAGTGGGCCACCAAGGGTTCTTTTGAACAAAATGAGACCTTCCTTTTAGAAAGTATCTCCTGGCTTTAAAACGTCTCCTCCTTGCCTCTCTGTTTCCGTTTCCAAGAACTCAGATTGGGTGCCTCTCACCAGCCTGTCACACTGCAAGCCCCTGAGGACAATGACGGCAATCAGTCGCTACATGGAGCTGACCATTGAGCCTGCACAGCCGGTGAGTGTTTCTGGGTCACAGCTGGGCATCCAGGATGGTGAGAAAGAAAGCCTGGCGGGCTTCCTGAAAGAGATGGCTGCCGGGATTCACATAGAGTTCTCTAGAGTTGCAGCGAGGGGGAGCCCCTGGGAGGAAAAGTTCTTCTCCCTCTGCTCTCTTAGGTACGGAGGCTGAGGGCTGTGAATGAAGCTGATGAAAGAGAAGGAACCCTTTGAGTTGCCTCTACATGGGTGTTTATATATAGTTCAAGGAAGTCGCCAGATAGTTGAGGCTTCTAAACCATCGCAGTGGGCTCAGGAAAAAGGCTTAGGGCTTGTCAGGGGGCAGGTTAGGAAAGGAGAGGGAAAGGGAAGTGTGGCAATTCAGGGTTGTCTTTTTACGTAGTAAGAGTCGTGGGTGAGGATGGGACACAAAAGTTTCCTCTGCAAACGTGAGTTAATTACTGTACAGAAAGGAAAATGAATACTGTCAGCCACTTTTAAAGATCTTAGTTTTGCTGGGCAGCGATGGCACGCACCCTTGATCTTAGCACTCAGGAGGCAGAGGAAGTTCAAACTCTGTGAGTTGGATGCCAGCCTGGTCTACAGAGGAAGTTCCAGGACAGCAAGGGCTACCCAGAGAAACCCTGTCTCGGGAAAAAAAGAAAAGAAAAGAAAAATAAAAAAAGACAACAACAGTAAAAAGGGTTTAGTTTGTACGTCTTTAAATGTTTTTCATTGTATCTATTCACCATAGAAGGTACCTTATTATCTAAAGATGCTTCATGCCAGCACATATGGTATGTATGCTGTATGCGTGTTGTATGTGTACTGTATGTTCCCCACCCCATATATTAGTACTTGATGCATGCTGAGACAAAATAAACAACTTGGGGGAGACAGAGTTTATTTTGGCTCACAGTTCGAGGACACATTGCATCATGATGGGGAGGTTGAGGCAAATGGTCATGCTGCATCCGAGGCCAGGAAGCAGGGAGAGATGGCTGCTGGTGCTGGTGTCCTAGGCAGCTCAGGCAGGACCCAGCCCTGGGAATAGTGCCGTCCACCGCCATGGTGGATCTTGTTTCCTGGGTGATGCTAGGGCCTGTCAAGTTGACAGCCAGTATCAGCCATCCCACCATCCCCTGTTCCCTGGCCATTTTCTTTCTGCCTCCTTTACTCCTTCCTTTCAGTCTACTTTGTTTACTTAGACAGTTTCATTTCTATGCTCATAGCGTATATGCATACATAACTGGAAATGTCTTTATAAAATCAAGGAACTTGCATATGAGAGAAAGCATTAATAATTTACCTTTCTGGGCTGAAGAGGTGGCTCAGTGGTTAAGAGCACTGACTGTTCTTCCAGAGGACCCAGGTTCAAATCCCAGCGTTCATATGGTGGCTTGCAACTGTCTGAAACTCTCACATAGACATACATGCAGGCAAAACACTGATGCACATTTATAAGATAAAGGTAAATACATTTTAACTAAATAAATAGATTTACTTTCCTGAGACTGACTGTAACTCTCTCAATTACAGTCAGTTGGCTCTATTTTCCTGCAAATGACCCGACAGTGTCTCCCTTTATACTCATTCATTCCACTATGCATATGGGCTACGTTGTCTTTACTTATTCTTCCGTTGCTGGACACCTAGGTTGGTTCCACAGCTCAGTGATGGCCCACGGTGTTGTGATGTGCGGGTGTCTCTGTGACATGTTCACTAGACCCTTCAGGTTCACAGCCAGGAGTGTTTTAGCTTGGTCATGTGCTAGGTCAGTTTTCAGGTTTGTGAGACTCTTCCACCCTGACTTCCTGGTGGCTAGACTAGTCTCTAGTGCCACCAGTAAACGTATAAGGCGTTCCCTTTTGTCCATGTCTTTGTCAGCATTTGTTTTCTTTTTCATTCCCTCTCTACATCTGTTTCTGCCTGTCTCTCCCCAACCACTCACCCCCACCCCGTGTGTGTGCCTGTGTGTATGTGTGTGTCTGTGTGTGTGTGAGTGTGCGTGAGTGTGCACACACTCATACCTCAATGGAGGCCAAAAGAAGATGCTAAGGTTGGAGTTGTAGGCAGTTGTGATCTACGTAATGTGGGTGCTTGCATCCGAACTCAGGTCCTTTAGAAGAGCCACCGAGCCATCCCCACAAACCTGTTGTTTGTTTTCTTGATGACTGACATTAGACTGGGATGAGATAGAACTTTAATGTAGTTTTTAATGCGGATTCCCCTGATGGCTAGTGAGTTTGAACACTGCTTTGTCTGTTTATTGATCACTTATATTTCATCTCTTGTGGACTGTATATTTCATTGGAATATTTATCGTTTGAATTGATTGATCTCTTATTGTTTACTGTTTCCAGATCTTTAGATAGCCTATATGTTAATGTCAGATATATAGATTGTTGACATTATCATTATATATTCTGGATAATAATGTCAATTATCAAAGCTTTCTCTACCCTGCAGGAGGCTGTTAAATACTTTTTTAATTTCATGAGGTTCCATTTATTAACTCCTGAGTGCCTGGAGCCCTGTTCAGAAAGTTCGCGCCTGTGCCTCTATTTTACCTATGTTTCCTCTAATAGCTTCAGATCTTACATTAAGGGCTTTTATCCATTTGGAGTTTTTGTTGTTCTTTTTGCTGTTTTGTTTTCATGGTGTTTTGTTTTGTTCCTTTGAGACTGGGTCCAAGTTTCTAGTTGGCCTGAAACTTGTTACATAGACCAGACTGACCTTGAACTCACAGAACTCTTCCAAATCCAGCACCATTCTACATGAGGGATTTGAATGCCTTAGGTTCCTGTATCTATGGGAATCCTGGACAGACTCCCTATTTTGAGGGATAACTGTACTTTTGGGCAGTTATAAGATGGAATACAGTTTCCCCTGTTTCTGTTGGTTTTCATTTGTCTTTAATTTAAAATCATCTACATACAAAAGAGAGATGTTTTGGTCCCTCCCAGAATGCAGTGCATGTGAAAGATGAAGAGGAGACAGGTCGTATCACTAGCTGTAGTACCCAGCTAGTTTAAGGCTAAGCTCGGGGTCACTTGGGCGTATTTGAACCATCATTAGGCAGCAGATAAACAGGGAGAAAGGACTAGAATTAGCAGTGGTTGTTGTGAGTCCTGAGAAGAGGTAGTAAGACTTTGAGCTAAGGCTTAAGCAGGTGGAGAAGCGGAGGTTGTAAGTAGAGTTGGGGAAGGGGCTGCAAGGCTCTGGTCCTCCTCCTGCGTCCTCAAGAGGAAGAAGGTTGGGAAAGAGGTCGCAGGAGTTTACCCCCTCATCCTACTATTCTGAGGTTTCTTGGCCAGGTCACCAACGACTTCCACATTGCTGAATCCTCAGCCTTTTCTGTCTGAGACTCACTTGGCCCCTGATTTTGAGTCTGTGGTTCCCAGCTCTGTTTTCTGCCACCTTCCTACTCATTGTTAGCTTGAGTCAGATTGTCTCAACCCTGCGGGGGAGTGCTCCCTCCTCTTGCGGAGCCCCGTCCCACCGCCCACTTCCAGCTTGTGCCACCTCCCAGGATGTATCTGTTCCTCTCGACTTACTTCAGGCCCCAGATGGGCAGATGCCTGCTCACAGCACCACGTGGTGTCTCACACTTACCACATCTGCACAGAGCTCAGGCTTTCTCCATCCAGATGGGCTCCTTCAGCACCATAGAAAGTACTGTCTCCATCCACGCAATGGTTCGAGCCCCAGATTCCCCTCTCTCTTCCCCGTGCTCCATCCTCTTCCCGTCTAGTTCCTTCGCTGGTCCTGTAAATGCTTCCTTTAAAACGGCTAATGAAGGGGCTGGAGGGATGGTACAGTGGTTAAGAGCACTGACTGCTCTTCCAGAGGACCTAGTTCCATTGCAGGCATCCACACGGTGGCTCTTAACCATCTGTAAGTCCAGCCCAAGGAGAGAGATCTGACGCCCTCTTGTGGCCTCCAGGAACACAAGCACTGTGCAGGCAAGAAACTTACATGTATGAAATAATAAAGTATTTTTGAAAAAGTAGCTAATAAAGCCTGTAGTGGAGAGGCAAGACAGAGGCCAGCAGCCTTTTGCTTTGCTTTTGGTTTGCTTTGGGGTGTTTTGTTGTTGTTTTGGTTTGGTTGCTGCTGCTTCTTTATTTGAATGGGGGTCTATAAACTAAGCTGTTCTGAAACTCAGCTCCTCCTACCTCAGACACTGGGGTTAAGGGTGTGTGCCATCATACCGGACAGTAAAGCTCTCTTACAAACACAAATTTTTCTTTAACAAAAAGGCTTATTTGTTATTTTATGTGTATGTGCGTGTATTTGACATATGTAAATGTGTGCAGGAGTCCGTGAGGTAGGAAGAAGGTGCCAGATCCTGTGAGCACCCCGCACAGGAGCATGTTGACCACGGAGCTCAGTGGTGTGGCCCCTGCTCAGATGTGGCAGGCACAGGTGCTCAGGGGACGTGGGGCCTGACAGCTGGGCTTTGCTCTTTGCTGTCTTCCTTGGATGTTGGGTGTGAATATCCCATGATGAAGTTCGCCAGGATGGAGTTGAGAGGGAATAAAAGCATAAGTTTATAGTGAAGAGCTCCCATTAGCCATGAAAGCTTTCTTCTGACCAGAGGGAAAGAAGAAGGGGAGGAGAGACAGGGAGGGAAGGAGGTGGGAGGGCCCCCTTGGGAACAATGGTTCTAAACCACAGCACTTATGAGGGAAGCATTTTCTGGCGTGAGATTGGGTTGTGACTCGCTTATAGAGCAATTGCTTCGCATGCATCTTGAAGTACTGGGTTCCATCTCCATCACACACACACACACACACACACACACAAAGTGTGGAATTACATTCACCTTCAGCCGTGCCATATCATGTGGTTGATACTGGGGAACCACCCTCTCTACCACCTGTCCCCAAGTCCCCGCATTGTGTGTGTGTGTGTGTGGGGGGGTATCTCCCTCTTCTCCCTGACTGAAGCCCACCCACCAGTGTGCTTCACCCAGCCTCTTCCACCTGTGTCCACCAGAGGGCATGAGGCCCTTCTGAGGCCCTGGCCATCCAGCTTCTGCCCTGCAGCCAGCATTTGCTCGGTCCTTATCCTGACCCAAGTGCAACACTGACCTAAGCCCTTGCCAGAGGTTAATTTCAGTGCCGACCCTTGAAGCATTATTCTCATTTTACAGACTAGGAAACAGGCAAGGAGGGGGTGCAGGAGGCTTAAGTAACTGCTCAAGGTCACATGCCTTGCTAGGGGTAGAAGGAGGGAGGACTCAGGAAGTTCAGGGCAGCCAGGCGATGGGCAGAGGGGCCAAGGCCACGTGGACCAACAGCTCCGCCCTCAACAGGGAAGTTTGAAACCCCTTGTTCTCTGTTGATTTGGGTGTAGATCTGCCCCAGGGGGTATAGGATTTGTCGTGTTGCCTAGGAGTCACTTGCTTCCCTGTTCCACCCACAGGTTCTATTTCAGCTCCCTTCTGAGGGTAGCAGGGTGGCCCTCACCTGCCTTCAGAACACTGCCTTTGTTCCCTTGTGGACTCTCTCCACCTGTCCCGAGGGACTCACTTAGTATGGTGCACACATTGCTTAAGGGTGGGGCATTCACCGCGTCCCTTTGTCCTTGCTGAGATCACCACCCTCTTTGATTGGCTGGGAAACCGAGGCCCAAAGAGGACGAATTTCCTTTGAAGGTGACAGGGTCAGGGAGCAGGAAGCTTCGGTGTAGCCTGTGCGCGGTTGGGTCATTGTCTTACACATGACCTGTAAGGAGTCAGTTCTGTCCTGCCATGTGAGTTCTGGGCCATCCAACTGAGGTCATCAGCCTTGGTGGCAAGCACCTTTACCATCTGAGTCACATCGACAGACCCAAAGTAAAGCCCAGGCAAGCCTCGAACTCTAACCCTCCCGCCACTTCCTCTTCAGTATATCCCCCCAGCTGAGCCACCACAACTGTTTTGTTATTGTTGTTGTTCAAAGAAGGAGTCTCTGCTAACCAGTCTGCCCTGGCGCTCACTGTGCGGCTGAGTATGAGCTGGAACTCCGGTTCCTTCTGCCTCACCTCTGCAGTGCTGGGATTGAGCACACTCTCACCCTGGCCAAAGCCCAGAATGTTGCATGGCTCTGAAAGTCCAGTAGATGGCGCTTTCCTGATGGCTGAGGGGACTCTTCCACATTCTCTGTGCTCCGTGGGAGAGTAGATATGTTAGGTAGGTTGAAGAGAGACAATAGATCTGGCCACAAACATCTTCCTCCCGTATCTCCCAATTCTTCCACCACTCTTCCACAGGCTGCTCTGGTGTGAGCGGATAGGGTCTCAATGGGATTTGTTTGGGGTAATATCTGTCCAGGTTACAAATGGGTAGGGGTTGGAGGGGCACTTAATCCTGAAATTCCTAGTGATTCTCTGCGTGCCCTGGAACTTTAGATGTCTGGCTGTGTTAGATGCTTAGCTGTCTGGCTGCTTCGAGTAAACACCATGACCAACACAACTTAGAAAAGGAAGGGTTTATTTAGGCTTCCAGTTCCATAACGGTGAGGGCAGAGGCTGGCGTGGGCTCGCACCTGCAAACACAACGCAGAACAAGCTAGCAGTGGCACAAACCCAAAAATGCCAAAGCTCACCTCCACTGGTGTACTTCCTCCAGCCAGTCCATACCTCTTCAACTGCCCAAACAGTGTCACCAACTGAGTGTTCAAAAGCCCGAGACTATGGGAAACACCACATTCAAACCACTGCAGTCAGCTCGGACTGGAAAGAGAAGAGATTTCAAAACCCTGGGCTCCCATCAGTAAGGGACTGGTTAAATGAATTACGAACATCTGTAATGCCACTCTTGACAACTCCCCCCCCCCCCAATAGCTTATCATGTAGAAACATGTCTAAGGCATGTTATTAAGTGAAAAGAAAATACAGGAGAGACTATAGAGTGTGCTACTGTTTGTGGAAGAGAGGTACACACATATATGTACACACATGGAATGTGGGATGCCTGGAAGGACTCAAGGGAGCCTGAGCACTGGCCACCTCTAGATGCTGAGGAACGAGGGCCCAGGGGACCCTGCAGCACACTCATTTCTGCCTTTGGAATACTGAAGTGCATGAATGCTCTGACTACTGAAAAGTGGAGTGCAAGGGCTGGAGGGATAGCTCTGCGGTTAAGAGCACTGGCTGTCCTTCCAAAGGTCCTGAGTTCAATTCCCAGCAACCACATGGTGGCTCACAGCCATCTATGATGACATCTGGCGCCCTCTTCTGGCCTGCAGGCACACATGCAGGCAGAGTGCTGCATAGATAATAAGTAAATCAATCTTTAAAAACAGAAAAGTTAATCCACTATCCCCGCCCCCTCCTCGCTCCTTGCAGGCAGGCTGCAGCGCCACCAGGCTACCGGGTGACGGACAAACAAGCACTGGAGATGTCCCCTTGCAGGAGCCTCCCTCCTACCCTCCCATCCAGGTCATCCAGGCCAGAGTGTCCTCCAGCAGCTCTTCTGAGGTCTCCTCCATCAACTCCGACCTGGAGGTACGGGGGCCTGCCTGGCGGGTGGGTGCATGCGTGAGTCACCTACCAACCCTTGCTGGGGCCTCCTCGAGACTGAACCGCTTTGTAACCCTGCCTCATTAACCTCAAAACTGCTAATTGTGAGCGCTGCTCTGCATGGCTCCCAGTCAATGGAGGAACTTCTGAAACTGGGGCAAGACTCAAGCAATTCCATGGTTGGATTGGTCAAGGGAACGTGAGTGCTGAGGGCCGGTTCTCATAGACTACTTGTACATTCGGGTCCTTCCTACAGGAAGAAAAGAAATCATAAATAATGTATCTTCTAAAAGCCTCAGTGTTGTAGTTCAGGAGTAGACCACCCCAGTGCTCAGGTGGTTGAGGCATGAGGGTCATGAGTTCAAATCCAGCCTGGGCTGAATAAGAGCACGTTAGAAGGAAAGGAGACGGGGAGAGGGAGGACGGAAGGAAAGTTGGTGTCAGTGTTTGATCACAGAAGAGTTTCTTTACCCCAAAGACCCCATAGTGCTGGCGCAGACACATACAGGCAGGACCTGTAGGAGGGAGCATGCCCAGCCTCCATCTCACTTTGTATCTGAACAAAATGTACATCACATCAGGGATGCACAAGCAGATACGGCTCTCAAGTGTGTCCTGTGGCTCTGAGTTCCTGGCCCCATTCAACAAGGGAGTGTCCATTCGTCTGAGGATGGGGGAGAGTAAGGACAACAGAGGGCTCACATGTATGTCGGGGAAGGGTGCTATCTGGCGTTTTTGGTGGAGGGAGGACGGAATTTTGTGACCGAGCCTTTTGGGTGTTGAATCGCCTGTTTGTGGAATGACACAACCGTGATTTGCAGGTTGGGCTTGGTTTGATTTCTTAATGCCCCTACCTGGCAAAACAATCATTATACACCCAGAGCCTGAAAATTAGTCAGACTTATACTGGCCCCCAAAACTCTAAACCTCGGGACTTCTGACTGTGGGGTAAACCAGATTCCTTAGTGTGTAATTCTGGACGTTTCTGTACATCATACTGTCTCTGCTCCTATGTAGCATTCTGTCCTGAACATTCTCTTCTCCGTCCCAGGCCTCTGGACCTTCCTTCCTGGGGTTCCCTCTGGCCCTATTTCCACACGTCAGAATTCTATCCAGAGGCCTGCTTGCATGAACCACCCTCCCCACCGAGGCCCAGTGTCGTCCTCCCGCTGCTGCCCAGAGCCCATTTCCCTGCCCACCCCAGGCTGCCACGGCCTGGTGAGTGAGGGTGTACCAGCTGGTGCTCTTCCGCCCCTCACTCCTGGAACAGCTGGTGGTTGTGAGCTGTGTTGGAGTTAGGAATTGTGCACCTGGTGGAGCTATATTCCTAAACTGAGTCTGAGAATGTACAGGACACCAAGGAGCCTGGAGACAGCAGTCTTCGCTGAGATCTGTGGCTAAAGGGAGTGCGGAGTGACCCCAAGCCAGAGCAGTGACATGAGGGCCCATGGCGGAGGAGCAGGGGAACATTTCCTCTCTGGAAAGGAAGGCATCGTGTTCCCTCCCTCCTTAAGCCGGAGGCTGCCCACGTAGCTGGCCTTGACCGTTTCTCTGCCCTGCGGTTCTCATTCTTCCCCCATTAATAGCCTCCCATTTGCAAGAAATCCATTCTTTAAGAATACATAGTTCCCTCCTGCTTTGGTGTCTCAAACCTGTAATCCCAGTCCTCAGGAGGCCACACTAGAGGATCGCCGAAGGTCTAAGACCAGCATGGACTACACAGTGAGACCCTATCTCAAAATACAACAAAAACTTAAAGAGTCCAAACTAAGCCAGTGGCTCTGGCTGCTTCTGCCCACATTAAAAGATTAATGTAGAGAAGCTGAGATGCCCCAGCCTGGGGACTCCTGCTCCATATCCTCCGCCACACACAGCCAGTGACATGACTGCCGAGGTCCCATACAGAGACAGTGAACGTGTTGCTGACAGCATGAGCCCGTCAGACAGGCCTGAGAGCTCCCATAGCACTTAGCATGAGCAAGGGGTCATGACCTTCTCCCGGTGTGGTTCATCTGTCCTACTGGCAGCTTTCCGTGTGTGTGTGTGTGTGTGTGTGTGTGTGTGTGTGTGTGAGAGAGAGAGAGAGAGAGAGAGAGAGACAGACTTACAGTGTAGTCCCATTTGGCCAGAACTTGGCAGGCATGGTGCTTGAACTTGAGGCAATCCTTCTGCCTCTGCCTCCCAAAGCTGAGATTATAGGTATGCGCCACTGTATAAAAATTTTCTATTTTTAAAAGTGATAAAAAAAAAATGAGTATGATGGCTCAAGCCTACAATCCCATCATTCATGAAGCTGAGACAGGAGGATTGCAGTGAGTTCAAAGCCAGCTGGGGCTATATTGTGAGTTTCAGGTTAGCTTGGGCTAGCGTGAGACCCTGTCTCAAAAACAAAACAAAACAAAAAACAAACAAACAAAAAACAAGCAAAAATAATATCATGTGCCTATAGTTCTAACTGCCTGGGAAATTGAGAGTGGAGGATTGGAGCCCAGAATTTGAGACCAGGCCGGGAAATTATAGCAAGAACTAACCTTGAAAGGTTAAATAAATGAATAAATGTAATAGACTAAGTGAACTACACTTTTGGGGGGAGAACATTTAGAAATCCTGAAGAGAGTAAAGGCGAAAGTAAAAGTCAAGCACCAGGTCTACTAATCTGCACTCACCTCCTCAATGCCATTGGTTCTGAGAAGCTCCTTCCTTGAGGGCCTTGGCTTGTTTGCTGCTAGGTGAGATCAGGAAGGTGTCTGTTAGCAGATGGTGTAACTATACACCTCACCCCGGCAGCTGGTCAGTCATTCAGCAAACATTTTTCTAAGCGTGGGCATTTGAAGGAATGCCCATGAGGATAGCGGGACGGGCCTGAACCTGCCCGTGG
>CM053753.1:51241316-51287714 GCA_028658305.1 Pachyuromys duprasi | reverse complement strand
TGTTGTGAACACTGACTTTCCCATCATGCAGTTGGGGAAGTAAAGAAATGAGGGATGTTTCAGTCGTATATTGTATCCACAGTATTCCAGCTCACCAAGTATTTCTGACACCCTATCCATCAGAATGACAAAGCATGCTGATTGTGACTCTGTGTGTTTCCTGTGCAAGGCCCTGGCAGAGTCTAATAAGTACTTCCCAGGCAGTCCCAAAGGCAGACGTCTGAGGCTAGATGAGTCTTATTAGACTGAGGAAACATAAAAAAGAGCCAGGTATAGCAGTTTACAACTGTAATCCCAGCCATTGCCTGCTAGCCTAAACAGAGATAGCTGGAATCCAAAAGGAGAGGGAAAGGAAGCCAATCCGAGATTTGAACCTAGTGCCATAAGCTCTGAAACCTGCTTTGTTTGACACTGGTGCTGGCAGAGATGGTACCCAAGAGCATGGCAGTTGTTCTAGATGAGAAAATTCACTTCTGCCCCGGTCTTTCTGTATTCTGCCTCTGTCCTGAGGGGGTGTCTTGTTCAACACAGGATAAAAAATGGGATCTACAGTGAACCCAGTGATGGCAGAAGGCATGAGACCAACAAGACCACAGGTGCTGTAGACCCCCCCCCCCGGAAAACCATAGGGTCTTAGTCACTTTTCCATGGCTGTGATGAAACACCATGACCAAAAACAGCTTGGGAAGGGAAGGGTTTATTCGGCTTACAGGATATCTGAATAACAACCTATTGAGAGAAGCCAAGGCAGGAACTCAAACTAGACAGGAACCTGAAGGCAGGAGCTGATGCAGAGGCCATGAGGGTGCTGCTTACTGGCTTGCGTACCTTGCTGCTCAGCCTACTTTTTCATAGAACCCAGTACCACCAGCCCAGGAATGGCACCACTCACAATGGACTGGGCCCTCCCCATCAATCACTAATAAGAAAATGCCCTACAGGCTTGCTAACAGCCTGATCTTCCCCCCACCCCAGACAGGGTTTCTCTGTGTTGCCTTGCCTATCCTGGACACACTTAGTAGACCAGGCTGGTCTCGAACTCATAGAAATCTGTCTACCTCTGCCTCTCTGAGTGCTGGGATCAAAGGCGTGCACCGCCACACCCAGCTACCAGCAGCCCGATCTTATGGAGGCATTTTCTCAGGTGAAGTCCCCAATTCTCTCAGATGGCTTTAGCTTGTGTCGAGTTTGATATAAAACTAGCCAGGACATGTAGAAAACTTGTTTTTTGCCTGTCTTCAGTGCAGCACAGAAGAAGGCTGCTCAGGGAAGCAGATGTGCACTTTTCAAATCTGGTTATGACTGATGGCCACACAGAAAGGCCATTCGCACGGCCTCTGGGCTCTCAGCACAGTCAGGAGAGGGAGCACTCCTTAGACTGGGAATCTACCCATTGTTCATGGGGACAGTTTGACGCAAGGACAGTGACACGCACCTAAGCCGTGTGAAACCACTGGGCCTGCCCTGAGGTCAGAAACATTGGGAAGGTAAGAATTCCCTGCTGAGGCTGCATGTGAAGGAGTCTTGATGATGTATAGTACTCTTAAGTCCCCTGCACACTGGGGACCCCGGATGTAAATAGGTTTGGTGCAAGAGGTGGTGAAGGTTGTTCATCTGGGCCAGTGTGGAGAGCTTTTTAGTGAAAATGGTCCCCCTAAGGCTGTGAGGAGTGGCACTCCCAGAAGGTGTGGCCTTGCTGGAGCAGGTGTGGCCTTATTGGAGGAAGTCCGTCACTGGGGGGTGGGCTTTGAGGTTTCAGATGCTCAAGACAGGCCCGGTGTCTCTCTTCCTGCTGCCTGCTGATCCAGAAGTAGAACTCTCAGCTCCTCCAGCACCATGTCTGCCCACATGACGGCATGCTTCCTGTCTCGATGATAATGGACTGACTCTCTGAACTGTAAGCCTGCCCCCAATAAAATGTTTTCCTTTGTAAGAGTTACTGTGGGCCAGGCCTGGTGGTCCATGCCTTTAATCCCAGCATTCAGGAGGCAGAGTCAAGTGAATCTCCATGAGATCCAGGGTAGCCAGGGCTACACAGAGAAACCCTGTCTCGAAAAACAAAACAATACAAAGAAAGAAAGAAAGCAAGCAAGCAAGCAAGCAAGAAAGAAAGAAAGAAAGAAAGAAAGAAAGAAAGAAAGAAAGAAAGAAAGAAAGAAAGAAAGAAAGAGAAAGAAATAAAAGAGTTGCTGTGGTCACGGCGTCTCTCCATAGCAATAAAACCCTAAGACAGCCAGTTTCCTAAACGAGAAAGACTCCCTCAGGAAAGCAGGGAGCAAGCCACCAGCCAAGAGGGCCAGTGTCCTTGGTGTCTGCTGTGTCAGTGGCAGCCTAGACATCCTGAGACACGTGTACACACATACACATACAGACACACACACCACTATGCACACACCCACCTGCCCTAGAACATTTCCATCCCTGTGGCTCAAACCCCAGAAGCCGTAGCTGACCTTGGCCAAAGAAGCACTTAAATGGTAACGCTGCCTGCAAATACTCAGGAACATGTCCCTTGTGTACTGTGTCCCTTCCATGTGCTCCAAGGTATCTGTGTCCAGAGACATGGGATTCTGCACATCATTTGCACACATGATAACCTCTCCCAGGCAGCCCTTTCCTTCCAGCCTCAGCATGATTCTGAGGAAGCTGTGTCTTCTTCCCGAAGGAAGACCATCCACTCTGGGCCGAGGTTTGCTCTCTCTGAGCCAGCACGATGGACCTGTTCAGAAGTGTTAGAGAAGTCTGCCAGCCAGACCACCCAGAGCAGTCACGCATTTCGGGAAAGCCTTGCCCTTCTACAGGGCGCTACGTGGCCTATGGGTGGTTACAGGCCAAATATCCCATTTCCTTCCCTCCCAGGGAGGCAGAGTAGTGCAGGGAATGTGAGGCAGCCCAAAAGGAGGGACCATAATGCTAGGTGATCCAGTGTCATGTGAGTGGTTATTCAGTTGTTGTCTTAGTCACTTTTCCATTGCTGTGATGAGACGCGATGACCATGGCAGCAGGCAGGCCGGAGCAGTAGCTGGGAGCTCACATCTTGAGACACAGGCATGAATTAGGGGGAGAGGCAAGCCCACCCCCAATGACACAACTCCTCCAACAAGGCCACACCCCTTAGCCCTTCCCAAACAGCTCCACCCAATGGGAACCAAGCATTCAAATATATGACCCAATGGGGACCATTCTTGTTCTTTTAAAAAGACATGGCTCTGATTTGGCTCTACGATAGAGTGCTTTTGTAGGCTGGTCAGGACCTTGGGGTTCAGTCCTGAGCGAGAAACATAACAATATAGAAATAGAAAGAATGAGAGGTTTGGGAGATACGGTTTAGGGTTTTAAGGTTTGCTAGAGGGGAAAAAGGAAAATCCATTTAGTGCAATCTAGGAGAGATGAACCTATTTTGTCTCTCTAACAGCCAGTGTGAAAATGTGACCCTTGCCAAGTCCAGTACCAACTTGCCTCCCTGGTCTTCGGAACAGTCACTTCTCCCCAGATATCAGAGGAAGTAGTTGTACAGATGGTCTCCGATGCTCTAGTTCCCGTAGTCTGTAGCTTAAACCTAGAATGAGACCTTATTTCCTCAATGATTAATCACCCCCCCTACTTCTTCAGAAACGAAGGAAATACTGTCACATGCTGTGTAGAAAAAAAAGAACCAGTCCATGAGTCTTGATTTCAGAAGCATGGAAAGGCATGCTTTAGGAAGCTACACCGTGTGCTATGATTCACAGAAGTGAGTGAATCATGGCCTTGAAAATAAATAACTCAAGAATGCATGGAGCCAGCTGTGGTAGCCACACCCGGAGGGCCAGTTCTTGGGAGTTGGAGCCTGGCTGGACATGTCAAGATTCTTTCCCAAAGGATAAATATTATGGAAATATTTATTGGGTGTAAATGAGAAAAAATATTTGCACAATTTGATCTCACTTGCCGTGTAGATAGACTATATGTATGCCATCATTATACATATAGCATGATTATGGAAGTTCTCAAAAGGCTATTCAGTAACTGTTCAGAAAGAAACTCTCCAAAGGATAGAATATAGAACGTGTGTGTGTGTGTGGACTTTTATAATTTTATTTTTATTTTATGAGTGTCTCCTGCATGTGTATCCGTGCACCACATGCATGCAGTTCCTGAGGGGACCAGAAGAGGGCGCTGTATCCCCTGGAATGGGAGTTACATATTATTGTGACCCACCGAGCGGTGTTGGGAATCAAACCTGAGCCCTCTACATGAAAAGCCAGTACTCTTAACTGCTGAGCCATCTCTCCAGTCCCAGGTGTATGATACTTTTGAGATCTAGTGTTACGTAGCCCAGGCTAGCTTCAAATCAATGTGTAGCTGAGGGTGACCTTGGAAACTTCAGATCTGCCTGCTTCTACCTCCCCAGTGCTAGCTGGGATGTTATTTACATTTTTTTTTAACCTGTGAAAACAAACAACCAAAAAACATGCTTGTTTGTCTTTTGCTTCATCCTTGAAATATGGAAAGACCTAAAACATTTTATTTCTTGTTAGTCTTTTGGGAGGAGAGAGCTCCATTACAAAGATTTGAATTAAGTGAGCTTCTTAGGACGTTGTCATCATTGACTTAAAATGATAACTTAAAAGCCAGGTGTGGTGGCGCGTGCTTGTAATTCCACCGCTGAAGGCGGAGGCCAGAGGAGTTGCTGTTGTGAGGTTGGTTTGGTCTCACAGATAGCTGTCTGTAATACCAAAAACCTAAGTGCTCCTTCCAGCAGAGGGCGCTCTCCTTCAGTCTCATGCTGTCATGTTGGTGGCTTGGAAAGGTTGTTAAGGTTTCACTTCCACTGGGTTGGGAGACGCAAGCCTGCTTATTGGCTTGCTTGGTTTTAAATAAACTTTTCATTTTGGAATAATTTGGGATGTAAAGAATCTTTTTCAAAATTAGTTCAGATTTCCCGTTTGCCCTTTGCCCAGCTGCGCTGTTCGCGTCTTACATAATACGCTACGCTTAGCAAAGCTAAGAAATGAACCCAGGACATTGCTACCAGCTGGGCTCTAGGCTCTGTTTGGATCTCAGCAGTTTTCCACCAGCTGGATCTGGTTCAGGAAGGCACACTGCACTCTGAAACATTTCTTAAAGAAACAAGTGCAATTTACATTTTGCATGAATGTCTGTATTTTGTAAGGGAAAGCCACGCACTTTTGAATTTAGTTTCTCTTCTTATATTCACCACACTTTAAAGTTATGAAGCTTTCTCAGCCCCTACTTTACATCAGTTTAGTAAGCTGTACTTCTTCTCATGAATATTTTCCACATATGTTCCCCAAGAAGACTATCATTAAAAGATGGAGGCTAGAGAGATGGCTCAGTGATTAAGAGCTCTGGAGGTTCTTCCAGAGGACCCGGGTTCAATTCCCAGCACCCACATGGCAGCTCACAACTGTCTGTAACTCCAATTCAAGGGATCTGATACCCTCACAAAAACATACATGCAGGCAAAACACCAATGCACATGAAATAAAAATAAACAAATCATTTTTAAAAAGATAGATGTGGCTGAGTGCTGTCAACCTAGGGTCCCCTATCCCCCGCAGCGTATCTGTGTTATCGCTTTGCTTCTGAATAATGTCTCCTCTCCACTTAGGGAAAAAAAAGGTGAATGCTAACAGGGAGGAAGCCAGGGAAGGATAGGAAGGGACAAATATGAGCAATAATTATATAGATATATGAATTTCTGTTATATAACACACATTATAATTATATGTGATATGTATAATAATTATATACCATTATATATAATATATTATATAAACATATTATATATATATATAATTTCAACTTAAAAAACAAGGAATGGCCATGGCTATATTGCCAGCACTGGGGAGGCTGAAGCAGAAGGGTGAAATATTTCATGCCAACCTCTGTTACATTCTGGGAGCCCATTACACCAGACTGATTGATAATTGATTGAAAATTTAATAAACGAATGGCAGCTAGGGACACAGTTCTGGTAGAACTAATAATGCTTAGGCCAAGAGCTGGCCTAAAATCCCAGCTCTTGGGACTGCCATATGTTCAAGGTGAGCCTGAACTACAATAAAAATTCAGGCTTAGCATGCACGAGGCCCTGGGTTTCATAAGTCCCCCCTCCCTGCAAAATAAGATGGAGGTTAAGGATGCTGCAGAATGAAGCATTGTATTAGGTTTAGTCATGACATTACAATCAGGACGTACCTATGGAATCATTCTAAAGTATTTGCTTATAAAATATGGAATCAGAAGGCTGAAGAGCAGGCTGCCTCACCGGCATTCACTATTCTTCTGCTTTTTGTGTATGACTAAAAGCCGCATTTCAAAATAAACATTTAAAGAGTTGATCACACCCTCGTAATCCCAGCATTCGGGAGGTGAAGGGAGGAGGATCAAGGCCAGCCTCAACTATGCAGTGAGTGTGAGGCCAGCCTCAGCTATGCAGTGAGTGTGAGGCCAGCCTCAGCTGCGTGAGACCCTGTCCCAAAAAATCCAAATCAATCCAAGAGGTGAAAAGAAGAAGCTCCGTTTTCATGTGCCAATAACTTTAAATCCATCGGCTGCTCGGCAGTCTAACGGATACCCACAAATAGCCCCTCGTCCATGATTTCTAGCTCTTGTGTCAGAAACGCATGTCCCCCAGGCACCGAACGAAGAGCTGGAGGAAAGGAGCAGACAGTCCTAGCCCCTCCAGGAACTTGAGTCAGACATACTTGAGGCTTGGAGTGGAACCAACCATGCAATAAATGCTGAGTGAAAATGAATCTAAGCTGCTTGGCAAACCCCATATTTCAAGGTGGAGATTTTATTTGCACCCCTTTTCTTAGTTTTATGAGTTTGCATTGGATCACCTCCAATGTGGTTAATAAATAGAAGATTTACTGTTATTATTACTATTATTAGAACCACTAGCACCCATAATTTCTAATCATAGTCATTGTTAAGTCTCTGTAAGGCATTTCTCCCAGAACCCGCAGCCCTGCATTACAATCACAGTGTTTGGTTTTCGGTTTTGTTCTGTTGATCATTTAAATTAATTACTAAATTAATTACTAAATTAATCACTAAATTAATTACTCTGCTAGTAGCAACCACCTTCCTGCTTGCTGGAATGTTGTCCTCCCCCCCCCGCCCCCAGCCATCCAAGGCCCTAACTCCTGGATCACAGAGCCGATGAGCTGACTCTGACCTCTGCCCTGTGGCAGGGGTGCCGTCTGTCCAACACTTTCTCTGTCTCTTTTTATCCCACAGCAGAAGTATTGGGAAGCCCTAAACTCGGAGCAGGTACGCACAAATGTTGGGTCTCTTTCGGGAGGGAATTCCATGGCTTGATTTTCCATTTCTGCTTTTGTCAGATTCCTTTGGATGGAGGACATGACGACTCTTTTAGTTTAAAAAACAGGAAAAGGAATGATGTCGGGAGTAGAGTATTTGCCTAGTGCAGCTTGCTCCAGTACTGCCAAGTAAATAAGTCAGAAATGAGAAAGTCCAGGAGGCAAGTCTGGGCATCTGGGAGGCTCCCTCTTCAAAGTCTTTTCTGTGCTAGGGAGGAAGTACTCAGACTAGACTGGCTCGAGGTGGGAGGAACTCAGACACAATATGTGTAACACAGTGAAGAGACAGTCTTGCCTGGTCTGTGAGCCAGGTCACAAGGGGTACACAGGGTGTGGCTGCGGCAGTGGCTCTGAGAACCAGACACACGTTGGCTACCGTCTGTCTGAGACCTCGTGCATCTGGCAATCTCCTCACTCCAATAACAGATAAGCATAGTCCATGACAGGCACCTGCGCCTGTCATCACCCAGGGTTGTCTGTGACTCAAGAATAATACATCATCGCTCATGCATATTCATTTTATGCCTTATTTCTAATGTTATTTATTTATTTATTGCTCAGAGCATCTCAGCATGCCATCCTACAAATTCTGGAGATAGCAATGTTAAATCCCTTCTAAGATTTAGCTCACATTAAAGGGTTCACCTGCTCAGAGTGCTGGATTATTTCTGTTCCTAAGCAGGTGAATCCATCGGGATTAGCAAGAACAACTTAAGGGCCATTTAAGGAGTTGGAACAGTGGCTTTCAAACATCAGAGCATCTAAGAAGTCCTGCAGTGACATGCTAAGATGCCAAACTGTACATCCCACCCAATCATCAGCATCTACAGAGACCCTAAATCAGCCCAACTACTGGTGGCACAGCGCTTCTAGGATTGTTGGTCCAGAGCACATTCTGAGATCTCTTATCTAGGCCTTGGGTCTGTGCTTGCCAACTGTATTCACAGAAAGTTCCCTGGCCATCCTCAGAGGATAGAACAGGCCCTTGCTTCCACCACTGAGTCCCCGGCTCCGAGGCTAAGGGCCACTGAGTTATTTTATGGGCAATTTTTGATGTATCGAAAGGGTTTAGCGAGAGACGCCAAATCTGCAACCACAACTACGCAGGAAGTTTGCACAACCCCAGATAGGGACAGAAGACTGAGCTTCATGAACCAAGTTACATCAGTGCCAGGTCTACAGGGTCACTGGGCTGCAGAGATCTTTTAAACTGTGTATGTGTGTGTGCGCGCGCGCGCACGCGCGTGTGTGTATGTGTGTACATGTGTCTGTGTGCACTTGTGTAAGGTGGTATAGACCATCACGCACTCATGGAAGCCAAAGGAAAGTGCCCTCTTTACTACTCTCCACCTTATTCTTTTGAGGCAGGGTCTCTCCATGAACCTGTACTTGGTATTTTTCAGTTAGACTGGCAGGCGGCAAGCCCCAGCAATCCTTCTGCCTCTGTCCCTCACATCACTTGAGTCACAGGGTTCCAAACTCAAGTCCTTATGGTTATGCAAAAACTTTTAATATACCGAGCCACCTGTCCAGACCATTGTGGGTTTTTTGATCACCAAGAAGTAGGTCTTGGTTCAGTTATATGGGTGAACCATTCATTGAATTTGGTTCTTTATTCAAAACAATGCTGAAATTTGTGCTTTAGAGCTGGTAGGCTATGGGCATTGAAAGCCTTGAAGGTTTTGTGTGGGATTTCTCAGAGCTGATCTGTGATGATAGAGTGTCTTTCTCGGAGTGCTTGTGTGTGTGTGTGTGTGTGTGTGTGTGTCTATGATCCTACCCAAATAAGTCTTTCAGCCCAGGCTGACAAAGCTTCCATGACCATTGCTTGTTTATGGATTTTTGCTGCTGTTGCTGTTTTTTATTTTTGTGACAGGCTTTCACTATATAGTCCCAATTGTCCTGGAACTTTGCATGTCTCTTCAGGCTGGTCTCAAACTCGCAGAGATCTGCCTGCCTCTGCCTCTGGAGTGCTGGTATTAAACGGGTGTGCCACCATTCCCAGCTATGAAGTTGTTAATCATAAATCATGTGCAGAATTCCCTGTCTGCTTTGTCGTCTTGGAAAGGTTTTCTACAATCTAAGCTCACAGGCCCAATTTCTAAGACTTCCTCTCAGACCTCAGGAGGTTTCAAGTTGCCATTCTTATTGGAGTAGGTGATGATGATACCCATTGTGCTGAACTGGCTTTTGAAAAACGACCTGTGTGTATGTGAGAGAGAAGATTGCATATGTGTATCAGAACAACTTACAGGAATCAGGTCTCTCCTGTCATGTGGGTCTCAGAAATCAAACTCCTGCAGTCAGACTTGGCGGCAAGCACCCTTTACCCACCGAGCCATTTCACTGGCCGTGAAAGGCTTTAAAAATATTTATTTTTATTTTCTATGTATGGATAATTTTTGCCTGCTTGAATATTTGTGTGCCACCTGTGTGCAGTACCCGAGGAGACCAGAAAAAGGCATCCCCTCCTTTGGAACTGGAGTTACAGGTGGTTGTGAGTTGCACTGTACATGCTAGGCACCGAACCAAACCGAACTCTTCCACTGGAAGAGCAGCCAGTGCTCTTACCGCTGAGCCATCTCACCGGCCCCGAGCTGGACTGTAAGTGTTTACTTTAGCAAGGCACGGTGGTACATGTCTTTAATCCCAGCACTTGGGAGGCAGAGGCAGGCGGATCTCTGTGAGTTCAAGGCCAGCCTAGTCTACAAAGTGAGTCCAGGACAGCCAAGGCTGTTACACAGAAAAACCCTGTCTCGAAAAACCAAACGTGTTTACTTTGGACAAGTTCACTGAGTCTCTGCAAAGGCAGAGCTGTCGTCTCCAGGAGGGCGAGGCAGATGTCCAAGGAAAGGCCAGAGCTGTCCATGTGCGGATGCAGTGAGTCGCGGAGGCAATCGGAGTGAGGGGCGAGAGCTCACTGGCCTAAAGCTTCAGAGAACAAAGTTTGCTGCTGGAGGGGCTGATTCCTTGGGCTGGAGAGAGCTGAGTTTGCCTGCTCTTTTCCAGCAGTGTTATTCACCAAGGAGACTTCCAGACAGGGCTTTCTGAGGGACTGAATGGGGGGAGATGGAGAAGGAAGTGGGGCTAGTCTGCTCAGGGCGGCTGTTCTGTCACTCCTTGGTTTTAAAGCTACACTGTGTGGGGGCAGGAGACGTCACTCAGTGGTAGAACATTTGCCTAGCACACTCAAGACCCTGGGCTTCATCCCAGCACCACTAAAATTAATAAAGCTATATTCTCTCTCTAGAACACAGGCCTGAGGTAGCTATGCTTACTGACCTTCCCTTGTCTCCGCTTGGGTCACGAGACCCAGAATTGGGGGTGTGGCTGGGCTGTAATACTTGCAAAGACTCTGTCCCACCAAGATACCTTTTCTGTCTTTTCTCCACAGTGGGATCCTGAAGATGTCAACCTTGAAAGGAACAAGGACAACATGGAGCCCTTCAGATCCCAGGCACACAGGGCCTCCCTGAGCCCAGTGGACTTGACCTCTGATGACTAGCATCCTCAAGGGCCAGTCCATCAGTTCAGAACTGAAGGTTAGGCATCTGCCGGTGACTTAGAGGGGGACCCACCTACAGTGCCACCCACGGTAGGAGCGGAAGCTGTTGCAGAAGCTTCCTGGGGAGTGAGGAACCCCGAGCTGTTACCTAGCTTGGCTAGTCTACACCATGGCTCAGTGTAGAGCTAAGGCTGTGGGGCATGTAGACAGATCTGCACATGCCCAGTTTACTCTGATGATTAGACTCTCACAGATGGATCCCGTTTGTAAAGATAAGACTTCTTCCAAATGATGGAGGATCTACCCATGAGATTCAAGCATAACTATTGTTCTCCAAGAGCAACTATTTGGATCTCAGCAGGATGCATTCTTCAGGACTCAACTAAGCCCAGGTGAAAAGAGTGGGTCCAGCAGCTAGGAGACCTGACACGTACACAGTAACCGGCTTCTGCCCTCCGGCCACTGATGTTCTGACATAGCCACCACATGTTATATAGGACTGCCTGGTTAACTGGTAACTGGCAGGGAAAGGGCAACCGCTATCTGATCTTGATAACAGAACTCCCTCCAGCTTGGCAAAGTGTGTGCTGAGGCTGGGTTTGCACACGATGGAGTCCTGAGTGCTTCAGCGGGTAACAGAAAGAAGTGAATAAGGGCACAGTGCAAAGTGCAGTCACAGCATGGCAAGGATATTTGAGAATGATTTTTTTAATGCTGTGACCATGAGTGGGGGAGGAAGAGCGAAAGCAGTGGGGTCAGGCAGGAGCAAACACTGGAGTGAATCACTTTTGATTGAATGAATTAAAAATGTCTCATGGCGGAGTCCAGTCGTAAGTCTGAATCCCAGCAGACGGCTGCTTGGCTCCCAGCTGGCCCATGACTGTCTATGACTAAGCTGCAGCTACCCAGTTTCTCCTAAGGGCGGGTGCAAGTCCCAACAGTGTGAAAAACGGGGTGACGGTGGGAGTTGGTTGGTTGTGAAGGTTTCGGAGTAGTTCCCGATCCCCGGGGTGACCTCTAAACTTTTATCTGCTTTGGGTCCTTGGTTCTCTTGTGAGGTGGCTTGCTGAAGTCAGCTTTTCGGTCTTAACCACTGAAACCACTGTGAGGAAAGAGGACCATGGGGGATATATGGGATGACGTGGAACATTCCAGCCCGGAACACAGAGAACCAGAAGGCAGGGAAGAGTGGACTCTAGCCAAAGAAGGAGAAACCTGATGTGGCCAGGATGGCGGCTGTAACGTAGTCTGAAAGGGAGGGAGCTGGAAAAGAACCAGGCCATGGAGACTGGAAACTTAGTGCTGGGTTCTGTAGCCATGCAGGACACCAAACAGGGAGGTGACTGCCTTGCACAAGGAGGCTACAGTGAGCGAGTTTCTCATCCCCGACTTTTCATGAAGCAGAAATGTAGTTATCGGTACAGGGTAAGAACGGGACACATGCTTAAAGTATATTCTTTAAAAAGAACAAAAACAAGCTGGTGTGCACCTTTAATCCTAGCACTTGGGAGGCAGAGGCAGGCAGGTCTCTGTAAGTTTGAGGCCAGCCTGGTCTACAAAGGGAGTCCAGGACAGCCAGAGCTCTGCTACAAAGTTGGGTGAATGCTTTCCTAACAAGCACAAGACCCTGGCTTCTATCTTTAGTACAGCATAAAGGAGGGAGAATGATGCACAACTGGAATTGGGAGGTGGAAACAGCAGGACCAGAAGTTCAAGGTCATCTGTCTTTAGCTATATGAGACTCTGTCCGGAGAGGGTGGGGAATAAGGAGGGAGGAGGGGAGGGAGAGAGAGAGGATCAGAACAAAACTGTATAGGCCCTGAAGAACTAATCCCCTTAAATCCTATCAGTAGTCACTTCAGAAAGAAGTTATAAGGATCATCTGATGATGACAAGCACGTTGTTGCGATGAGAGATGAGTTAGTAGTCTAAGGAAGCTCTGGGCCCCGGAGCACGACCAGTCTCGTGTTGCCAGGTCTGAGTGAGCTGTCATTCCTCATTCTGGGTCAGTTTCCCATCTGTAACAAGAAAAGGCAAGCATGACGGCTCACACTTGTTAATTCCATGCTTGGGAAGCTGGGACAGGCAGACTTTAAGATGAAGGTCAGCCTGGCTATCAAGACCCTGTCTCAAACCAGGCTGGGTGTGGTGGCACATGCCTTTACCAGTACCCAGGAGACAGGGGCAGGAGGAACTTTGTGAGTTCAACAGTGGCCTGATCTAGACACTGAGTTCCAGGACAGCCAGGGAAATGCAGAGAGACGCTAACTCAAACCAAACCAAACCACAGAGCTGGGGATATAACTACAGCTCAATGGCAGAGCATTAGCCTAGCACGTACGGGCCCTTCCATGCCCAGCATGACAAAAAGTTAGACATCTTCCTCTTCTCTTTCATGAATATGCCAGTCAGTATTTCACATATAAGACTGACAATCTTTATAAAGGCTCAGAAAGATGTTATATGAAACTCAATTCCATATACACCTTGAAAATCTGCTTCAATTTATTTACGGATGGATGGATGGATGGATGGATGGATGGATGGATGGATGGATGGATGGATGGAATTTTGCAGACAGGGTTCCTCTGTGCAGCCATGGCTGTCCTGGAACTCTGTAGGCCAGGCTGGCCCCGAATGCAGGGATCCTCCTGCTTCCTGAGTGCTGAGATTAAAGGCGTGCTCCACCAACGACCTGCTTGTTGTTGCTGTCTTTTAACAATTACTTGCGCGTGTATGTTGCACGTGCACCAAGGAGCGTGTATGGAGGTCTGAGCAACAATTTGAAGATGTCAGTTCTCTCTGTCCACCATGTGGGTTCTGGGAACAGAATCGCGTGTCAGTTTGGGCAGCAAGCAGTTTTTGCCAGCAATCCCCACCCTCCAAACACACACAATTTGCTTAAATTTCACTCCCCATTTAAGATAAATACTTTAGAGGTAAGACATAGCTGAGTGGCATAGTAAATGCTTAGCATGCACAAGGAACCAACTTTCTTTTTCTAATTAAGTGGGATGGAGCTATGCTCGGGGGCAAAACATCAGGCATGCTCTGGTTTCAATCCCCACAACCGAAGAACGTCTAATCTGCTTTTTCCTTGTCTAAATCCGAGAGCCAAACACGACGCTGGACATTTGGCACTGCTGTTTCAGGGCAGGGCACGTCCTTAAACTCCTGGGTTACTGCTCCAGTAGCAGGAGAACCCTGCAGGCGGCGGCCGGTGTTAGAGACGGGGCGTTTCTTCCTATTCTGTAGGGTCTGGCTGCGGGGCCCGGTCTCTCCCCCGCGGTCGCTGCTCCCTCTTCTGACTCGGAGACTCACCCCCGACGGCCCTTGGAGGGTAGCAGGAGTGCCCTCCAGCAGCGGGGCCGCACCAGACAGGAGCACATCAAGAGAACAACTCCAATTGGAACCGTTTGCATCACCTCTGATCACTTCCGGGAAAGAAACTAACGGGAAGGCGGCGCATGCGCACCATGCTATCGCTGCCTCAGAGCAGCGCAGGCTCCGCCCAGTGGACCCCTGGCTAGGACCCCGGGGCACCTAGCCTTGTCTGCCTGGGTGCCGCCGCCTTGAGTGTGTCCCCACTGAGTTTTTAAAAGATAGTTATAAGGCTATTCTCTCGTGTATTCGCGACTGGCCAATAGCCTGAAGCTGTATTGCAAACCATTCAACTTAAAAAAAAAAAAAAGCGCAGGTGCATGATTTAACAAGAGAAAAATCAGATCCTGCCAAAGTTTTTAAGGAAAACAACAGCGCTCCGTCCTCACGTCCCTAACGGCCCCACTTTCAGCTTCCTTTGGGTATTTTGTTTTGTTTTGCCGCCAGCAACAGACACTCGTGTCTTTGCACAATGTCAAAATTTATTAACAGTAAATACTTCCAGTAAATACTTGGAAGTCTAGATTGCCCTTGATAGCAGACCATTGGCAAACACAAGTTCTTTTATCTTGATCTTCATTGCTAATACTCTCAGATCACACACAGCACATCACCATGTAATTGAGTGTCTATTGTTTGAGTGCGTTACACAATAGCTACAAGGGAATGAAAGGGGCGTCAGAGTCAGGTTTTGCTGAAGGCAGAGGCAGAGAGCTGTACAGATGCAGTTAGGGCAGGTGGTAGGTACTAACGAACACTGTCTTAGCACTGTGCTAGAGACGGAGAGCCAGGCTACAGGTCACCAGAGCCCAGCCACACCGCAAAGGCTCAGAACTATGGAGAGGTGTAGAAGCTGCTTTAGACAGATGGCAATTCCAAGGATGGAGACTGAGCTGAGCAGAAACCCAGGGGACAGTAGAAAAGTGGGTGGCAGCCGAGCAGTGCATGCCTTGAATCCCAGCACTTGGGAGGCAGAGGCAGGCAGATGAGTTCCAGGACAGAAAAAACATTTGTGTGTGTGTGAGAGCGCTCGGGTGTGGGGGGGTACCTAGTAGGGGAATCACTGGTAATTGCTCTGTTAGGTGTCCTTTTTATGAAGTCTGGGTGAGGGTGGTACACATTTCGTTGGTCTAGTGTGTTTGAAAAGTTATTGGGCCTAGTTTGACTGATAAAGATTTAATGACAGCCATGTGATCTTCTTATGTTCTTAACTTACTTATAAGGGGTGCATTTTTACTTTTAGGCATAAGTTCTTGTTAAGTCTGTGCCTTATGGGTACAACAAGGTACAGTCACCCCCGTCTCTGCCTATGCACTCAGAATGGAGCTGAATTGTTGAGGCCTGCTCCTTTTGGATAGCATAACTATAGCTATTTCTACTTCAGGCCTATCAGCCACATCATCTCAGCATGATGCTGATATAGGGGAAAGCTCTCTACGCAAGGTCAAGTTGACCAAAAACTGTGTTTCTGTTCAACAGACTCTGTGGCCTTGCTACTTCCAGAATCTCCCCAACCATAAGCTCAGCTGGCCCTAACTATAAACTCCACGAGTCAGAAGTAACTGCCCTGCCCCACTGTCCCCCCTCCCCCGTGAACTAATTGCAGCGTTTGCCTCTACACGATAACTCTGAAAAACACTTAATGTCACAGTTTGGCACCCACGTCCACTCTGTGTCCCTGATCATGATCAGTGTTGGGATCATGGGGTGTGAGTTCAATAAACCGTATCTTACTGAGAATTGTGTCTGAGTGGTTTGTGTAGCTTCCTCTGGACCCTAAGCATAAATGATGCTTAAAAAATGGAGTTGCATAAGGCAAGGCACAGCCTAAGGGCTGCTGTTTCTCACACCATGGAGTGACCTAGGGTGGGACACATCATGGTCTCCACTCTTGTACCTTATAGGCAAGCACACTGCTTCCTAGCTTCATCCCCAGCCTTCAACCTGCTTTCCAGCCATAAATGCCGAGATTAAGTTTCTTAGCTAGGCTGTCCCCAGCTTCCATTAAGCACAGGCTAAGTAATTAGGCACACAGTAATTACACAGGGACACTGGCAGACCAAAAACTGGAAACAACCTGCTCCGTATCCAGAGTCTCTATGGAGGCTTCCTACTAGGACCTTCTGGTGATTCCTCAGCACCTGAGTTCCCAGGGCATGTGGACCTGAGTGCCCTCTGACTACCATCCGCCTTTGGGGCAGCCTCTCAATCTCTGCTGTTCTTCCCTGTGCTTGACGGTTCCCTCCAACCTTCTTGTCCTGCAAGCATCCAGCACTTAGAGACTTCAGCTCAAACCCAGGAATCCTCTAATGCTACAACCAAAACAAAAGCTCACATACACTTGTCACCACCCTGCTTTCCATGTCTGCCTGGCTGCATATAGATCGAGCCATTTCTCAGGCCCTCAACGTTCTGACTAGTTAGCACATCTCATTGAATGTGTATTCCCTAAAAAAAAAAAAAAAAGTTTTGATAGTCAGATATAGACTCTTAAGCTCCTCCCCGATGATTTCCTAGGTCTGGACAGAGCTGTGCAATTCTAGCTTCTCAAATGATTTTCTTACAGGCAGTCTCGGAACACTGAGAAACATTGTATACTCGGGATGTTTTTGCTCGTCCCTTTGTTTGCGCCACAAGATCTTGCTAAATAGCTTAAACTGCTCACTATGTCAGCCAGGCTGGCTTGGAAGTCACTCATTCTGTCTTAAGTCTCCTGGTATTTGGATTACAGGAGTGAACTACCACACATCACCATTAGACACTTTCAAACTATTTGGAATGAAGCCCCTGATTCAGGCCTTAGCACTTCACAGTAGGACACAAACTTACCTATTGGGGAAGATTGAGAATTCTACTTTAATGAAAACATGATATTTTGTAATTAAACCTAAAAGAAAAAAAAACGCATAAAGTGTGCCAGGTGTGGTATCAAAAGCCTTTAGTCCTAACTCTTAGGAGGCAGAGGCAGGTGGATCTCAATGAGTATGAGGCCAGTCTGGTCCAAAAGATGAGTTCCAGTGCAGCCTGAGTTATATAGTGAGAGTGCACCTAAAAAGAAAAAAAAAAAGACAACTATAACTGAAGAGTGCACCTAAATTACCTTGAAATCATTTGGACTTGTATCTGAGTGGATTATCTATTCTCATAACATGAATCTCTAAGTTTAATTTTATTAATTGAACTCCCCACGGTAAAACAAAAACAGAACAGTGCTGGAGAGAAGGCTCCGTGCTTGAGAGCAGTGGCTATTCTTGCAGAGGACCCAGGTTCACTTTCCAGGCCACAAATGGCCACTTACAACTCTAACTCCATTTCCAGGACATCTAATGTCCTCTTCTGGGCAATGCATGCATACATTGACATACTTGCAAACAAAACGCTCAGACACATAAAATAAAAATAAATAAAGCAGGTTTTCTTGTTTTTGTCTGTTTGTTTTGTTATTTATTTGTTTATTTATTTGGTCTTTTGAGACAGGGTTTCTGTGTGCAGCCTTAGCTGTCCTGAACTTGCTTTGTAAATCAGGCTGGCCTCCAACTGACAGAGATCCTCCTGCTTCTGCCTCCTGAGTGCCGGGATTAAAGGTGTGTGTCACCACCCCCAAGTCTAAAGTTTTTAAAATAAAATAAAAACAAGAGGTAAAACCTACTCAATACCATTTCAAGGAACAGAAGTTGAACCAAGTCGAGCACATGCAGCACCATCAGCAGTTATGATCATGGATTCTTGTAGTTGTGGTTTATAGGCTGTGGGAACACCTAAATACATCCTAATTAAAATATGTATCTCCCCAGGCTGGGGGTATAGCCTAGCTTGTGTGCGCCCCTGGATTACCCACCCTTGCCAGAAGTTATCTCCCAATAAAATTCCTTGTTCTTCAAAGTTTGTAACACAAACACCTTTTATTCTATTTCAAGAGAAGCCCCTGGACTCAAGCAGGGACTCATTGATAATCATGTCTCATAAGACCCAAGAAAGATAACAGAAGATCAGATAGAAACAAGTCCCAAGTGGTGGGGGAGGGAGACCAGCATAAAGAGCCCCTAGGAAAAAACAGGGGAGTTGCTAGTAAAAAGTGCAGCGGGAGGGGGAGGAACAAGAGAGGGGAATCAGAAAAGAGAAAAAAAATAAAAATAAACATTCTATTTTCTCTTTTGGTGTTTGTTTGTTTGTTTGTTTTGCTTCTTCAGACAGGGTCTCTCTACATAGCCCTAGCTGTCCTGAAAGGCACCACATTGACCAGGCTGGCCTCAAACTTACAGAGACACATGCCTGCCTCTGTCTCCCAAGTGCCAGGATTGAGGGCGTGTGCCACCACACTTGGCTTTTTATAGACTGACTTTTTCAGAGGAAGCTGTTGGAGAAAGTAAAGATTTAAAGAAAGAATTTCAATACTAGTTCTATCTGAGAAGGCTCCCTGGGACATCAATCACAGCAAGGCCCTAACGTCCTCAGGTTCCATGAGAAAAGAGCTAGATGACCAGGGGCCACTTGTCAGCTGCTTTCCACGTGTGGCTGGCCGCCAAGCAACGCAGTACTGTCAGGCCCGGTTGGGTAGGCAGATTCCAGTTTGTCTGGCCCTGAGAGAACAGCAGGCCTTATGACTTAGATGGAGTGCCTGATTAGAGTCGGATAAGGTGCCTCTGTAGCTATGAGTAATGAGGATGGCCTGGGCTAGGGAAACAGGACAAACGGAAAGCCTGGAGCGTCCAGACGAGGAAATTCTCTCCCTGAATTGCCTTTTCCTATTGAGATAAGATAACATACAATAAAACACAGAGCTATGAGAGACAGCTTCCAACCCTAGCAGAACACCAGGCCTGACTAAGGCATGTGATTGTCTGGTGGGTCAGGACCTGGAGGGTGGGGTGAGGGGTCTCCAGCTGGCTCTGGCCTGTTACACTTAAGACAGAGTCATTGACCTTAGACCCAGAAGGCAAGTCCTGACTTCTACTACTCACCAGTTGTAAGACTCAGATCTTCTTTTCTTCCTTCCTTCCTCTCTCTCTCTCTCTCTCTCTTTATTTTTTTCCTTTTCTGTTTTTGAGACAGACTCTTACTATGTACTCAAGGCTGACTTCAAACTTACTGTGTAGCCCAGGCTTGTCTTGAACCCCTGATCCTCCTGTCTCAGCCTCCCCATTACTGAGATTATAGGTGTGAGCCACTGGGCCTGGCTGTCATTAGTAATTTCACATACATGTTCACCTCTTCTGCCAAGTAGGAAATGCGAAGACTCCTAACAAGCAGTGAAAGAGCTCTTTAAACTCCAAAATATCACAAGGAGAACTCAGCTGTCTCACAGCACAAAGGGTTTCCTTTGTCCAGGTTTTCCCGTGTTCAGGAGCAGTTCTGCTTTTCCTTAAAACCCACCTGGCTGTCTTTTAATGCATGATCACGTTGTAGTTATCCATGCATGATATCCATGTAGCTGCATGCATGATTGAAATTGTGAGCAGGCAGGACTGAGGAGACTCTGATACGTGTTACATCGAGCTCATAGAGCCTTAGGCAGGAAGCAGTTCCCTGTAGGCAATCTAGTGACTCGTGTATTGTCCCAAGTCAGTGTTCAAGTGGAACCAGCTCTGGAAGCTACCAGAGGAGACGGAAGGCAGGGGCCAGGTCTGGACTACATCAGCTACTTTTCTCAGTCACTCTGACCAAATACCCAATGAGAAGCAGCCTGAAGGAAGGAGAGTGTCTGTGGGCTAACAACTTGAAGGGATACAACCCATCGTGGCAAGGCAGGCACCACCACAGGAGCCCGGGGCAACTGTCCACATCCCACCCACAGCCAGGAGGCCCAGAGGAATAAATGCTGGGCTCAGCTCACTTTTTATTTCGTCCAGCTCTCCAACCCACGGGGATGGAGCCAACCACCTTCACTACAGGGCTCCCCCTCCTGAGTTACACCTTTCTAGAAACACCCCCACAGACTTTCCCTGGTGTGTGTTGTCACAGAGATTCTAAGCCCAGCCAAGCTGACAGTGAAGAATAACCATCAGACTGGGATGTTGGCCTTACTGGCTGAATCAGGGAGGCAGCGCAGGTCCCACTGAACAGAAACAAAACTGCCTTGTGGACGCCTGGCCAGGGCCCTACCTGTGAGCTATGCCCGGGCTCCGTTACCTTTTTCCTTAGCTGTAAAATGAGATAATTAATATCTTTCTGTCACACAGGGTTGTGAGATGAGAGGAATGTTAGTGAAACCACAATTTCACCTCTCTCCGCAGTCACAGCTCCTGGGAAATAGGCCAGCGTTCCCTCCTCATGGCTGTAACAAGGTCGCTTTCTCTCACAGGGTAACGTTAAAGCAGGCTTCACTAGCTAGCCTACGGATGGGGTCACATTCCTGTCCCCTTTGCCTTTCCCATCCCTTCATCTTCTCTGGCTTTCCCTTCCTTTGTGTTCATTCAGGTAACACTTTCTGAGGGTTACTGTGTCCAGGCCACCCTGCTAAGTCTGGGAGGAGCGTAAATGACACCCGCCCTGGCCCGTGTTGTCTGGAGAGGAGTGCACAGTGCCCAGGGGAGAAGATGGGAGGTAGAAAATTAGAGCAGGAAGGCACGTGCCAAGGTCAGGACTTTTGAGTCTGTCCCTTTGCAGAGCAGATCACGATCTCCCAAGTAGAGACGGCAAGAGAAAGGTCAAGAGTTCAGAGTACATGCATGCATACATGTCTTGCACATGTGTAAGATTACCTTTGCTACAGAAAGGCAGTTTCAGCCATGGTCTGCCAGAACCAAGAGGGTTTAGAAACTAGTCAGTTCCTGGAAATAGGGCTGCCTGTTCGCTGCGGGTTGTGAGCATGTCTAAATTAAAGCAACAGTCTTCCACCCACCGAATTGCCTCTGGCTTGTTCTTGGTTTGGTTTGTTCTTGGTTTCAGTCATGTGTCCTGGCCCCATCCCTCATGTATTCTGATCTAGTGGCTGGGTTTGGGCCCCCATAACTGTGTTTCAGCATTTGCAAATTTTCAGGGTTAGAAATATTCGGATTTGCTTTCCTAACTCCACACTAGAGAGTGCATATTTCCCAGTGTGGTGGTATATGCCCATAATCCTAGCACTCGGGAGGTGGAGGGTCAGGGGTTCAAGGCCAGGCTGCTGTGTAGCAAGTCCACACACAAATATTTCTAGTAAATGTATATAAAAGTTATATAAGGCATTTTTACTGACAAATAAGTGTGTATATCCAAACACAATCCATCAATAAATAAATACAAACAACAAAAAGGCACATAGAACAAAGCAGGACAGAGAAAGTATAAATACTAAGAAGAGACCAAGATATAGCACTTGTTGCTTCTGCTGTGACTACTTACTGCCTCATGGTGTCACTCTCGGACACTGGTCCTACTGTGTCTTCAGTTAAGGGCTATTTATTGCAGGGGGGCCTTCAGGACAGCTTCCGCCTTTGCTGACCTTGGCTAAGGGAACTCGTGTGTGAGTGACACACTGCAGGAGTTCACCTGCAGACGCTCTTCTCAGTATAGCATGATTCCAGACCAGACCTGGTTCAAGCCCTGCTCAGCTTCCTGGGTACCTCCTCCCTCCACGTTCTCCTCCACAGAGGTCCATGTCAGGGGCTCCGGCTTTTCTTTGATCACTGTGAAGTCATAAGGGTGGAAATACATCCATTTCCTCAGACAGTGTGATTGTCCTGTTAAGGAAAATGACCATTCAGTTCTGACTTCAGAAGGCTGGACAAAGTGGCTCCTATTATCCTCTGTAGCCCTACACTGGTTCTCAACCTTCCTAATGCTGCAACCCCTTAATGCAGCTCCTCATGGTGCGGTGACCCCACACACACCATAAAATTATTTCCGTTGTTACTTCAGAACTGTAATTTTGCTACTATTATTATTGTGAATCGAGTTTTCCAATGGTCTCAGGTGACCCTTGTGGAAAGGTTTTTTGACCCCCTCCTCCCCCAACACACACAAAGAACTGCTGCTCTAAAGGATACCCCTTCAAGACTACCAACACCTATACTCTAAGACATTTGTTTGCTTCCTTAAGGAAGGAGAAAAATCTCTCACGTGCTTGGAAACCATGTGATGTGTGGTTGTTCAAAACCTCTATGCAGCTAAGAAAAAGGGTCAGTGTGTCAGGAAAACTGAGCCTTACTGGTTATGGAAGGTCACCTGTAGAGAACGGAGACTGTGTGCTTCAACACTGGGGGCCTCAGTCGGAATAAATCAAAGAGCTGATGCTGGACGCAGCGGTGACACACGCCTGTAATTCCAGCACTCGGGGAGGCCAAGGGGATCTTTGTCAGTTCGAGGCCAGCCTGGTTTCTAAAGCCGGTTAAGAACATTCAAGGCTACACAGAGTAACCCTGTCTCGAAAAACCAGAATAAAAAAAAAAAAATCGCTGGCTCACCTTCCCTGGGCTGCAGTCTCTCTGAGGGTACCATGCTCCCGCCAGTAACACTGACTCGGTGATGTGGGGGAGGGGTGGGGAAAACCCCAGTTTCTAGTTAGAAGTCACAGAGAAGGAGAGCGGTCTTGGGCAAGGTGGGTGGAGGGCTGCTTACATGTGGTACCCAGCTAGGCAGTCAGGCGGCAGGAAGAGCTCTCAGATACGGTCCAATACGTCAGAGCTGTCCGCAAAGCTAGGAACAAGTTAAGTTTTCAGATAAATCTCAAATCTCTTGACAAATAATATATTGCCTGTCTGGCTGTCAGGTCATAGTTGGAGACGGAAGAAAATCTGTGTGTCCAAATCGGGAATCCCAGCATCTGTGGGAGCGGAGGCAAAGCCCCTGGGAATCGAAGTCAGGAAGACAATGGTGGCCAGTGGTCAGTGAGGAAAGCCTGGTGCTCCGATGACCTCATGGCTCTTTTCTGGACACTCCCTTCCCTCCTGCCCACCTCCACCCACAGGCATATCAGACAGATGACCGCATGAGCACAGGGGAAAAGTGTTCCCCATCGATAACGTTCGTTCTCACGTGTTGTAGCCCACCCCAGCCTTGTCCCCCGGAATGTCCCCTGATGGCATGCTGAGCCAGGCTGATTGAGGTCAGCGGGAGCTCACGCTCTCTAGCAGCAGACCTGGGAGTGTTTGAAGATTGCATAAGGGCAAGTGCCTGGTCATGCCTTGAATTCTTTGTGCGAAACCTTCGGCTCTGACGACTCAGGTCACATTTTGTGCCCTGGCTCACCGTGTTTTTGTCTCCTGAGCAGTTTTTGCCCACAGAGGGGGGTCAGCAAGGGACTGGCCTTCACCTCAGACAGAACCTCCCTCCCTAACATAAGGTGGCGAGCACTCCTAAGAGACTGTGCTTCCCAGTCCTTCAAAGTTAGTGATGTACAAGAGATAACACAAGTCCCAGGAGCCAGAGCCTCCCTGGTGTCACCACTGACTGTCCAAAACAGCAAAGGGGGTCATCCGCACGACGGTGCTTCAAACCTCCTTGCTCCCCCAGCTCTCTCACCCCTCCCACTTGGCTAAATATTTGGGAATTGACACAATGGCTTTACTAAAGCCGGGGTGGGCAAGTATGTGCTAGGAAGTCATGTGATTGTCCGAATTGAACCAATTTGTCAAAGACCATTTTCCTCTCACTCATCCTCCCTCCTCCACCATCACCACACCCCACGATAAGATAGGGTCCCCAGAGCACAATAATCCTTTCCTGAGATACAATTTAGAGGCTCCTGAGAAAAGAAACAACAGGGAGGCTAATTTTGGCTTTTCTGAGACTAAAGAAAAAACACAGGCAGCCTCTGTCCTGCCCAAGGAAGCCAGGGTGGGCCCCCCCTTTTTTCTGTCTCTCCAGGGTATCTGCTTCAGATCACTGGGGGGTTGGGAGAACAATGCTGAGGCAGTGAGGGGAATATGGGAACAGAGTCTATCTATCCCCACTCACAGCCATGACCATGACTGAGCTCTGCATAGACATCTAAAACAACAGCCTGTGTTTCAGGCTTAACATTTTCCCAAACTGCCAACTCCTTGCCATCCCTCCCCCAGCTGAACTGCTAATAAACTTAAGAGTTGGGGTTCCCTTTAGACCCAGCTGTAGTCCTGATGGTCTTCTCTGGATCCCCTCCAAGTTTTGACTATGTCGGTACCATACACACACTTTCCCCTCCCCTGACACATTCGACTTTCCTCTAAGTCTAAGAAGGATCTGTGCTTAAAGACAAATGAAGACCCCAGTGAGTTCTATCAACACTTGCCAGATTTTAATGTACTTTAGAGTCGTGAGAGTCTACGGTTTTTGTTTTGGTTTGGTTTCTGGTTTGTTTGTTTGTTTTGTTTTTCTAGACAGGCTTTCTCTGTGTAGGTTTGGCTGTCCTGGACTCCCTTTGTAGTCCAGGCTGGCCTCAAACTCAGAGATCTGCTTGCCTCTGCCTCCCTGAGTGCTGGGATTAAAGGCACGCGCCACCACACCCGGCTGAGTTCTCTTACGGTGGTCTGGGTGAGGCTCTGAAGGCCGAATTTCTGACACACACCAGGTGACACCCAGGCTGCAGTTCTGCAGAGCACACTTGTGTAGCAAAGCTCAGAGGCAAGTGGTGATTCTACTACCCCTGAGCCCGCACCGAGGCTGCCACGGTCTCCTAACCACTCTCCAGTCCTGTCCAACTCCAGCCCTCGCCATTGCCACCACAGTGTGTGAATCCCGTTTCTGCTATGTGCTAACTTGGGACCGGCTGACCTCCAGTCTCTGCATATGTAGGAAGAGGAAGAATCCTACTGCCGGCAAAGAGTAACTGAGCCAAGGTTGTGTCTGTCAGCAGCAGGTTTTCACGTGCTAGGAAGCAGGACAAGCCTGAATAATTCTGACATGTTTACCATTCCCTGCTTAGACCGTATTCTCTCAGGACACTTGGTTCTTTCTGTGAGGAGCAGATTGTCTTGGTAGAGGTGACTTTTGTTGGTCATTTCCTGTCAGTTTGTCCCTCTGACTGTAATTCAGTTGAGAATTAAGAGCTCTCTGTCCCTGCTAAATGTAGTTGGTACACGTTTTTAATCCCAACACTCGGGAGGCAGAGGCAGGCAGATCTCTAAGTTAGAAGCCAGACTGGTCTAT
Organism: Pachyuromys duprasi; assembly: GCA_028658305.1. Taxonomy (NCBI): domain Eukaryota; kingdom Metazoa; phylum Chordata; class Mammalia; order Rodentia; family Muridae; genus Pachyuromys; species Pachyuromys duprasi. Next base: position 51,262,448 of record CM053753.1, on the reverse strand, counting down.
ATAGTGAGTTCTGGAACAACCAGGGCTACCTTGTTTAAAAAAAAAAAAAAGAAAAGACAACTCTTTGTCCAAAACAACCATGACAATTAAACAAACAAAGAAACAAAACAAAAAAAACAATGTCTCATTTGATCTCTGATTATTCGGACTGCCCAAGAGAGGGTGATTCTCACTGAGCGTCACTGGCACACATCTATAATCCAGCACTCAAGAGGCAGAAGCAAGCAAATTTCTGTGAATTCAAGGCTAGCCTAGCCTGGTCCACATAGTGAGTTCTTTAATAGCTAGGGCTACATAACAAGACCCCATTTTAAAAAAAAAGGTGATTCTTGGAAAACAAGCTCTCCTTTGAGGAGTTGATAATTAATTATTAAAATTCTTAGCAATTTTGTTTGGTTTTTGAGACATGGTCTCAGTATGTAGACCAGACATGTCTTGAACTCACAGAATTCTGTCTGCTTCTGCCTATCAGTTGCTGGGATTACAGGCATATGCCCACCATACTAAACCCAAATTCCTTTTCTTTGTTTGTTTGTTTGATTGATTGATTGGTTGAGAGAGGGTCTCACTATGTAATCTTGAGTGGCAGGGAGCTCAGCATATAGACCTGGCTGGCCTCAAACTTATATCTGGTGCCAGGACATAAAAGCTGCGCAAGCCCGTGGACAAAATGTGAAAGAGTTTGGTAAACACATGAGGGAGACTGGGGTGAACACACAGGTCCAGACCTGCCCCATTAGGCAGGAAATGTTGCCTAGAATGTCCTCTCTTCCCCCGCAGATGGCAAAAGGGCAGGAGCCACCTTAGGCAGCTATGACCCTGTGCTAGGTGCTGGAGAAATGGCTCAGTGGTTAAAAGCATTGACTGCCCTTCCTATAGGACCTGGGTTCAATTCCCAGCACCTACATGGTAGCTCACAATGAACTGTAATTCCACGATCTGACATCCTCACACGGACATACGTGCAGGCAAAATACCAATGCACATACAATGAAAAGAAAGAAATTATTTTTTAAAAAACTTATTTGCCTTCTTTGCCTCCCAAGTGCTGGGAGTAAATGTATGCTCCACCATCCCTGGTCCAAATCCATTTTTTAAAGTTATGTCTATGTGTGTGAGTTTATGTATAACATGTGCACGCAGGTTCCCATGGAGGCCAGAGGGTGCCAGGTGCCCCAGAACTGGAGTTAAAGGTGGATGTGAGTGCTAGGAATGAATCCTGGGTCCTCTGCAGGAGAAGCAAATGCTGTCATCTCTCCAGGCCCTTCACAAACTTCAAAGATGTAATCTCAGGAGCCACCAAATGTGTATATATGGCTATTATAAAGACCCTGGATAGTGGTGATCCTGGAAAGCTCATATCCATGCTCTCTCCTTCTTTCCCTAATACCTTTCTGGTAATCCCCTTATTTAAACATATATTAAAAATATTCTGGACATGGTAGTGCTTGTTTTTAATTCTAGCACTGGAGAGGCAGAGACAGGCAGATAGATGAGTTCTAGGCCAGCTTATTCTACAGGACAAGTTCTAGGTAGCCAGGGCTACACAGAGAAAACCTGTCTTGAAAAACTTAAAAAAAAAAAAAAGAAAAAAGAGAGAAGGAAAGAAATAAAAAGAGAAAAAAAAAAGTCTCCTTCTGGGGCTGGGAATCTGGCTCAGTCAGTAATGGCTACCACACATGCATGAAGGACTTAAATTCAGATCCTCAGTACCAAGTAAAAGCCTGGCCCAGGGGCACATGCCTGTAACTCCAGTAAGAGCAGGGTGCACAGACAGGTAGGCCCATATAGCTTATTGGCTAGCGAGCCTTGTTGACTGGTGAGTGCCAGGTTCAGTGAGAGACCCTGTCTCAAAAAGGAGATGGAGAGCAATTAAGAAAAACACCTTACATTGACTTCTGGCTTCCATCTGGGCCCACACTCTCTCCCTCAGTTCTCCCTCCCACCCCACCCCTACCCCACCCCCCACCCAAGCCTCTACGTACTGTTAGATCCTAAAGAAACTCAGGACAAATGGCTAACTGTTGTGTCTGTTAACATAAAGCACACGCTGGCCTCAGGCTCACTCGGTACCTGTGGCTCCTCTCAGCTCTTCTCACCCTGTCCCTTCCTCCAGCTTCTCATTCCTATATAACTCTGCCATTTCAGCCATGCACCTTTTTGAGTCTTTCACCTTCCCCTCTTCTCTTTCTCTTGCTCTTCCCTCAGCCCCTGCTCTCATGGCCATGTTTAATCTACTAGCTTCTCTCCCTGCTCTGGATTCTTTCATATGCCACTGGCTATAGTCCTCCGCATACCCACAATAAAAACCTTCTCAAGCAAACCTTGGAGCAGTCACATCCTGGTGCCAAAACCCCTACTTTATACACATACCACTCATACCCACAAGAATATGCATCACACACACACACACTCACAAATTTTGAAAATATCTCTTCTTAATAAACTCCAGTTCTGTCTCAAACTGATTCATCTGAAAATTCTTTTCTATCAAGAATCCTGTCTTCCTCAGCACAGAGATCTCTGACAAGAACTCTTCAGTTTACTGCAGGTAGCAGCATAGAGTTATCCATCCAGCTAAGATCCCACTGCCGCTGACGGACAAGCTTTCTAACCTACAGACAAGGGAACTATGGGTAAGAAGGTTGAAGCTTGTGCAAAAAGAGCAGAAGCTGCACCATAGATACCAAGGCCCTTGCTCTCCCAAATGAAAAGTCCCTTCGTTCTCCATTGTCTTAAATGCCCTGAAGCAGCCTGTCTCAGCTGCAGAGTTACATCTGGCACAGGCTCACAGCTGCCTAAGGTGGCTCCTGCCCTTTTGCCATCTGCGGGGGAAGAAAGGACATTCTAGGTAACATTTCCTGCCTAATGGGGCAGGTCTGGACCTGTGTGTTCACCCCAGTCTCCCTCATGTGTTTACCAAACTCTTTCACATTTTGTCCACGGGCTTGCGCAGCTTTTATGTCCTGGCACCAGATATCGCTCATGTCCCGGCTGCACCATTCCATCCGGAGTGCAGGAACAGCAGGAAAGCTCCCGGCAGGGAGTGGGGGAGGTGATGAGAAGGAGAAATGTTTGGCTTCCAGGTGTCCTGTGGGTCAGTGGAATCAACTGCAGAGACCATCCAGCTGGGAGCCAGCAGGCCAAAGTGGAAAGCCTCTCACAGGGCAGCCTGTGTCACCACGCAGGTCCATTCGGCCTTTCTGTTTACAAAGGGGACGAAGACCAGTCTCAGGCTGCTGAGACTCAGAGGCCAAAAATCCTTTCTATGTACCAGTGATCCTGGGAACCCATGGCAGAAGGACAGAATCCAAAAGTTGTCCTCTGACTGCCACACGTGCTCTGTGGAGTCACATTGGAGAACTGTGCACACACAAAATAATCACACACTGCAAAGAAACCTCATAATTTTAAAGTTTATAATTTATAGTTGGGTAACATGCATGGCTATCTTTGGTAGTATATGGCCGTGAGCCACAGATTAGACATGTTTCCTTTAGGAAAAAACGTTTGCAGGTATAAAGATATCTTCTATCATCTATCATTCAATCTGTCTATTTACCTATCTATCTGTCAGTCCATCAGTCTATCTATCTATCTATCTATCTATCTATCTATCTATCTATCTATCTATCTATCTATCTATCTATCTATCTATCTATCTATCTGAGACAGAGTCTCACTATTTAGTCTTAATGTGATGTTTTGAATAAGAATTGTCTCCATAGGCTCTTATAATTGAATGCTTGGTTCCCAGTTGGTAGAACTGTTAGGGTAGAACAGTTGGCTTTGTTAGAAAAAGTGTGTCAGAGGTGGTTGGCTTTGAGGTTTCAAAGGCCCACTCCAGTCTCTCTCTCTTTCTCTCTCTCCCTTATGTTTGTGGATCGTATGTAAACTCTCACTCAAGCTACTGCTCCAGGGCTATGTCTGCCTGCTGCTGTGCTTCCTGCCATGATGGTCATAGACTCTAACTCCCCTGGAAACATCAGCCCCAAATTAAATGCTTTCTCTTACAACTTTTCTTGATCATGGTGTTTTGGCACAACAACAGAAAGCTAACGAATATACCTGGCTCTTCTGGAATACTAAATAGACCAGGCTGGCCCCCAGCTTGCAGCAATCCCCCTACCTCTGCTTTCCAAGTATGGGCATTATGGGTGTGAGTCATTACTTCTAGCATGATTACTGTGTATCCTGCATTGTGCAAGGAGGTTTAAAATGTAATCCCATGTATCCCTATAAAAGAGAGACAAAGGGTGATTTGGTGCATGGAGAGAAAGCAATATGAGGTATAGAGAGAGATCTGAAGGTGCTAGCCTTAACAATGGATATGGTGTGGTCACAAGCCAAGGGAAGCCGGCAGCCACCAGAGCTGAAAGAGGCAAGGAATGGATTATCCTCCTGAGGTTGAACTCTAAATCCTGTTGCCGCTTTGATCTTGGCCAAAATGAGACTGACTGGACTTTCGGTTTTAGAATTATATAAGGTCCTAAGTTGTTTCTGTCTTCCAGTTTATCACAACTTGTCACAGGAGGATGAAGAAGCTGACGCAACCTCTATCGGACATTGGTATCTTGGTCTGGCTATCGTGAGCAGCTCCAGCTTCGAATCCTCGGCTATAATGACAAGCTGCCTAGAGGAAGGAGCTTTTCACCTGGGGACACAGTGTCCATTTCTATGACCTCAAATGTGGTGCCTTAAGACAAAAGAAGTAGCCAGGCATGGTGGCACACACATTTAACCCCAGCATTCAGGAGGCAGAGGCTGCCATGAGAACTCTCTGTGAGTTCTAAGTCAGCCGGCATCTGTATGGTGAACTCCACAGACGGATCTTGTCCCAGCCTCCATCCTGTCTTCTGGCGCTTTCTATGTCCTAGCGTCCTTGTGTTACAGCTCACTAAGTCCCTGTCTTATCCTCACATTCGGCTTCCTATGGCCTTTTTCTTCTATTTGTTTATTTATTTTCAGATAGATTCTTACTCCTAACCCAGTCTGCTGTAGAACTCACAAGGTGACCTAGGCTGATCTTGAATTCTTCCCAGCCATCCTCCTGCCTCAGCCTGCCAAGTACATAGATTACAGACATGAACCACCACCATCCTGGCTCCTAGTCTCATCTTGAGTGTTCATAATAGAGGTGAGTCTCCCAGGCCAAGTGCTGAGAGTGGAAACCCCACGCTGTTGTGAGCACACGCAAAAATTAAGAAAAGAAATCCTCCCTGGCCATACGAAGCAGTCAGAATACTCTCTACTTCCTTGGAATCCACCACACTTTGTTTTTTGTTGTTCTATTTTTTGAGACAGGGTTTCTCTGTGTAGCCTTGGCTGTTCTGGACTCACTTTGTAGACCAGGCTGGCCTCAAACTCAGAGATCCGCCTGCCTCTGCCTCCCCAGCTCTGGGATTAAAGGCCTGCACCACTATGCCTGGCTCATCCACCACAATTTGAAACCATTCTCTCTCTTCTCTAACTGCAGCAACATAAAAATATACCAACCTCTTCCCGTTCTCCCCCAGAAACACCTCTATTGAAATGATAAATCCCTTTCAAGATCTCCTCATCCTACACTTCTCTCAAGATTCAGTCATTTTTGCAGAAGCATTTGAATCTCTGAGTTCGAGGCCAGTCTGGTCTATAGGATGAGTTTCAGGACAGCCAGAGCTATGCAGAGAAGCACTGTCTCAAAACAAACAAACAAACAAACAAACAAACAAACAAACAAACCAAATTTAAAAGGTACAGCCATTTTTTTTTCTTTCCAAGAAAAAGAAATGGCTGCCTCAGATAAAACAAAGTGACCATCTAAGAGGATTCACAGGCCTCTGAGGTACTGTTGAAAATACAGTTCTGAGCCAGCTGTGGTGGCACACTCCTTTAAGCCCAGCACTTGGGGAGGCAGAAACAGGCAGATCTCTGTGACTTTGAACCCAGCCTGGTCCACAAAGCAAGTCCAGGACAGCCAAGGCTACATAGAAAACCCTGTCTCAAAAAACTAAAAACCAAAACCAAAAACCAAAATCTTTAAAAAAACATATTTATATTGCAATGTTTAGGTACTGTGGCAACTTTAGGAGCTTTTGGAGCTGGAGTACGGTAGCACATCCCTATAGTCACTGCACAGAGGAGTTTGGAGTTAGCCTGGGAAACATCACCAAAAGAGAGAGAGAGAGAGAGAGAGAGAGAGAACATTTAGAAACAGAGCTAAGAAATAACCTACTCTAATCCCCAAATTCTCTAACCACAAAAGAGTCAAATCTTTGAAATTATCTACATTATCTTATCCAGTGTAGAAATTTTGATTCCACCTATTGTGAGAGATGACTGTGATTAAACCTGTTTTCTCTTGCCTTGGTTTTTGTTGTTGTTGTTTTGGTTTTTTGAGATAAGTATTTTTTTATAGTCTGACAGACTGCCTGAGCCTCCCAAGTTCTAGTTTATAGACATACATCACTATACTTGGCTTTTTATTTTATTTTTAATATTACAGAACTAGCGAGATGACTCAGTGGTTAAGAGCACTTGGTACTCTTGCAGAGAACCTGAGTTCACAACCACATGTCACTCTAGCTACAAGGACTCAATGCCTTCTTCTGGCCTCATTGGCAGCACTTATGTACACATGCACACAGAGAGACAAATATAAAGTAAATATTTCTAAAAGATCATTTGTTTTTGTGCCAGTATGGTGATACATGCCTTTAATTCCAGTACTCAGGAGGCAGAGACAGACGGATCTCTGTGAGTTCGAAGCCAGCCTACACTGTAGTATACATAGAGAGTGTCAGGACAGCCAGAGCTGCATATTAAGATCTTGTCATACACACACACAAACAAAAAGACAGGCTGTCTCTCTATATACTAGGCTGACCTTGAACTCAAGATCTTCCTGTCTCAGCCTCCTGATGCTGGGGGTTGGCCTGTTTTCCAGGAGTAAGTCCTTAGTTCCCTTCAAATCACATTCTATCCAGTCTGCTGTAATAAAACTAGGCTGCTCATTAACTGTGAATATATTTCTTGTCGTTCTGGAAGCTGGCAAGCCTAAGGTCAGAGTGTGCTCTGGTCTTTGTCTCTGGTGAAGAGCACTTTCTGGTTCACTGACAGCGATGACAGTGTCCTTACTGTGAGCTCACGTGGTCGAGAGGGTCTAGCTCGTGAGGGCCCTTAGAGGCTTTGCATATACTCCCAACTCCTAACACACTAACTCCGACTCTCATAACATCACCTTGGAGGCTGGAATTTATCTTTGGGTTGTTTTGTCTTTTTAATTATGCGTATGTGTGTCTCTCAGTGTGGGTATGTGCATACGTGAGTCCAGAAAAGGGTATTGGATCCTCTGGAACTGGAATTACATACAAGGGCATGTGAGCCTCCCAACATGGGTGTTGGGAACCGAACTCTCTGTAAGATCAGTGCACCCACACTTTAAACCACTCAGCCTTCTCCTCAGCTCCTCTTTTGGTGTTCTTGAAAAGGGGGATCTCATTAAGTAGCCTTGCCTGGCTTGCAACTTGCACCACCTGCCTCGGCCTCCTGAGTGCTGAGATCATAGGCATGAACCATCACACCCAGCTGGAGGGTAGAGGCTCAACCTCTGAATTGTGGGTGGCACACACACACCGTAGCACTGCAGGAACCTGCTTGTGGATACAACTTTCCAACCCCTCAGACATGCTCTTTCTCACACCTTCTCTCCCTGACTCCCTCATCTCAGTTAGGAACACTGTCTTCTGAGCAGGCATAACCAGAGTATAATCTCGGACCCGTTCTCATTTCTTTCCCGTATCTTCTGATCTATTTTTTTGACCAGTGTCTAAGACTATCTATTCTTTAATGTCTGCTCATCCTTCGCTTCTGTTTTTTTATTTTTGTTTTTTATTTTTGAGCCAGGGTCTCAGGTAGCCCAAGCTGGCCTTGAACTCACTCTATAGCCAAGGTTGACCTTGAATTTCTGATCCTTCTGCCTCTACCTCCCAAGTGCTGATATGTACCACCATGCTGCATCTCCTGCTGTGCTGGGAACTGAACTCAGGACCTCATGTGTGCAAACATTATACCAGCAGTCATGCTATGTACCCAACCCACACTTCCTTCTATTAGTCAGAGTTTTCAGAAAAACAAAACTAAGCCCACTAACACAGCTGAGTGAGTTAAGGTACCTACACCAAGCCACCAAGTTTGATCCCTAGGATCCACATGGTGGAAGAAGAGCCCTCACTCCCACAGACTGACCTCTGACTGCCACCTGTGCACACCTCACAGTACATAAATGTGCGTGTGCTTTAAATTTTTTGCTGAATAAGGTGGTGCACGCCTTTTAGTCCCAGCACTTGGGAGGTAGAGGCAGAAGGAGAAAGAGGCAGGGGGGAATTGCTGTGAGTTTGAGGCCAGCCTGGTCTACTGAGTGAGTTCCAGGACAGCCAGGGCTACACAGAGAAACCTTATCTAAAAAAAACAAATCTTTTTGCTTTTTTTTTTTCAACAGACAAGAGGATTCTGTACAACTGTATCTATCCATCAATATTATTATGAATTAGTTTAAAGGTGCTAGACACTCGGGGATCGCTCTCTGTAGAGGACACTGTTTTATTCTGTGTCTGAGGGAAGGAGGGGAAGTCCCAGTCTGGAGACAGGCAGGTAGAAGACCATCTTAACAGAGGAGTCCTTTTGAACTACTTTCCCCCTCTTCGGCCCCAGTGCTGTGGGACTTGCATGCTAGTCAAGGGCTCTGTCAGAGAGTTACATTCTTTTCTCCCTCTTTTTCTTTTGTAGCATGGTCATCTTGTTGCAGCCCTTCTCTTCCCTCTGTTTTTGTTACTTAAGCACCAGAAAGCTATCTTCTCACAGTTTTAGAAGCGCGCGTGTCCAAATGAAGGTAGCAGCAAGACTGATCTCTCCCGAGGTCTCTGTCTGCGGTTTGTAGACGGGCCATGTCTTCCACGGCCTTCCCTCTGCTTCCAGACAGGGAGTTCTGTTTGGGACACAGAATGTAGACATTTCTAAAGAAATCTGGAACATAGCAACACCCTTTCTATCAGCCTTTAGGAAAAAAAAAAACAGAAAAAAAATCATCTACATAAAGGATGAATGATTGCACATTTCTAAGGCACTCAAGGGGTGAAAATGATGTTTTCCACATTAACTTGGCTGAGCTACATTCACCAGCTCAAACATGACTCTAAATGTTGCTCCGTGGCAGACTTTCGGTAAGGGGAGTTATCAGCTCAGTCAGTCAGTTAGGCAAGAGTTCTCTAAAGAAGAAAGTACTCTCCTCTCCAATCAGCTCTCCAATCAGAGTTCTTTACCAGTTATAGAGAAATTAAATCTCATTCACACACACACACACATACACACCTGCTCCAAGCAACACAGCTAAAACGTGCAAAGAGCCAGCCTCGAACACATGCTCCATGTTCTTTGCTTGACAATTCTGCCCAGTGACATCTGGAAAGTTCCCAGGGGAAGGAGATAATGGAAACAATTAAACCTTGACAAATGACCGCTTCTTCAGAGATGATTTAAACACAAAGCGCCATAAGGAACTCAAGTACTGAAGGCGTGATAACATCAACGGAAGGGGTCATTTTGCAGAAATCTCAGGGATGATGTCATCTAAACACACAAGTGTTTAGGAGAAGCCCTGGCTCATCATGAAGGAAATGATTCTTATAAATAGTTTTGATATGGAGATAGCATTTGGCGTCTTAAGGATTGGCTCTTGAAATAGGAAGACCTACCATGGAAGTCATCTGACCCCGGACACACTGACCCTACTAATCTCAGGGAGGGTCAGTGCCATTCTCAGTTGCTTTTCCCTAGGATTCGGTCGTGTCCTCCACCCCGGCATTTTGCATGTTCAAATATAGCAAATGGAAGTTGATCAGTCCAAAATGAAGGCAGTTTTTTCAAGTGATGAAAAGCACATGCGCTCATTGTAAAACTTTGGGTAACACGGCGGGGCTTGAAAGGCCCTCCACCAGAGACCGCTCCACCCAGAGATAACTGGTGCCAGCATTTAGATGAATCTCATGCAATCATTTCTCTACACAAATATGTTCATAATCACATGTCCGTGGTTTAACAGAACTGGGGCAAGATTATAGATGGAGTTTCCTCATCTTTTTTAAATAAACTTTTTGTGTAGCTATACAGTTTCTAGTTTAATGGCTGCGTATTGGCCTATTATAGGACTAAACCTTAATTTCTTTTGAGCTATGCTGAATGTACCAGGTTGTTTCTCTCTCTTTTTTCCCCCTTCATTACAAAGAAAGTCTCCTTGACTATACTTGGCAGGATGAGTCATCCTTACAAACTAACGATAACCTGCTTCCTCCAGGGTAATTCAAGAGCTGACTATGGAGCTGAGGCACACTGGAGAATGAATGGACAGTGGGGAGGTCCCTCTTCCCTTCCTGGAAAGGGGAACCAATGGGGTACTGTGAAGCTGCCATACCCCAGGGTAAGGCTGCAGGCGTGTGTCTGTGCATGGTTCCTCTCCTTGCCGTGTGTGATTTCCAAGTCAGCTTGCAAGCTTGCCTTTACAATGCTACTCCTGGTGAGAGCCAGACAGGCTAGGACCAGCCCTCCTAGCCCAGGATTGAGTCACCCAGGCAGCCTAATGTTCTGCAGCCAGCACTCCACTTGTGTCCCCAGCAAGAGACACACTGTCTAATCATTTGGTCACTATCTGAAGCCAAAGCTTTATTCACTTCTGTGCTTGGCAGATTACCAAGCCAACTAGGACCCCATCACTGACCCCTTCCCCTTATGGTTCTAGTAAGAGATTCAGTTTCCATTGGTGCTTCCTGAATTGGGGACGGTGAGGCTCTGGAAATCACTCAAATCCTGGGCTCAGCCTGTGAGGCAAAATTACCACCGCCTCCAGATGAAAAGGGGGAAAAGATACAAACAGCTGTGGTGAATGCTTTTTTTTTTTAAATTTATACATAAGACCTTGTGTATTTGTTCAACTGTCTCCTTTAAGCGACATTGCTATGTCTAGAAGAATGCTAAATCCTGAAGCACACTGGGAGGCCTGGAAAGGACTGATCAGCTCTGAGAACTGTCAGCTTAATGTAAAAGTACCCATGTCCAGAGTGCAACCTTGGAGGTTCAGAAATCTGATCCTATTACTGCCTCAAAGTTAATGGGACTCTGAAAGCTGACTCATGCAGAGGAGACTGAAATAGAAGGCCATGGGAATCCATGCACCCCTTGGGAGGTAACAGTGGCCTTAGAGTCAAGCAAGGGGAGTTAATTTGGTGATCTGAAAGATGATGAGCTGGGTGCCCTTATCGGGGTGAGCTGGGCGCCCTTATCAGGGTGAGCTGCATCTCTCAGGTAACAGTGGCTACGAAGGAAAGTCTGTTAGTATAGAACCTGTTCTGAGGTGGAGGCACACATCTAGCCCACGGCTTCTGTGGCCCTGTTTCTGAGCACACAACAAGTGCATTTCACACTGCACACGCCACCAATGCCACGGAACACCAGAAGACATCACCTGAGATCTCAGCTCAGATCTGAGACTCTTATGTGTTTTCAGTGGTGGTGTTTTTGACTGTTTGTGCAAAGCTTTCTGCCCTTTTTTATTTTATTCTATTTTTTTGAAATAAAATGGTTTAATTATGCAGAAGATTTGCACTGGTTAGTTTGACATAGCTTGACCCAGACTAGAGTTATTTGGGAAGAGGTAACCTCAATTAAGGAATCGCTTGCAGACGGGCAGTAGTGATCCACGCCTTTGATCCCAGAGCTTGGGAGGCAGAGACAGGTGGACCTCCGAGTTTGAGTCCAGACTGTTTACAGAGTGAGTTCCAGGACAGCTAGGGCTACAGAGAGAAACCCTGTCTCAATTAAAAAGAAAAATAAAATGCTTCTATCAGACTGACCTGTAGGCAAGTCTGTGGCATTATTTTCTTGATAAATGATTGATGTGGGAGAGTCTGACCAACTGTGGGCAGTGCCAACCTCTGGTCAGTTGGCCCTGGGCTGTATAGGAAAGCAAGCTGAGCAAGACACGGGGAGCCAGCCAGTAAGCAGAGCTGTTCTGTGGCCTCGGCCTCAGCTCCTGCCCAGAGTTCCCTTCATGATGGATTGTAAATTACAAGCTGAAATAAAATCTTTCCTCTCTGGTTGTTTTGGTCATGGTGTTTATCATAGTGGTAGAAACTTAATTAGAACTCCATACTGGTATCATTAAGGAGCATGTATGTATGACATTAGTGTATCTTGGGTTTTGTTGGGTTCGAATGTTTGATTTTAAGATTGCTGTTTGAGTGCTGGGCGTAGTACTCATTTAATCCCAGTCCTCCAGAGGCAGAGGCAGGTGGATCTCTGTTAGAGGCTAGGTTGCTTTACCTAGCAAGTCATAGCACAGCCTGGCCTGCACAGAGAGACCATCACTAAAAAACAAGCCTTAAAAATCACTATTTGAGTCACTGACTGGAGGTCCTAGAGAAAGAGAATTAAATCAATGCTGGCAGGGGAACAGAGCGGTTTCTAGAACTTTCTTTAGTGGCTTAAGCATACTTTTGGTAATGTGTACTACATATTTATGCAAAATGGGTGTCTCAGTATTGACAACTACAAAAACAAAACATCATCAGAAAAAGTTGAAGATTCTCCATGTCTACTATTCAGCCAAGATTTAATTCTGCATATAAGATTAAACAAACGCATCCAACTTATGAATATGCAAATCTGTGTTGTCTTCCACAAATGGGAAAACTTAGGTATATCAAAGAATAGTGTTTAGAGAAATTATTTAAGATTTACAATCGGTAAGTATTTGACTTCCTTCCTTCCTGCTTGTTGGTTTGTTGGCTTTGTTGTTTCTGCTTTACAACTTTGAAATGCAGTGGTCAGTACTCATCCACATTGACAGGCCTGAGCCATCAGCCACACCCAGCAACTATAGATTTTTGAATGTGGAAAGAAGGTGTGTAGGTAACTGAAGTATAGAGCTTACTGGTGACTCTTCTTCCTCTCTGTGCCTCCTGAACAACTGCTCCCCACAGATAGGAGACACCCCTTCCTTTGGTGTAGACAGCTTTGTCAAGCCTGGTATCAATACACATGTCTGTGTCCTTATCATATTCATGGCAAATTTCCCAGTGCCTTTGATCTCCCAGGCATGAGTCTTGAAGCCCACTGGACAGCCACACTTGTGAATGTTGCTGCTTTCTGCCTGGCATCGCTAACCTGTTGAACAGTGGCTCTCCTTACTACTCTTCTTTGTAGTACCATTGTGCTAGACACAGGTTGGAAAACAAACCCTGTATTAAAAAATAGTCTATCTATATCTTCCTTTTTCTAGTCATCCACTCATTTTCCATACAATGGTGGAATAAGTGCTTAATTCTATGGCAAGAGCAGAAAAAAAAAGCAATAATTTTGCTGCTGTGGATTTCATGTTCTAGTGGGGAGAGGAAGACATGGATCAATAATAATAAACCAAGGAAATGAACAACAATTGAGGGACTGGAGAGATGGCTCAGTAGTGAAGTGTGTACTGCTCTTGCAGATGACCTGGGTGCAGCTCTCGGCACCTTCATGAGGTGGCTCCAGTTACGGAGATCTGATGCCCTCTTCTGACTTCTGAGGTCCCTGGGGTACAAATGGTACACATAAACACGCGCATGCAAACACACACGCCCCTCCCCCCACAGGCCCAATAAACAAAAAGTCCTTTTTTTTTTTTAAGCTCAGTAATTGAAACAAGTGCTCAACCCAAGTAACCCAAGTTCAAAGAGGAAAAAAGATTTTATTTGTGGTCTTATAAGCTGCAACTCAGAAGACAGGATTTGGTAGCTTTGGATTAATGTTGAGAGGAAGATGGGAAAGGTGGGCGCCTCTATGTTAAGGACCAGGGCAGACAGGCAACAGAAAGAAAATGTCCACCAAAGGAGACTTCAATAACCTCCTGACATGTCACTCAAATGTCTGGAGATGATGAACTTGTCTGGCTACTACGGTTAGTTAGTCAGTCTAGATGTCCATGAGTAAGAATAGAGGTGGCCAAAGTTCACTTTCCAGACAGCAGCTGGAATCTTCGCCATTTGGGCATGCTCTTCCAGTGTTGTTTCCTATTCCTCTTAACATAAATGACATCAATTAAGAAAGACAATTGCAAAATTCTACTAACTGCAAAACTCTACAGGTAATATATCAGATGGTGTCATTTACTGTAGTTCAGTGGGTAATGGAAGCTGTCACTAAGCACGACACCTGAATTCAGTCCCTGGATGTGGAAGGAGAGGATTAATTCCTAAAATTGTCCTCTGACCTCCAGACAAATGAGCGTACATGCACATACAAATGCCTAAAACAAACAATTAAGGAGGGCCTGTCACAGTGTCACATGTCCACCCACTGCCCAGGAAGAAGAGATGGCAAAATTGTGAGATCAAAACAAGTCTCAACTACATAAAAAGACCCTGTTTCAACAACACAGCAAAAACCCTGAGGCTGGACATGTAGCTCAAGGCTAGAGCACTTGCCTCAAATGTGCTATGGCTTCAGTTTGAACAAAAACAAAAACAAAAACAAGAATTATAAAGAAAAAACAATGAAGAAGAATTAACTGGGTTTGGTGGTGTGCTCCAGTATTCCAGCTAAATGGAAAGCTGAACTCTGAGCCCAGGAGCTCCAGACCAGGCTGGACAGGGGGTTAAAGAGAGTTAGAAATCTGTCAAGACACGCTGGGGCTAAAGAACGATAGAAATTTTTATCCGGTAATTAGGAAAGTTGTATCCAATAAGATGGCATCTGAATGAGGGCCATACTGTATAGCTAGGGAGGGGAAGACTTGACAGAGGGAAAAGCAAAGGCCTCGAGAAGAGCAAAGGCAGAGGCCTCAAGCCTTAAGCTCTTCGGGAGGAGCAAAGAGGTCGAGGTAGCTGAAGCCCATAAGGGGAAGGACAGGGGGTGGGGTCAGAGAGTTGCAGAGTCAGGTCAATGGGGCCCTACAGAGCTCCACTGAGAAAAACAGATTTAACTCTGAGTGACACAGGAAGCACCTGTACCAGTTATTTTTCTATTGCTGTGCTGAAGCACCATGTCCAAGGCACCCTTTAGGAGGGCAGATTTACTCAGCTTGTGCTTCCAGAGGAACCATCCTGGTAAGGAAACATGGCGGCAAGCAGCAGGCATGGCAGCTGGAGCCGAAGCTGAGCGCTCACACCGTGACCACAGTTAGAGGGCAGAGAAAGGGAACTGGGAATGGCACAGGACTTCTCAGCCTCAAAGCCTGACCCCAGTGACATACTTCCTCCAGAAAGGCCACACCTCCTAAACCTACCCACATAGTGCCACCAACCAGGGACAAAGAAGTCAGGCGTCTGAACCTGTTAAAGACATTCTCATTCAAGCCCACGCTACTGAAGGACTGAACTCACTTGTTACAGGGAGTCTGCTGCTGAGTGCCACATGAGCTGCTTATTCTCTAGTGTTTAGGGTCATTGAACATTAAGTCAGGGACTTTAGTGACCACAGTGATTCCCACTGTTCAATGTGTGGTCATGGACCAAAGGCTTGTTTTCTTGAGCTTGTTAGACACGAAGAATCTTGGTTCCCTCCCTTAGAGTTCCTGAGTCATAATGTTCATTGAACAAGCTATCCCCCAGCAATCCATGTCCATAAAAAGAAGAGGAGGAGGAGGAGGAACAAGAGGAGGTGGAAGAAGAAAAAGAAGGAGGAGGAGGAGAAGAATCCTGGTCTAGTTCCATCCCTTTGCTATAACTTGAATGTGTTGCCCAAAGGTTCATACGTTAGAAACTTGACCACTTGACTGGTTGCATTGTTAATGGTGTTGAAAGGTGAATAGAAGTAAAAGGTCATGAGTGTGCAGACCCTTGATGAAGACAGGTACCTGAGCAAGCACATGTACCCCGAAGTGGCATTTAATGTCCTCTGTCATGTCATGATGCAGCAAGGCCCTCACCAGATGCCAGTACAATGCCCATAGACTTTGCAATCTTAAAAAACATAAGTTAAAGCCGGGCATGTTACTGCATGCCTATAATCCCAGCACTCTGGGAGGCAGAGGAAGGCAGATGGCTGTGAGTTCAAGGCTAGCCTGGTCTACAAATCGAGTTCAGGACAGCCAAGGCTACACAGATAAACCCTGTGTTAAAAAAAAAAAAAGATTCTGTCATGAACTCAATGGCTGGCTCTTTGACACCCCCCCCCGCCGAGGGAGGAGCAGCCTTGCTAGACCCCAGAAGAGGACATTGCAGCCCTGCAATGAGACCTGATAAGCTAGGGTTAGATGGAAGGAGAGGAGGTCCTCCCCTATCAGTGGACTTGTAAAGGGGCAGGGAGGAGATGAGGGAGGGATTGGGAGAGTGGAAGGGAATGAGGGAGAGGGCTACGGCTGGGATACAAAGTACATAACCTATGATTAATATAAAAATAAATAAATGAAAAATATTAATCTTCTAAAAAAGGAATATAAATTGAAGTTACCCAGACTAAATAGTTACACAACAGAAACCACTCTAAGCCACTCTTAATTTTATAAATAATGAAACCAAATACCAGTCTTCAGAAACAACTTGCTTCTACAAACGTGTTGAGTCCACACCAATGCCATACCAGCTACTACTCTCATTGGCGTGAGGAGAAGCAGCTTACTGGAAAAAGGACTCTACTTTGCCTCATAGTTTAAGTTCATCATGGTGTGGAGGACATGGCAAAGTCATGGAGACAGGAGCATGAGGCTAGCGCTCCTCACATCCTGATGGTGAGGATGAGGAATTCTGGCTCTCAACTGGTTTTCTTCCCTTTATATCCAGTCTGAGGCCCTAGCTCATGAGATGGATGGTGTTACCTACTTTCAGGGTAGACCTTCCCTTCTCATTTAAACCTCTTTGGAAAACACCCTCAAAGATATGCCCAGAAGTATGTGTCTTCATAGGTGGTTCAAATTAACAGTGATGATCAAGCCATCAGGAAGGCTCAGGGTAGCCCCCGGAGCTGGCTCTGGAGAGCTGGCTTTCCATTGGATCATCTGATCTCCCATGGTGATGATGGGGTTCATATGCTGTAATAGCCATTGCTTCCATCCATCATCCAATCACCCTGTTGATCTCCTGTCACTAAAGCACCCTCCAAAACAACATCCATCTCATCAAAGACGTTCTTCTCCAGGCGAGCAAGACCAAGTCCATGTAGGCTAGTCTAATTTAAAACCTGCCTTGAGTTTTGCAGGGCTCAGCTGCAGCTGCAGCTAATTTTTTTTCTTCTGTCTCTCTAGTCAATGCCGAGATTTTTCTCGACACACCCAGGATGTTTAGGTGTGGTGGCCCCTGAAATGTTTCTTCCTCCAGGAGGGTGGGAAAGAACACAGATGTCATTGTCTCGGCAGAAAAATCTCCCATAGCCTGAAGTAATTAGGAAAAAGAAAAAAAATGTCTGTGTGATGCACCACCCCAGGATCTTGGAGATTAGACACAGAAACCCAGGTCATGTCCCAGAAGGGAAGAGTTGCGAGAGGAAAGACTATTTCCAAGGGTTGATAGGGTGAATGGCTGGAAGTTTCTACAATGGAAAAAAAAAAAGGCTGGGCTATCATGCCCATCCTTGCTATTATTGTTGTTGTTATCGAAAACATGTAAATAGTGCTCCTAAATTATTGTCCCTCTAGAACAATAAAGGTGATAACGAGGACTTCTTTGTACATGAAAAACCCAAAGAGAATATTGTTGCTCACCAGCAGCTTGGCTCTGGGGAAGCACTGGGACTCTAGCCATTCCAGGGCCAAGGCCAGGGGCCAGGTGAGACTTCATCCCCTGAGAGATCAAGATGCCCAGAGAGCTTGTTAAATAAATGGTCTAGCATAGTGGGTGGGCACTTCCAGGGGAAGAAACCTGCTATTTTAGGAGGCAGGTGACATGTAGGGAGAAAGGAAAGGAGGACGAGAAAGAAGGTGGGAGATGGTTTAGAACTAGAATTGGGTCAGCCAGCTAGGTAGAAGGGGTGAGGAGGGAAGGCTCTGTGCACTCCTAAAGTGGTCTATGTACTGTTAATTCCGAATGGTGATGTTTGGGGAATGTGAACTATGTGAAAAGTTGCTAACTTTCTTTATTAACCAGGGTTTTTAGTACTAGTGGATGCCCACTCTCCTTCACCTCATAAGAGCTAGGCCCCCATTGCTGTAATAAAACGCCACGGCCGAAAGCCACTGAGGGAGGAAAGGAGCTATCTGGTTCACAGATTATGTAGTCCATCATCGGGGAAGCTGAGGTAGCAGTCTAGAGACAGCTGTTGAAGCAGAAACCATGGAGAATGCTGCTTACTTGCTTGTTCCTCTGACTCGCTCAGCCTGCTTTTCTATACCGCTCAGGACCACCTTCCCTGGGGTGGTAGCACCCCCGTGTGCTGGGCTCTTCCATATCATTAATGAAGGAAATGCCCTCAGGTGGGGGTAGGAGGGAGAGAAGATGCTACAGACAATGATGGAGGCATTTTCTTAGTGAGGTTCCTCTTCCTTGACTCTAGCTAGTGTCAAGTCAATAAAAAACTAACTAGAACAATTGGCCCCTTGACAACCTGACCCACCAGCTGGCATCACCTGTGGGGCAAGCCTGTGGGGCATTTTCTTGATTAATGATTCATGTGGAAGGGCCCAGTTCACTGTGGCAGTGCTACCCCTGGACGAGTGGTCCTGGGATGAATAGGAAAGCGGGATGAGCAAGTCAGTAAGCAGCATTCCTCCATGGCTTCTGCTCCAGATTTCTGGCCCTGACTTCCCATAGTGATGGAGGGTGACCTGAGAGTTGTGATATGAAATAAACCCTTTCTCCTCAAGTGTTTTTTTGACTATGATGTTCATCATAGCAACAGAAGTCTTCACTAAGACACTTACTGACTCTTTAAAGGGAAGATGTCTATGGAGCTGGGGGTGGCATTTTCTGCGGATATCCTTTGAGCCTCATCCTTACAGAATCTTTTGTTCCCAGCTTGATGGTGAGAAGAGGAAGCACAACACTTTCTTTATCATCCTAATGGAGTGATCTGTGACATCTGCTTGCTTCTATAGATGAAAATACGTTACATGGCCCTTACAGAGGCAAGTCTCTGCTATCGAATTTAATCAGTTGCCCCTGAGGCCTTGAGTGTGTGCTCAGGAGATGACTCTTGGTACTGGATCTTACCAGTGTGGCAGGCTTTTCCTCACTCCTGCTCACACTATGCTATGTGGTCTTCACAGTCTTGGGTTACAGTATGGAGGGCTCTCTCATCCAAAGCTCCATCTTCTGTGTTCCTTTGTTGTTTATGGTGGTCATATAGTGTACCTTTCTTTCTTTCTTTCTTTCTTTCTTTCTTTCTTTCTTTCTTTCTTTCTTTCTTTCTTTCTTTCTTTCTTTCTTTCCTTCTTTCTTTCTGTTTTTTTGTGATAGAGTTTCTCTGTGTAGCCTTGGCTGTCCTGGACCAGGCTGGCCTCAAACTAACAGAGATTTCCTGCCTCTGCCTCCCCTCAAGTGCTGGGATTACAGGCATGTACCACTGTACATGGAGCTTTCATGATGAAGGCTCTGCCTCTACTTTACCTTTTGACTTCAGGGAAGTCTGACTTCCCTCTTCACTCCCACCTCTGGTGCAAACGCAGTGGGCTAGCCTGCATGACTTTTAACGTCCTCTTCAGGCCTGAGAATCATTTCTCCTTAGAGACAAACTCAAACTGTCCCACTTCAGCCTCCCAACCCCTCAGAAATAAGCAAGGCATGGCAAATCTGGTTGGCCAGACTTGGTGGCTCCTGCTAGTAATCTTAACATTTGGGAGGACTGCTGAAAGTCTGAGGCTGGCCTGGACTACATAGTGAATTACAGGCCAGCCTGGGTTACAGAGTATCTATAAATCTGTTTTAAAACAATAGCAGCAAAAAAGAAAACCTTTTGGAGTTACTAATGGGAACTTTACTACCTAATCTGGTCTAAAATTGCATCCACAAACTCAGAGACTTCTTTCTGGCAGTCGTAGGCTTTCCATAGCTAGCCAAAAGCTTGATAAAGCAGAGCCTGAGTGGGAGACTGGAAAGGCCTAAGGCCCTGTGGGATTAGATTTCACAGCAAGAAAAACAGTCTATCTTGCCAGACCCTAGAGGTTCAGATGTGAGCAAGGCCCACACTCTACAGAAACACAACCAAGTGTTATCAGACAGGATCCCAGGGAGCATCAGGTGCTGAGTTAATTGCTTTTGTGTCACTGTGACCAAGCACCTGATAGAAACAATGTAAGGGAAGGAAGAGTGTTGAGACTATGTGGTCTTTCCATCCTCCTTCCTTGCCATCACCATGGTGCTCACCATGAATGTCCCGGCAGATGCTCTCAAGAGCATCAACAATGCAGGGAAGAGAGGTAAATGCCAGGTCCTCATCCTGCCATGCTGCAGAGGCGCGGTTCGGTTCCTGACTGATGATGAGGCCTGGTTACTTTGGCCATTTTAAAGTCATTGGTGATCACAGACCTGGGAAACTTACTCTGAACCTCACAGGGAGGTTGAATAAGTATGGAGGGATTAGCTCTTGATGTGAAGTACAGCTTGAACTTGCTATACACTGACCAGGCCTGTCTCAGATTCTGAGATCTGCATCCCCCTGCAAGTCACAAACCTTCCTAATGCATGGTACAAAGTAAACATTCTTGTTCTGAAAACGAGGAATGGGGCACAGTAAGAGGAATGGGACCAAGGGAAGACGGAAACTTAGCAGGTCAAACATTAGATCCTGTTGCTTTATGCCTGGCATTCAAGTTGTGGTGTACTGATGATCGTCAATGTACTGAAACAGCTGTGCCTCTTTGATTTTGCCATTGCAGTCCACATGCCTTCTCTCTTGGGATGGCTCTGTTTACCACTGTCAATATCCCCACAACAAACATTCTACATTCCTGGCATCTCCCCGCACCTGGGGATGCCACTGGAGCCTGAGCTTTACCCTCAAAGCTTAAGACATCATCCTCTGAGAGGCTCGTAGTGGTGAGTCAGAGCCTGTGCAATATGGTCTTAGCTTCTAGGCCTCCCTCAAGAAATCCTCCTCCTTGACCCCATAACTCAGGCATAGCATATGCCTGCAAAAACCAGCAACCGATGGACAATATCAAGGTTTGCCACCAGCTAGAGCAGTACATATATA
>CM053753.1:51131236-51240816 GCA_028658305.1 Pachyuromys duprasi | reverse complement strand
CTTGTCACCCTTCGTGGCCAGAAGAGGGTGTTAGATGCCCTGGAACTAGAGTTATAAACACTTGTGCGTCACCACGTGTGGGTGCTGGGAATCAAACCCAGAACCTCTCTGCTAGAACAACACATGCTCTTAATTGCTGCTCCATCTTTCCAATCCCCCAAATTCTTTAACATGTTTAAGACAGATTAAGGCAGATGCTTAGGGACTGTGTTTGTAAAACTGCTGGCTACTCACTGTTAAATCACAGACCCTCTAGCTTTTCCTCTCCTGGAAATCAGGACAGGCCACCCAGTTTCTCTCCAGGACAAAAAACCAATGAGCCTTACAGAGCACGCAGGCTTCAATAGGGAAGGGAAAGCTACTTCAATCGCTCCCACCCCTTGCAACTGCAAGATAAATTTATGTTCCATGTCCCTTGTCCCATAAACTAGGCTAGACTGTGTCACATGATGTGGTACTGCCTGCCTCCTCCCTGGACAGACAAAAACGTCCGAAATCCTCTTTGCTCTCACGGTTTCTGAGGGGATCTTACCAGTGTTCCTTCAGACCCCCGTCATGCTGTACATGGTAGCTATCTCTCCGAGGGCAGTTCATTTCAGGTTTGGAAAGGGAGGCTCTCTCTCCCTTCATGGCCCTATCAGGATGCTCTGGTATGTGGTTCTCTCTCAATCAGTGGTTCTCAACCTATGGGTCACAACCCTTTTGGGAGCCAAATGACCCTTTTACAGGGGTCACCTAAGACTATCTGCATATCAGATATTTACATGATTCATAGCAGTAGCAAAATTAACAGTTATGAAGTAATAATGAAAATGATTTTATGGTTGGGGGGTCACCACAACTTCTATGCCTTCATTTTGTACCCATCTCCTCACTTTGGACCAGCCACCTGCTTAACTCTGCACATAGAGGTGCTGTTGTAATATGGAATCCCCACGTTTGGCAGGTATGAAATGTGTGCCTCATTAATAACCAGGAGTAGAGACTGCTTGGCCATGCCAATTAGTTGATCAGAACAGTGCAGAGGTAGATAAATCTGTGGTAACGGTAAATGAAGCTGTTGACATTCCTATAAAAGAAGGAGATGGAAAGAGTCACAAGACCCTACATAGGAGTCTAGCCATTAGTCTCTTCTGCCCTCCCCAGCAAGTGATCTTGGGAAATGCTAGAGTATGTAAGAAGTACAAATGCTATGCCTGCCACAAACTAGGTTACTCTAAAGAGACTCTTATGGCCCTCCCTCTGTCTATCAAACCGTTGAAACAGCAGACCTCAAGAAATAAGAAATTCTGGGTTGGAGAGATGGTTCAGTGGTGAAGAGTATTCACTGTTCTTGTAGAAGACTTGGGTTTGGCTCCCAGCACTGACATCAGGTGGGTCACAGCTCCAGTTCCTAGGGATCTGATGCCCTTAGCCTCCACAGGCACCTGCATACACAGAAACTCACTCAGGCAGACACTCATGAATTAAAAACCATAAATCTAGGAGAGAGAGAGAGGTAATTAGACTTTGCCCCAGGAATGGCCCAGAAGGAGAAAAAAAAACAAAGCTCGTGACCAGTTCTTTCCTCTTTCTGTCTCTTCATCTCTCTGTCTCTGTCTCTCCACCTCTCTGTCCCTCTGTCTCTGTCTCTCTCTATGCCTGTAGATCAGGTTGTAAGCTGTCAGCTACTGCTACTGCCACAAACTAGGTTACTCTAAAGAGACTCTTCTGACCATGCATGCTGCCGTGCCCTCGGCCATGATGACCATGGACTAACTCTCTGAAACTGTAAGCCCCAAATTAAATATTTCCTCTTATAAGTTGCCTTGGCCATAGTGTCTCTTCACAGCAATGGAAGAGCATCTAAGACCGGAGCACACCTAAACCAGAATTCGCATGTTTATTATCTTTTGTTTGGATTTAAACCTTACCTCAACAAACATTTGTTCTCTTCTCTTCAAGAATAGTTAATGCAACAAACTGGTGCCCGATCATGGGACACAGCAGAACAAAAGATGAGTGAACTGCTTGGGTTGGAAAGGACTTTTAAGCAAGAAATGAAAAAACCTCTCATGGTCTGGCTTGTGAGGCTGTGGGTCAAGGGGGAAGATGGAATCAGTGTAAGTGCTATGCAGTAACAGAATGATGATCCTTCTTTCCAACAAAGGTACAGTCTCAGAGTGAGAGATGTTGGTCTCTGACTGATTGGCTCATCCTTAGAGGCATCTGATTACCAGTTGCTGAGATCTCCATGCATATCAGGGGCTGGAAGACATTAGAAGAGGGATAGACATTACTAAAGACATTAGGTGTATATCCTAATTAATGTTCTATCGTTGTGAAGAGACGCCATGACCATGGTAGCTCTTATTGAGGAAAACATTTAATTGGGGCTGGCTTACAGTTCAGAAATCTAGTCCATTATTGTCTTGGCAGGAAGCATGGTGGTATGCAGGCAGACATGGTGCTGGAGAGGTATCTGAGAGTTCTGTATCTGGATTCGCAGGTAGCAGGAAGAGAACAAGACCCTGAGCCTGGCTTGAGCACTTGAAATCTCAAAGCCCACTCCCAGGGACACACTTCCTCCAACAAGGCCAAACCTACTTCAACAAAGCCACACCCCCTAAATCCTTCTCAAGTATTACCACTCTCTAATGATCAAGTGTTCAATCTGTAAGCCTATGAGGGCCATTCTTATTTAAACCACCAAAGTGTGAGACAGGCCAGATAGGAAAGGGTTCTCAGAAAGCAAAGCCGTTGGAATGCTTGACCTTGGAACGGGTCAGAGGTTCTGATGGCTTAGCTGAGCTTCTTGGTAGGCAATATTTGTGAGTTAGGAGAGGCTCTGCAGGATCCGAATAACTTAGGTCAGTGTGCAAATACAGTCTATAAAGTGATATAGCAATCTGGAGGAGAGAAGGGCAAAACGGAGAAAGGGAGTTTGTCCGGGTCATGGGTCATTCAAAAGAAATGTGGTAAGATTTACATTGAGCCGGAGTTCTTAATGAGGAAGTCGACAGAAAGTCAACCACTGCGCTAGTGAGCTTCTGGAAGGCTTTCAAGCCTGAAACACAGTTGTTAGAAGGCGTAGGTGATAAGAGCAGTTTGGATGAAAAAGAGTAAGCTTGTCCAAAGGGCTGACAGTTATCCCTCGCAGAGGAAGCTATGTGCCTTTTACTCCTGGAGACCTGGAGAGACAGCTCATCGATTAAAAGTACTAGCTGCTATTATAGAGGACCTGGGTTAGAGTCTCATAACCTACATGGCAGCTCACAACCATCTGTAACTCCAGTCCCAGGGGATCTGATGTCCTCTGCAGGCTCATGGTGACAGACATGTAGGTATGAACTGCCCACTCCCATATACGCACAAAATAATGAAAATCGTTATTGTGAAAAGTGATCTGGGAGTAGAAACTCTTTAACTGGGTCAGGACTCTCTCAGCAACCAAGTACAGCTTAAGGAAAAGCGGCATCAGCACCTGCATTAGTACCTGTCCTGACTCGGTCTTCAGGAAGCCATTGTTCACAGTGGGCAAAGCAGGGTGTAGTCTCCCTTCCCCTTGGCCCTGGGGCCAAGCAGAGGGCTTGAGATGGCTCCCCTGAGCCCACTGTGGGTGGAAAGGTATAGTACAGCCTCCGTGGCAGTGTCCCAGGAGAAGAAATCAGAAAGAATCATGGAACATGATTGTAAATGATAAGAAATAGATGAAATAATGCCTCCGATATGTACTGTTGTTTCAACATGGCTCCTTTGAGGAATGGTTGATACAGCAATGGAACCGTTTCATTCTCTACTGGCCTTGTTAATGTTTTGTTTTTTTTTTTTCTTTAATATCCCCTCATTTGCTGATGCCCCAGGTCAGCTGATGTTGGAGTAATTGGAGTAGTTGATCCAGGGCTTTCCAAGATCCTGTCTACCCTCCATGAAAAGGTTTCATTACATGGGTGTTTTAATGCTAACCCCTGAGTGCCTTTCAGGTTTAGAAAAGCATCTGGCGAACAATAAAGGCTGCAGTTAGAGTTCAAAAGAAGGTATTCTACGTGGGAGGGAAAAGGCAATCTCCAAAGCCATAGTTTGGTTAATGAAGATCCCCGTGCTTTGAGTGGGCTACCTCCTAATGACTTTTTGGCTAGTCAGGCCAAAACAATAAAAAGCCACTGTGGGTTGCCTCCTGCAACTAGATGGGAAAACCCTACTGTTGAAGACATCATACATGTTGATTTCCAGACATGGAGAAACCAGAAGTTCCTCCCTTGGTGGTTGGAAGACACTATGGAGACTGCTGGAGGAAAGTCATTGCCAACAGTTCTATTTTGTCATGGACCCTGTGAGCTACACTATCAAGATGGTAGAGAAGATGTACCTACTGATGCCATCATGTGTGGGTTGTTTTGAGTGCAACTGCAATTGTTTTATTGAATGGATATGAATTGCCTGTCAAATTCCCTTCTAAACATTTATGATTGTTGATAGAGTGCCTCTGTGGTAAAACAGGATTCCTATGAGATGATCTTGCTCAGCCTTATTGGTCAGCACAGAAAGGAATGTCTGTAGAGAAGGCCTCTCTCCCAGGATAGTTTGTCTCACTGTGGGCAAACAATGTCAGGAAAGAGAGAATAGACACCTGCACATAGACACTTCTGGCTGCAACAATCTCCCCATGCCCAGGCTCCTCATTCTGCCCTGTGGAGGGCAGTAGCCAGCTTTTTCCCCTTGCAGACTGTTCAATTTCCCATGGGAGGGAGGCCACCCCTCACTGTGTACACTAATAAAACCAGTCCCATCTGTTGACAAGCAAACTCTGGTCTCTTTATGCTGCCTCAGAAATCTAACAATCGTGTCCATAGAGCTGTTGCTATTTGTCTTATTTGTAGGAGAACTTTTTTTTTTTTTAAGACAGGGTTAGAGGAGAACTTCTTATAGTGAATAGTGGTTGCTGATTTAGAGACTCATAAGTGCTTAAACTGATAAGAACAATTGATGTTAAGGTGGCAAGGCAGCCCAATGCTTATAAAAAAAATCATGGACATATCACCCCATTCAAGTCTCAGAGAACATTGCAAGGAATGGGGAAAGAAAAAGTTGGGGAAGCTGGGTGTGGTGAAGAATGGGAGGCAGAGGTAGGCAAATCTCTGTGAGTTCGAGGCTGGCCTGGTCTACAAAGTGAGTCCAGGACAGCCAAGGCTACACAGAGAAACCCTGTCTCAAAAACAGAAAGAAATGAAGAAAGAAAGAAAAGAAGGAAGGAAGGAAGAAAAAGGAAGGAAAGAAGAAAGAAAGACTGAGGGAAAAGGTTAACTGAGCAGAATAATACAGAGGTAGCTAGGTGTGCAGTAATGGCAACAGATTTATCAACACTTCCTAGTAGAAGAGAAGGGAGAACCACTCACATGGGAATCCAGTGATTATTTTTTCTGCCCTCCCCATCTGCAAGCGCTATTGGGAAAGGCTAGAGTTTAAAAGTGGAAGGTTGACCGAAAGGAGGACTGCATGACTCAGCTTCCATGAGGTCAGCATCCATGATGGGGAGGGCTTTGTGGTGATGATGTTGTTTGGGGAATACTTAGGTTCCAGTAAAGGAATTCTTATCTGTTTTGTAAGTGAGCCCAATAAACTCATTGCTTCACTTGCTTGGACTTTAGTGGGATCATACTGCTGTCTATCCCTGGTACCCTGGTATCAATAAACTTTCTCTTTGTTTTCGAGACAGGGTTTCTCTGTGTAGCCTTGGCTGTCCTGGAACTCTCTCTGTAGACCAGGCTGGCCTCAAACTCGTGGAAATCCACCTGCCTCTGCCTTCCAAGTGCTGGAGTTAAAGGCATGGGCCACCATTGCCGAGCGAATCAATAAACCTTTGTTCCTGTCTACCTGTGAACATTGGCAGAGCACATGCTAACCACTTAAAGAGTGATACCTAACCTGTCTCACTTCCTCTCAAAACTGTGGCCCAAACACAAAAGAAGTGGTGGTGTCTTACTGTCAGCTTGTTATAGTAGCCTTAGAACCCTTGAGGACCTCTAAGGCTTTGGACCCTATCTCTAGTAACCCTACCTCTAGTTTCCCTAGTAACACTAGGAAGGTGAGCATCAGCTTTGCCCCTCCTTAGGGGTTAAATTACCATATGAAAAGTTGGGAGGAGTATCTGAGGTTTTTTTGAGACTCATTAAGACAAAAAATATCTTTTATTTTAAAGACTTACTTACTTACTTATTATGTATACAGTGTTCTGCCAGCATGTGTGCCTGCACACCAGAAGAAGACACCAGATCTCACTATAGACGGTTGTGAGCCACCATGTGGTTGCTGGGAATTGAACTCAGGCCTTTGGAAGAACAGCCAGTGCTCTTAACCTCTGAACCATCTCTCTAGCACCCCCAAAATATTTTATCTCTTCCATCTACTAAAACCTTTATTTATTGATTTGTTTGGTTTTTTTTTTGTTGTTTGTTTGTTTCCACAACAGGGTTTCTCTGTAGTCCTGGCTGTCTGGAACTCACTCTCTAGGCCAGGCTGGACCTGAACACAGGCTGGACCTGCCTCTGATTAAAGGTGTGTGCCACCACCACCGAATTTTACTCTTTTTATTCATTCTGGGACACTCAACCCATGTGATGGTACCACCCACATTCAAAATGGTTTTCTCTCCTCAGTTAAAACTTTTTAGATAGACCGACATGAACACACTCTGAGGTGTTTCCATGGTGACTCTAAATCTAGTCAAGTTGGCAAAGAAGATTAGTCTTCATAGCACCTGAAAAAAACTCTCTAGTCACTGGTTTAAATGTTAAGTCACTGCGAACGGCGAGGGATAACAGAGTATCTGAGACATGTTCCACGAAGTTGTTACCCTATATTATTTTGGGGCAATATCAACTATTAGACCAGTTATCTCACTATCCCTTCATTTCTTCTGGAGCAAAAGAAGACATCTTCAAACTTGCCTGGGTAACAGAACTGAGATCATAGTTAATCAAGACCTCACTTTGCCCAAGACTTTTTGTTGGGATATATTTAAAAATATGCCACGTACATGACAGAATTGGATGGAGAGGGAGAGAGAGGGAGGAGGGAGAGAAAAAGAGACAGACAGACATGGTGGAGGGAGGGGTGCCCCAACAGAGACAGGTGAGAGAGCAGAGAAGAGAGCAAGAGGGCGGGGAGTGGCAGACCAGCCACTAAATACCTGGCTCAGATGATGTCATAGGATGCAGGTACTGACAAAGGATGCTGTCAGGACCCTAAAGATCCCTAAGGGCAGGCCAGTTGAATTGCCTGCACAACATAACACTTTTTTTGTTTGTCTTGTTTTGTTTTTCCCTTGAGACAGTGTTTCTCTGTGTAGCCTTGGCTGGCTTTGACTCGTTTGTAGACCAGGCTGGCCTGGAACTCACAGAGATTTGCCGCCCTCTGCCTCCCTGAGTGTTGGGATTACATGCCCCTCTTGCCCAAGACTTCTTAATTATGCATTCATTTTGCCTCCTGCGTGAGATCTTTCTTTGTTTCAACCTAAACTTTATGTCAGTGTCTAGAAGACATCCTTGAAGGCCGCTGAACGCCTTTACCTGTTCTTCCTAATAAGTCTTTTCTCCCTTTTCCACTTCTCTTTAGTCGGGTACTTCGATGAGTGGCCAAACCTGGCTGAGGCAGGGCATTAGGCCCTGTGTGGAGCCTTAGAAAATTTTTTCTATGAAATAAACCTAACTGACCAAGAAGAAGATTGGAAACCCACCATTACCACCTCCAGAAGACATAGCGGCATTTCAGTGTGGAAGGTGACCCAGGGCTAGTAATATAAAAAAGCACACCCCTGGGTGGAGATTTAAAATGCTAGTGAGACATTGTATGAAATTGTATGTAGAACTATATGTAACAAACAGAACGATCCACTTTATTCAAATGATCCCAAAAGTCTAAGTTTTGTTTACATTTTGTAACAATCCCAACTCCTTGTATACTGTGGCAACTGAATTGCTAATCGTTCTCCCTTTTTTCAGGCCTTCTTCTTTTCTTGGAAGTAGACTGTATCTTTACCAAAGCATACTGCTTCTGCTGCAAGTCTCTGTTTAGTTCTTTGTTCAGGACATAAAAATCTGGAACACCTCCAGAGGTGCTCAGCAAACCCCAAAATTGTAAATTTATTGAGATTCCAGGGGACAAGAACTTTGCTTTGAAATTCTGTTAGCAAGTTGACTTATTGAAACCTTGGCTTTTATTAAAACTTATCTTTATGAAAATGGAGTGCTGTGCTACTTAACAGAGCATATGGCATTTCCAGATGCCTTTTGCTGGTTCTGGCCTTCCCTGCATTCCATGCCCACTGTTGGGATGCAGCAGCAGCCTTGCTGAAGGTGGTGGCAGCCGCAGTGAGATGAGAGGGGACAGCAGCAGGCTGCTATATTAGGAGCAGCTACAAAAGGAACTAGCAATTTGGGCACCCTAGGAAAACTTCCTAAACAACCCCCTGCTACGTCTCTCCACTGCCTGCCTTCCTTCTGCCCCACCCCGAGTAGCTGGTTCTCTGGTGCTGTCATCTCCTTGGGCACAGAATCAAGGATCCTTTGTACCCGTGAACCTGTAGCCTCACTCTTAGCCCTCCTTCACCATCCTTTCCTCTAGGATAACAGATTCCCTGCCAGACAGGTTGAATTTAGAAGCAGAGCTGGTTTAGAATTGAACGAGAAGTAAAGACCTGATGAACATTTTCCTGGGCCCTGAGAATATGTCCGTCTTCCCAGCTCTGTTTTCCTTCTTTTGTCAGTGGGAATGAAGAAGGGAGAGAAAAAGAAACGCAAGCAATCTATTTAGCTGGGCAGCTTTTGTTTTATTGAGACAGTGTCTGGATAGGTAGTCCACCTGTTTCCAGTGTATAATTCTCCTGCTTCAACCTCGGAGGCACTAGTCTTATAGGCATACACTCCACACTTGGCTCAGTAGACTTGGCCCTGTCTTTCATATTGCCCTGCTCAGGCTACGTATTATTTAAGAATCCTTGCTTTGTTATGGTATGGGGATCAACCTTAGCGGGTCTCTCACTCGAAAACCTTGCACTATTTAGACTTCCCACAGTAGTAATCAAATACACTTAAATATTCCCAGGAAGAAAAAAAAAGGCAAATACACACTCCCACAAACACACATACACAGTTCTGTGTACTGTGACCCAAGGTTGTTATCTCCCCAAATATTTCCACATTTCTAATAGTTTCTTCAACTCCTTCCCATGTCTCTCGGACCACCCCATCTAAACTCTAACTCGTACTATGCTTTGAGCTGCCAGGACACGTTCAGAGGACTCACTACAATATGCATGCTCTCAGGGCAAGCTTCTACCACAGCTATGCCACTAATGCTCATGTGCTTGGCAGGCTGGGCTCTCTGAGGGTCCATGGCAGGGCATCAGGCACCGTCACAGAATCAAACACAAGAAGCCTTTGCTGGCTGGCACTTGGGAGGTGATTTTAGGAGGTAAAAAGGAGAAGATGAGAAACTCAAGGCCATCCACAAAGGGAGTTTGAGGCCAGCTGGAGCTACGTGAGACCCAGAAAAGAGAAGAGCAGAGAAGAGAAAGAGCAGAGACGGAGATGCCGCTGCCTGCAGCCACTGCCTTAGGTTAGCGGTATCCGTTGTGGCTCTGTTCCTCCCAGTTTCCTGTTTGAAGATTCATAGAAGGGTGAAAATTCACAAGTCCAAAAACAAACAAAAATAATGTAGGGAGAGGTGGCTTCTTGGTTGAGTGCTTTTTGCCCTGTGGGAGGATCCAGCTTTCATTCTTGGCACCCACACTGCAGCTCACAAACCACCCATAATACCAATTCCCGGGGATCCAAGACTCTCTCCTGCCTTCTGCAGCTCCATGCATGCACACGAGCGACATAAACTAACTTGTGCACACACACACACATGAAGAAAATACACATCGTAAAGAAACTGATCTAAGAAAAAAAAAAAAAGGAAAGAAGGAAGAAAAGCTGTCATGTAAGCCAGCGCTTGGGCACATCAAATGTGGCGCGGGGTCAGGCGCCCTGACTCTAGGCAGCACCTGAATACTGACTCAGAAAAGGATTCCTATAATCGCAGCAGCTGTAAGGCTGACCTAGGATTGCTGTGAGTTCAAGGTCAGTCTGAGCTGCATAGTGAATTCCAGACCAGCCTGGGCTACAGAGGGAGACAAACTAAGAACAACAAAAACAAACTCTTCTGAGGCTCCCAACAAAAACAAACAAAATCCCAGCTCTTCAATTTAACAATTCTGCTAGGAGTTTATTCTAATTTATTCTAATTAAGTATGCTGATAAAGACCTAACCACAATGCAGGGCATGGTGGAACACACCTTTAATCCCAGTACTTAAGAGGTGGAGACAGGCGGACCCCTGAGTTCCAGGTCAGCCTGATCTACATATACAATGAGTTTCAGGACTGCCAGGGCTACACAGAGAAACCCTGTCTCAGAAAACAAAGAACAAAAAACCCCAAACAAACAAATAAAAAAAGATTTGACCACACACACACACAAAAGAAACAAATTACATGCCCACCAGAAAGGATAGGCCTAACACCTGTATTATATGTCTGTGAGATTGTATGCCATATCCAATAAAGACTATGTTCTGAGGGTGATATGTTTATCAACATGGACATATGTTCATGATTCATTGTTGAGTGGGAAAATACAGAAAACACAAGATTATATTTATTTTCAAAATTTTATGTGTATGGGTGTTTTGCCTACATGTACATCTGTGCACCACTCGCATGCCTGGTGCCCACTGAGATCTCCTGTAACTGTCATTACGGCAAGCCAATATGTGGGTGCTGGGAATCAAATCCAAGTCCTTTGGGAGAGCGGCCAGTGCTTTTAGCTGATGAGTGAGCCATCTCTCATTCTTTAATAACAAAAACTATTGCTATCTGGCTGTGCCTGCTCTAGGTTATGTCCACATTATGTGGAAACAATGGCTTTCAGGCTGGCCTTTCTCCTGGGCACTCCATTTTTGCAAGCAGCCCCTCCATGACTTCATTTTGA
Organism: Pachyuromys duprasi; assembly: GCA_028658305.1. Taxonomy (NCBI): domain Eukaryota; kingdom Metazoa; phylum Chordata; class Mammalia; order Rodentia; family Muridae; genus Pachyuromys; species Pachyuromys duprasi. The sequence goes on along the minus strand of CM053753.1, from coordinate 51,229,807 downwards.
GCATCCAGAAAAAGACAGGGTGACTCTTTGCCTTGCTGTGCTCATAAATAGTATCCAACACCACTGTGAGGCAAGGATTATCCATAACTTACTTCTAAAAGTAAAAATGTACCCAGTTAGGCAGCCTGCTTCTGGGTTGCCTAGCAACCTATGATGTCATCATGTGTCACCACCAGGTAGCTACACCTGACAGGCAGAGTTAAGTTACTCCTTAAAAGGATCAACCCACCACGTTGTCACTCTCCTGCTCTCTCCCCTTTCTCTATCGGGGTACCCCCCTTCTCTCCCCTTATCATGTCTCACTCTCTCCTCTCTCTCTTCATCTCCATCTAATAAGCCTCTTTCATAGAAAATCTGTGCATCATTTCATTGGTCCTAACACCTACCACTGCTAAACTTATCAACGTAGATGCAAAGCATTGTTAGAGAAGCTGAAGAAATGGCAAAGGGGTTGATAGTGTTTCCTGCTCTTGTAAAGGACCCAAGTTCAGTTCCCAGCACCCATGTCAGACAGGTCACAACCAACAGTAACTCTAGCTCCAGGGGATCTGTTAGCTTCTTCTGGCGTCTGTGCCACTCAAAAGAACAAAACCCACACTCAGAGACAACAGACACATCTAATCAAAAATAATGGCTAAAAGAAGTCAGAAAGAAAAAAACAGGCCTGATAAGTTATCAGATATACCTGTCTTAGTCACTGTTCTATTGCTGTGAAGAGATACCATGACTATAGAAACTCAAAAAGGAAAGTGTTTAGCTAGGGCCTGTTTGCAGTTGCAAAGGTTTAGTCCGTTATCATCAGGCCAGGATGCATGGTGACACGTGGGCAGGTAAAGGGCTGGAGAAGGAGCTGAGAGTCCTCTCTCCACAACCACAGGCAGCAGGAAAAGAAAACCATTGGGTTTAGCTTCCTGGCTTGGACTCTTGAAACCTCAGAGCCCAACCCCAGTGATACATTTCCTCCAACAAGGCCACGCCCCCTAATCCTTTCAAATAGAGCCACACCCTGGTGATCAAATATTCAAATCTATGAGCCATTCTTATTCAAACCACCACACACCAGGCCAAAAAAGGATACAACACCCTCACTGAGACATCATAAAAAGGAGGACACCCAACTTTGCAATGATGATGGCCTCGGTCACCTCACCAACAGGCAGAGAATTCTGCCTCTGGGGTTTCAGCTCAGTTCAGGCCTCTCTGCTGTGCAGCCTGCTCAAAGTGCCATCCCTCTATTCATCCAGCTAGACTCCATCCTGAACCTCACCTCCGAGACTGCTGAGATCCTGTAACCTAGCTAGTCTGGGTTAAGTCAACCCTAAGGCTCAATTCAACCTGATAGTGCCTGTAGCTTCATTCTGCCTTTTCAGTAGCTCTTCAACTGGCTTTGCTAATATGCATTTTAAATTTTACAACATTTTAGTTTGTTTGTATTGTGCATGTATGCAAGCATTCATATGGGCATGTACATGTTACACTATATATGAGATCTTAAGGTCCCCAAAGACCACCAGGAGCTGGACCATGTATGCAAGAGCAAAGAGCTTTATTTGGGCTTAAGCTTGGTCTCTGCACCATCACCAACGCAGTGGATCAGAGAGGAGAGCCCTGAGCAACTGCACTGTAGGGTTTTTATTGGAGTTTAAGGAAGGACGAGGAATTTCCGGTTTAACAGTTACATGATTAGGTGACATTCAGCAAGGGCAAGCTTGTTACAAAGTGATTGGCTAACTAACATAACATTGATGGAGCTATGTATAGACCTCAGATGTGTTAGGCATTTTCTGTGCCATGAAATATTCTACTGCAAGGTAGGTGGGCTGACAGCAGAGATGCTCCACACTGAGATAAGATACTTTGTGGTTATCCTCAGGCTGTTCCTTGGGTAGAGACTCTTATGACCTTGTTTCTGGAATTGGTGACCTAGTTCCTTGTAACCTTGGGGTGGGGACACTAGTTCCTGGTGACTTTTGGGTGATCTTGTTTAGGCCTAGTTCTTGGTGACCTTTGGGGGTGTCAGGCCTGGTTCTCTCATGGTAGTTGGAGGATTTGCAGGACTTAGTTCTTACCTTCAGGGAAACAAACTTGGAGGTGGATGCCTTTGGCCCTGAACCATCTCCTTGGACCATCATTATTCTATCTCAGCACCACAATGACACTCTGCATTATCTGTCAGATCTCTGCCATTGTCTCTGGTAAAGAGAATTGTTGTAGACTCCTTAATCCTTTGTAACTATTTTTTTACCCTATAGATAATATGTGGTGGATGGATTGATGGGGGGATGCTTGGTTGGGTATTGGATGAGTGGCTGACTAACAAGTTGATGGGTGAATGAGTAGGTAGATGGGTGAATGAATGGATAGATAGAGGATAGAATTGCTGTGTAATGTTAGTAATTAAAATTGGGTTAAAAGAATCTGTGTTTGCAAATAACCAGCTATTAAGGGAAATTGAAATTATTCAGCAAATTGCAGCTATGAAACTGATGCAGCTTGAGAACTGTAAATTCTGAAACTATGACAAGATAAAATGTGTCTATCTATTTTTCCAACATGGTGTGCTTAAAAACAATAAAACAAAAAACAATCACCTACCATAGATAATAGGCAGAGGACAGAGTCTGATACGGTATATATCAAAATGTTACCTGTTTGTCGTAGAATTATGGCTCAGTTACTTTCTTCCTTCATTATACTTATTTCTTTGGGATGCTGTTTTGGTTTGTTCTGGAGACAGGATCTCACGTATCCCAGGGTTGGCCTGGCACTTGCTATGTAGCCAAGAATGACTTTCAACTCCTGATCCTTCTGTGCCAGCCTCCCAAGTGCCAGGTCAGGCCACCATGCCTGGCTTCTATGTCTTTACTTGTACAATGAGTGAATAGGTCACTTTTTCATCACAATGACAAAATACATGAGAAAAAAATGCCTAAGGAAGACAAGATTTATTTTGGTTCATAGTTTCAGAGATGTTCGTGTTCGCTAGCTTCATTATTCTCAGGAGTGTAGCAAGGAAGAAATGCCATGGTAGGACATGATGGAGGGCAGCTATTTCTCTATGGCATCTAGAAGGTGGTGGTCAAGTGTCTTTTAATATAAAGACAATAAGCCTAGAGGTCAGGGACATGCCCTATAACCAATTCAGCCTTGACAGACTCAGAAATGGACATTTGAGTTGTGTCCATAGTTCCTGGCTCAGCTCTCCGACAACCTTATGGTTTCCGCATGAGGGATGCGATGGGATTGTGTCTTCCACAAAGATCCTAAATCTCCTGTAATTTCCTGGGTAGCAGAGCGAGCGTAAATACACCTAGGGATGGTGTGTGATGGCACAAACTTCTAATCCCAACACTTGGAAGGCTGAGGCAAAGCATCTGACTCAGCCTTAGCTGCGTAGTGAGTCTGAGGGCAGCCAGCCTGGGTACGCGAGATCCTATCTCAAACAAACAAATTATCCTCAAGGCTGGAGACAGAATTACTAATCTGCCTATGTGCTGAAGCCTCTCCTAAAATCCCCAAACTATGAGGCTTGAAAACTTAGTGAAAGCATACAAGCCCGTGCTCTTTGACTCCCTGAGGACAGGAGCCCCATTGCTTGGGGCCCCGTGGACCTTGTCCCATGATTCTTTCCATGTGCCTGTTCATTTGTCTCCTGTGGTCCCAATGTCTGTTTTATCCCAAAACCCGTGCATTGGAACCCTAACTCCAAGGTGGTGATATTATGAGGCGGGGCCTTTGGGAAGTGAATAGGTTTGGGTGATGGACTCGCATGACTGGGATTATAAAAGAGACCCCAGAAGGCTTGCTCATCTCTTTGTCATTATAGGTGGCTCTGGAGACAAGCAGCCATTTGTGATCTTGGGGTTCCTTGACAAGCCCTAACTCAGTCAGCACCTCCATCTTCTATTTCCCATCCCCAAGACCCATGAGATAAAATTCTGTTGCTTACAGTGGCCCAGAGAGAGTGTTAGTGTCCTTAAAAGACCTTTATAATCAATTGCCAAATGCTATGCATTTTCCTGAATTCCTGAGTCATTCCAGCAAAGTACCAAAATTGATATCTGACTTTATAGCTGAGTCATTCAGGACTCTGGGGATGTGTTGCTTGAGACTGGCTTCTAAAGTGGAGACATTTTCACAGGACTGAGCCCATTAACCTGGCATCTAATGCTAATTGTGGGTACTTACAGTTGGGAATGGACTGGATCCTTTGACACAAAGTTGGAATCTGTGTAGCAAACATACGTTTGTGACGGCCCCCTTCCTGTCCTCTCTCTGCCTCTCTGCTTCCTGAGTGCAGATGCAATTCTGCCATCCAGCTTCCTGCTCCTGCTGCCATGTCTCCCCGATCCTGGAGCTACAAGCCAAAATAAGATTTTTATCACTGACGTTGTGTGTTGGGGGGGGGGTTAGGGTACGTGTGCACGTGGACATGTGAGTATGTGTGTGAAGTGGCATGGGTAGAGAAATAGCTTTCCTTTAATTCTTTAGAGAATCCATCTCCACATGTAGTCATCTCCGGTATGGCTTTAATATATGAATTTTGGAAAACACAAGCTTTAGTTCAAACATTGTTTAATCCATCAACCACACTATTGGGCACCTGCTTAAGTGAACTTACAGGCACACTAGAGCATGCATGGGGGCTTTATTCACGACCAGCTAAAGCTTTGAAGGAATCAAAGTACAGATATCCTTTAGAAGGTAAATTATTATACTAAAAGGAAAAGAGCTACCAAGCCATGAGGAAACATATAGGAGATTTAAATGCCTATTACTAATGGGAAGAAGCCAAGTCAAACCGCCTATCCTGTATAGCCATTACAGCATTCGGAAAAATCTTAGCCGTGGAGGCAATGGAGAGAATAGCGGTTTCCAGGAGTTAAGGGGACGGAGGGGGAGTTGGGGGGGGCCCTGGGGGTTCTAGGGAAGTGAAACCGCTCTTTCTTTGTGAAGCTGGCAGCTGGGCCACTTACTAAAAGTGAGGAGAATGGATAGAAACATCAAGATGACCCCTAGTATATGACCGAAGGACTTTGGAGCATGTTATACGTCAGTATGGGCCCACAGCCCTGCGGTCAGTGAAGGTGGTAATGGGGGAGGCTAGGAAGGGAGGAAAGTGGCATATGGGAACTTGTACTTTTATTCAACCTGAAGCTAAAGCTATCCGGGGAAACAATCCAGTGAGGCCGGCAAGATGGTTCAGCGGGTAAAGGCTTGTTGACGAGCCTGACAAGCTGAGTTTGATCCCCAAAAGCTACATGGTGAAAGGAAAGCATAGACTCCTGAAAGGTGTCCTCCGACCCCATAGGTGTGACGTGGCTCGTGGGCTTGTGTACACACACAGACACAGACACACACACTCACACACACACTAATAACTGTTTAAAAAATTAAACAATATAGCACATAAAATATCTATCTTATTCTATGACCATGAGAGTAAAATAAGTTGATTTCTTTGATTTCTTTTAGTTTTTTTTTTTTTTTTTTGGCTTGGTTTTGAGAGGATTTCTCTGTGTAATTCTTGCTGTTTTGGAATTCACTCTGTAGACTACTTTGTCCTTGAACTCAGATCTACCTGCCTCTGTCTCCTCAGTGTTGGAATTAAAGGTATGCACCACCTCCCAGCATGATTTAAATACATTTTAAATTATTTTATTAAACATGTACAAGTGTTTTGTTTACATATATGTCTGTGTTCTACATGTGTGCCTACTGCCTTGGAGGCCAGAAGAGAGTGTCAATTCCCCTTGGAAATAAAGTTACAGATGGTTGTGAATCACCAGGTGGATACTAGGAATAGAACCCAGGGCCTCTGGAAGAACAGCCACTACTCTTAGCTGCTGAGCCATTTTTCCAGCCCCGATAATACTTATAGAGCTGACCAGCTAGTTCTGGATACAGAATAAGCAAGCCATATATTTAAGCTACAAATCAGTAAAACCAGCACATATGCACAAATGATAATAGAGTTTTTAATGAAAATAACAACAGATTCTCTATCTCTCTGGAAAAGGTCAGGAACTCCCTACACTAAGCCACAGACCTACTTATTTCCAGTGCTCGTTAAAGGCTTGTGAGATGCTGAGCAGTGGCTGTACCCTCCAACCTGAATTCAGAATGAACGAGGAAGCTCAGAGAGTGTGTAGAATGAGAAGAGAAAAAGGTGAAGACAGAGTCTTATGGTCTTTCAAGTTTAATGATCAGACACAGACTGAGAACTCAATGGGCTGAAAAGTGGCCCAAGAGAAAACTCGGGGGTACAGGGTCTCAAAACGAGAAAGAGAAGGAGGAAGTAGCAGCTGAGCTTGGTGCTCTGCTGAGAGAGCCGATCAAGGCATCTGTGCTGTGTCTTGGAGGTCATGAAGTCGCTGGTGACCTTAGCAACCCCAGCTGTAGCGCTGCACAGGAAAAGGGAAGGGAAGGTGGGAAGGAGACAGACTGCAGGTGGCCGAGAATAGCTGCAGAGGGGGAAGTGAAAGAAAAGGGACACAGACAACTCGAAGACTTTGGAAACCATGATGGTTGGGGCATGCCTGTGATCCAAGTACTGGGAGAGGCAGAAGGCCTTGCAAGCACAAGGCTGGGCTTTCAGTAGGTAAGCTTGCAAGCAGGATATCCTGAGTTCAGTTCTGGAAACCTACACAATGGTGCATATCTGTAACTCCTATATCATGGAAGGCAGAGCAGGAAGCTCTTGGGCAATTTAGTGTGGAGCATGGCAGAAACAGCAGGGAGACTTGGCCTCAATAAGGGAAGGAGAGACCCAAAAAAATTGTTCTCTGACTTCTACACCTCTACACACAAAGGGAAGTGTTAATCTCACCAGTGAGAATAAAACCAGTGTCACAATTTTTGAGCCAAATTTGAAGTAAGCCAAGTCCATACCCAAGATTCCCAGAGAATAGCCTCAAATTACATTAGTCAGAGGCTTATACAGGCAAAACCTACAAGACTACCTACAAGACTGCCTTTGTCCAATCTGGGGTAAGCATACATCCTATGCACCTCCCTCCTACATGTGATCAGGCACATCCTGTGCAGTAGGAGTAACCAATCTTGTTTACAGAAGTAAAAATACTTGGATGGTTATCTTACATGAACAGTCCTCAGCATTGCAAAAAGTTATCTGTCTTTGGGGCAAGTGGGTCTTACAGATTAGAGGCATTTTTGTTTTATAGGTCTCTTAAGCACAGTAATTTAAACATAAAATATAACTTTAACCCTCACAAAGGAAGGAATAAAGGAAGGAAGGAAAGAAGGAAGAAAGGAAGGAAGGAAGGAATAAAAAATCAGTATGTTAGTTCAAGATTATCCTTGGCTATATAGTTAGTTCAAGAGCAGCCTGGGATACAAAAAACTATCTCAAAATAAAACAAACAAAACCAACAATCAAAACACAAACAAAATCCTTAGGAAGGGAATGAATGAAATGGTAAGCAACCACAGAAGGTAGGGGTTATTTGTTTCATTACGTGATGGAAATGGTTAGAACAATTTTAATTAATTTTTTTATTTGTGAATTATGATTGTTATTAGTAGTTTTAGAAGTTAGTTTGGGTTGCAAGTGTTGGACTCCCGAGGTGGGGAGACCCTCCGTTCCTTGGGATAGACGCCAGACCTCAATAACCCACAAAAAGACACTTGATGCAAACAGCAAGAGGTGTTTACTAGTAGCCGGCATGCCGGGGCTCTGCACACAGCTCCCACGCAAGGGGGTGGTACAGAGCCCTGAGCAACAGAATCACAGAGTTTATAAAGGCAAAAGCCGCAAAATAGGAGGGGGTCTAGGGGTAAGGGATTTTTCTAACGGGGGTGGTCAGTGATTGGCTGTGCCCAGGTATGATGACTAGGGGATGGTTAGGGACTGTTTGCACTTCCCAGTCCAGGAACAAAGAAGGGCATTTAGGGGCCAAGTTAAAATTTCCTACCCTTATACAAGGAAAGAGACCTCCATTCCAACTAAAGTGTCTGGACACTGATCAGGAGGTTCCTGATAAGCCAGACTGCCTCCATATTAAGCTTTAAAGCCATCTTATAGTAAAGACAAACCAGGCTTGTGCCTATTTATGATTAAGTCTCAGCTTCCCAAGGATTGGGCTGTGCCCCACCTTAACTACAAATGATTCTGTACTGCCTGTTGCAGGAAATGGCAACCATGGCTTTTGTTTCAGGAGGTTGTTATGACCTTACAACCATGCCTTTGTTTCAAAAGGTTGTTATGACCAACTTGTTATGTTTATGTTCTGTGTCTGTAACCTTACTTATTTGCCACTCCTTAGCTATAAAAACCTTATCTCCCCCATGTCCTGGGCTATTCTCTTGAATCTGTCTTAGAGGGAGATAGCCCATGAACATGAATAAAACTTGCTTTAATTTGGCCATGATTTAGGTAGGTGGCCTTTCTCCTCAAGCCTGTCACAGAGAAACCCTGTCTCAAAAACCAAAAACAACAAAAAGGTTTGATGCTATCGTAGCTCTTTGTGCTACTACACACAGCTATACATAGGCCTGCAGATAGAGAAGACTCATACTTGATGTTTCTTACACTAAAAGCCTTGGGTTCTGAACCCCAGAATTTTATGTGTGCTTGATGGTGCTCTCCCCCTACACACCGCAGCACATACCATTCTATGTACCCTGAGAAAGGAAGAGTCCAATCGGTACTTGTGGGATGGGGCAGGGTGTGGACACAGATGGAGTAATTAAAGGCTGAGGCAACTCTATCAGGATTTCTAAATTAGAACCGGCTCTTTGCTAAGAGAGATCTGGGATCTGAGCAGCATGTGGTGGGGGCGGGCACTCAGGATGTTCTCAAAGGAGATACTGAAGCCCAGAGAAGTTCGCCTGAAGTCATACAGCAAATTAGTGGGACTCCTTTGAAGATAAGAGTTGAGGCTGCAGAGCGCTTTTTTGCTGCCAGCAGCCATCCTTCCCTCTGGCTTCTCTCTACCAGGTGTAGTGTGGCAGGCTTCCAAGTCTTAGCAAACGCTCTGCCACTCCCTCATTCAAAGCTTTCCACATGAAAGAGACCCAGATAACATTAATGGCTAAAATGCTCCTGTTGCCCTCTGTCTCACTCCTATTTTTTTTTCCCCCAAGGCAGGCTTTCTCTGTGTAGCCTTGGCTGCCATGGACTCGCTTGCCTCTGCCTCCCTAAATGCTGGGATTACAGGTGTGTGCCACCGTGCCCAGCTTCCCCAGAGTTTTCTTTCCCCATTCCTTGCAATGTTCTCTGAGACTTGGATTGGGTGATATGTCCATGCTTTTTTTTTTGGTAAGTATTGGGCTGCCCTGCCACTCCTTCCTAAAGGGAAGTCCAAAATTCCCGTGGTGTCCTCTCACCCCTATTTCACAGCATATCAGTGGCAGAGGGAACAAAAGGTGCCAACCCCCTCGAGCCCAGGAAATGAAGCATCAATATCTAGAATATTTACTAAATTGGGACACAGATAACATAGTGATTTGCACACACACCACCTTGTTTCTGGAAAGGGTTCAAGGCCTCGAGGGGCTATCAGTTGCTAAAAAACAAACCCTACTGTTTACTGTGGGTGTGTGAATGCTCCATACAACCAGACCTGGTTATTACAGGTTCTACTAATTAACTCCTAGTGTTTCCTAAAGGGTTGTGAGCTCATTCTACATATGAATACAGAATAGATGGCAAATTAGAATTGCAACCCCAAAAGCTTGTCAAATTATAAATGGAAGGGCATGGAGAGATGTTAAAACACGTGTTGTTCTGGCAGAAGACCCTGTTTCAGTTTCCAGAACCTACATGGTGGCTCACAATCATCTATAACTACAGTTCAAAGGGACCTGACATTCTCTTTTGACCTTTGAGGGTGCCAGGTACATATGCAGACAAAACACTCGTTTACATAAAATAATTAAATAGCTCCAGAGGGGGTGAACCAGGAAGGGATAATCATACTTTACTCTTTAGACAGGCCAGCTGTGCTAATGAGGCATTTGGGGAGCTACATGGATGTGAGTCCTATCAGAAGGCCAATGAAAAGACTCATATCCTTGCTATGGCAGGAAGCAAGCTTCGACCAGGGAATAGGGTGATGTCATCACATTCTTCAACATAGGATGCAGTGTCCTGCGTGGCCCACAGCCAGCTAGTACATGTGAGCTGTAGAATGGCCCTTTCTGGTGGACTGACTCGCCAGTGACTCAAGAGTGATCTGGGCTTGGTCTGTCATTTTGCTCCATTTCCTGGGAAATTACACTGATGTTGTAATCCTTAAGTATTGTGTTAAGGTTTTTATTTCTGTACTTTCCTGGGATCTGGGAATTTGGAGATGGATAAAACTAGATCCCTGCCCTCGAGGAGTTCACATGGAACTATCATAAAGTATTCTATCTGGGTGTGGCGGTAGGCACCTGAGGGTGAAACAGGAGGATGTTGTGTTCAAGGCAAAGCTGGGTACATAGACCCTGCAGATAGATGGATGGAGATAGATAGGTAGGTAGATAGGTAGGTAGGTAGGTAGATAGATAGATAGATAGATAGATAGATAGATAGATAGATAGATAGATAGATAGATAGAATAAGATAAGATAGATGATAAATGGTAGGTAAATAGATAATGGAGATAGATAGATAGGTAGATAGGCTGGCTGGCTGGCTGGCTGGCTGGCTGGCTGGCAGACAACTTCTAAATTCGAGATGTCTCAAGGAAAGGGCAAAAATCTAAGTTTCTGGGCATTGCAGTCTAAGTACTGGACTCTTAATAATTTTTGGCTCAGGCAAGGTGTTGTGTCCCAAGAGAGCCTGCAAAAGGCAGCTGGACTTTAGCCTTTCCCTGCAGTCAGCAGGCCAGGTTGCAGTAGCTTCTTCCCTCTAGCCAGGCACAGGTTTGTTAGCAGGTTAGAATTTGGTCTCCATTTATATTTAACTTGATGTTGGCAGTGACTCTGCACATACTCTCCCTGTGCTCAAGACCACGAGAGGAGGCATTTTTCTTAGATAGCTCCCTGGCTTCTGAAATGATAAAATGCACCATATTTACAGAAGATGAATAATGAAAGAAGAACCTGTCACCCACCCACCAGTGCCCTGGGGCTGGCTATGTCTCTGCTTCCCTTTATACCTTCACTGATGGGAACAGAGTTTAGAAATGTTGGCATTTTGGTTCACATGATTTTTAGCAGAATCGGGTACCATGTGTTGTTAGGGAAAACAGGTTCACAGTCTCATTAGTGAAAAGAGCTTTACTATGAACTCAGTCAGATGCTTAAGAACGATTTTGATAGTGTCTGAGAGGAAACAACAGATCAGTCAAACTTTAAACTTTGGCAGCTGCCAGGAGGAGGGAGAATACGGCAGTTTGAATGAGAAATGTCTTCCATAGGTTCATGTGTTTGAACACTTGGTTCCCAATTGATGACACAGTTTGGGGAGGTTACGGAAGCTTTTGGAGGAAGAGTATTGCTGGAGGGAATATGTTGCTGGGGATGGGCTTTGCGGGTTTATAGCCTTATTTGCCCTGCTACTCTCTCTCTCCTCTCTCTTGGTTTCCAGATGAAAATGTGACCAGCCAGTTTTCTCCTCCTGTTGTCATGTCTTTCCTGCTATCAAGGACTCTCCCCTCTGGAGCCATAAACTAAAATAATCTCTTTGAACCTCTTCCTTCCTTAAGGTGCTTTGGGTCATGGTATTGTTGACATAAAAACCACAAATCTCATCTTAAAGGAAATAAGAGATAGCTTATTCTAGAGCCATCATGAATGCCATAGTGCAGGAACACAGATTTAGGTTAGGTTACCCCAAATTCCATGTTCCAACACGGAAGCAGTTTTACAGTTTTTTTTTTTAATAGTTTTACAGAACAAAGAAAAACTGTAAATCAAGGCAAATTTAAAATAAATTGGTAGGTACACCAGAGAGGCAGATACATCAGGATGGGGGAAGCTTTTTTATTGGCCCAAAATGCTATCTGATGACATTTTTAGCTCTAAGATTGGTGGAAGCTAGTGTTCTGCTAAGTTAATAGCTCTTAAGGAATTTTTCTTTTTTTCTGCCTTTTTTTCTTTTAAAAGGAACTTGGCCACCAAGAGATTTTTATTAATTCTTACTAAGTATTGGTTTCCATACAGAGTAGGAAAAGGAGTTCCAGATGGCTAAAACTAGCCCAAGATAAAATAATTAGCCTCTGAACGTACAAAATTCCAACTTCTTATCGGTCCATCAGACTATGCAGACAATGGAAGCACCTTCCAGGAGGTTCTTCGCAGCCAGTCACAGCTTCTTTTCAGGGAATTTTGTTCGGTATTGTATCATAGCAATAAACAAGCTGTTTGCAAGCATGTGATGGAAGGTGGTGGGGGTGGGATGCTCCAGATAAAAGACTGTAGGAGGCCAGGAGCCAAAAGAAGAAGCAAGCCATTAAAAAAGAAAGGTTACATTTTCCCAAGAAACTCAGAGAAGTGAGCAGGCCATAGAGCCTTATGACAGAGCTCTGTACCAGGCCTGCACAGTCATAGGAGCTCTGGGAAAGGGAAAAGGATGATTACTCCTCCTCGCTTCTTAGCATGGCTTTAAGTTGTTATGCCCAAGTCTCACGGGCCCCAAAGACCACCAAGGAGCTGATTTGCTGCAAATGCAGTAGGGTGTTTTTATTACAAGCTCGAGCTTTGACCCACACCCTCACTGATGCAGCAGTAGTAGAGCCCAGAGCTCAGGGTGGGAAGGTGATTTATAGGTCCCAGTCCCTCCCAGCACCCAGCATGCCTATAGCAGGCAAACTCCAGCTTCCTTTGTTTGGCTGTGGCTAGGGGAGAGGGGTGGTCTGGGCTGTTTTCTAACAACTGAATCTCTAGTGGACAGGAAAAGGATGTAGTAAGGCTGGTTCCTCTCTGCAGGTGGCTGGACACGTCTCCACCTGTCTGGCCATTGTTCAGGCTTGTGCTTTAAACTTTAATCCAATAACCCAAAAAACTAATTTTTAATTCTTTGGTCTCTCAAAGTGAATCAGACTTTTTGGGGATTAGAGTGATCTCTTGGCCAGAGGACTGACCAATTCAGCTGTATTCTTCATGGAGCAGGGAAAAGACAATAGTATGCTATGACTACCTTCAGGCTACAAATTGATTCCATTCTTTTGATCAGGAGAAAGTAGCTTTTCCTTAATGAGTTTTTTGGTCTTTGTTTGTTTGGTTGGTTTTTCAAGACAGGGTTTCTCTGTGTAGCCCTGGCTGTTTTGAAATGCACTCTGTAGACGAGGCTGGCCTCAAACTCAGAAATCTACCTGCCTCTACTTCCCGAATGTTTGGATCAAAGGTATATACCACCACTGCCCAGCTCCTTAATTAATTTCAGTGGAATATCTACCCTGAAGAAGCCCCATAAGAGGCCTTGTAATATGCCTGCCTAACGAGCGAAGACCCTAACAGCATTTAAGAGATGGGCTGAAACTTTGAAATGGATAGAACCTGTTTCATCTTGAAAATTCTGAGACTGCATTACAAAGCCATCAGGGAAGGGTTCGATTGGTGTTTGGAGTCTACTCTGATGTGTAACCTCCAGGTGCTGCTTTAGAGGAAGAGAGATAAGGAATTGAAGCTCCTTTCTGGGAGCTCCCCCTGGAATTCCTGGCTTCTGGCCAAGACAGAAACAAGGACATTTCCTGCTTCTAGCTAAGGTGAAGAATTAGAACCACTTACTTCCTGGGTACCTGTCCCCAGACCGCCTAACCAGTTTCTAGCTTCTTTTCTCATCAATATCAGCTTATCTTCTAGCAGGAGGGACTGAAAATTGCATTCATAAGGATGGGTAACTGATTCAACCAAACTTGCTTGTGTTTAAAAATAATATACTCCATAAGATCCCTGGATACAAAACTTAAGTCAGTTTTCTTGGTTGTCAGTATTCTCTGGCTATTACCACTTCAACACTGACAGGAAAACGCATCCTGGAGACAATGAAACTGTCATGTTGGCAACCTTCCTGTTACCTGAAAATGAGGTCTCTGCTCTCAGCCTCCCACAAACAAACAAACAAAACAAAACCAAGATGGAGACATGGATTTATAAAAGGAAACAAGGCTTCTTTACAATTTTGTCCAGAGCAGGAGAGAGAAAAATGTCAGCTTCTGTCTACTTTGACTATAGCATCCTCTCATTTTCTTTCTTTCTTTCTTTCTTTCTTTCTTTCTTTCTTTCTTTCTTTCTTTCTTTCTTTCTTTCTTTCTTTCTTTTCTCTCTCTCTCTTTCTTCTTCTTCTTCTTCTTCTTCTTCTTCTCTGTTTTGTTTTGTTTTGTTTTGTTTTGACACAAGTTTCTTCTATGTGGATCTGGCTGTCCTGGACTCACTCTGTTGACCAGGCTGGCCTCAAACTGAGAGATCCTCCTGCCTCTGCCTCCTGAGTGCTGGTATTAAAGGCCTGCACCACCACTGCCTGGGCAGCCTCTCACTTTCTAGAAAAGAATATACAAAAGCCAGGGAGGATGTCATGCATAGATTGAGCTCTGTGGCACGTCCTCAGAATGGTGAGGTGACCTTTTACTGGAGGATGGCTCCTCCGGCCCTTGTGCCTCCAGGGCCTCAGGCTGTCCTCACCCTCGTCACGAGGTTTCTTGTACAAAGCGTAATTGTCTAGGCTCCCTGGCACACTGTCACACTGCCTGAATTTGCTCTGTGTCTTCTTCTCTGTGGTTCTCACCGAATCCCTTTGCTATAATTAAACTACAGTAGTAAACAGCCCTTCACTAAGCTCTGTGAGTCATTCCAACAGAGTATCCAGTCTGAGAGTGGTTCAGGAAATCCCCACATTTTCCAGGGGGGTTCCTCACGAGGACTGCTCCTTGTGACTCTGACACTGGTCCTTATAGACAGGAGGCCATTCCAGGAGAGCGTGACATTCTTTCATAGAAGGGCTGCCAGGAACTACACTCATTTAAAGGAATACACCTCACCCTGCAGTAGCGGCACCTTAGGAATGGTCCTTCACTTTCCAGGCCTTTCTGCCCTAAGACATTGGGAGATATTCAGGTTGGGTTTAAAGGGATTGCAAGTTCTCATATCCTGAAACAAGAATTGGACAGTGACACAGAGATAATAATAAAAGCAGGGACAGGACAGGCATGGTGGCTTACACCTGTAATCCTAGTAGGGGTTCGAGAGGCAGGCATAGCTTTGTGAGTTTGAGGTCAGCCTGGTCTACGAGCGAGTCCAGGACAGCCCAGGTTACACAGAGAAACCCTGTCTCAAAAACAAACAAACAAACAAATGAATAAAAAGCAGGGACAGTTTACTAAGAGCAGAGGGACATCAGGGTAGAGCAGAGAAAACAAGTTTCCTGGCTCAGAGTGCTTGGCTACATAAAGGCCATATGGGCTTAAGAGCTCATTTGCAAATGTTTTGTGCATTTCTTACTAGTTCCTTAAGTATGTGCCACGGGTGGTACAATGACCAGCAGATTACCTTCACTCTGGAGTGCCTCTCTGCCCAAGACACTGGCTGAATTCAGTTGGCTTCAGATGGGCCATGTCCAGCCTTCCTCTTTCCGTGTGTGGTGTGCGTGTGCATGCATGGCATATGTGTGCCCATGTTTTCATGTGTGCATGTACATGTAGAGGGCAGAAGATATCTCCCTGTTTGTCCTTCTCAGTTGTTCTTTACCTTTTTTAAAAAAACAGGGTCTCCAGTCTGGGTATGATAGCACATGCTTGGGACATAAAAGCAGGATTATCAGGAAGTCAAGGACTGTCTTGGCTACATAAAGTGTAAAGTCAATCTGGGTTATATAAGACCCTGTAGAGGGAGGGGAGAGAGAGAAAAAGAGAGAGAGAGAGAGAGAAAGAGAGAGAGAGAGAGAGAGAGAGAGACTTCTGTCTTAGAAATTCTCATCTCCTGAAATTCTTTGGCTTTTGTTTTGTTTCTTGAAACCAGATCCCACTATGTAGCACAAACTCCATCTTAAATACATCTTTCTGCCTCTACTATTCCAGTGCTGGAATTACAGACTTGGATCGCCAAATCTAGATCTTTCAAATTTTGGTGTTTTGGAGCTTCAGTTGGCTAAGATACTGGATTCCAGCAACATGCCCTCAACTCATGGTCTTGAATTGGTTAATGTTAAAACAACAAACAGGCTACCATAAAAAATCATGAAAAATAATAAACTCGATGCACATTTTTATTTTATCATTTTTTATTTTATTTTATTTTATTTTATCATTTACTTGTTTTTACAGAAGTGGGCAGATCTCTGTAAAGAATTTTAGGCCAGTCTGCTCTACATAGTGCTTTCCAGGCCATCCAGAGTTACATCGTAAGACGTAGTGCCAAAATAATAATAACAAAATAAATAATACTCACAAAAGAAATAAAAATAATTTAAAAAACCAACTTGGGTATGGTAGCTCATGCTTCTAACCCCAGCACTCAGGAAGCTTAGACAAGAAGATCTCTGAGTTGGATGCCAGTCTGATCTACACAGTGAGTTCCAGGACAGCCAGTACTACGTAGAGAGAGTCTATCAACAAACAAATAAATAAATCATGTAGTTTTAAAAAAGATATAGTGCTCATGTGGTTGTACATGCATCTAATCTTAACACTTGGTAGACTGAGGCAGGAAGATAGAGAGTTTAAGGTTAGTTTGGGCTACATAGTGAGAGAAAGAAAGAGAGAGAACAGAAGTGTCGAGCGAGGCCAAAAGAATGGTTATCTGAGGGGCCTGTGAGCTTACCGAAGTGCATGCTGGTTTAACAAGATTCCTGAGGCTCTTCTCAGATCTTCTTACCGCCTCCCCCAATCTCTCCCTACTCCAATTTCTCCACTTCATGGGCATCTCCCACCCTGTCCCTCTCATTCCCTTAGAACCCTGCTGTTTTCACTATGCTCTCTCGTTCTTTCTGTTTATTTTGGGTTTTGTTTTGTTTGTGTTACTCTCTTGGTCTCCTTTGTTCACAATCTCTGTCTTCCTCTCTTGATCCCCTCCCCCTTCCTCTCATGGCCTGGTTCAGTCAGCTGGCCACTTCCAGTCAGTCTACTAGTTCCCTCCCTGCTCTGGATTCTTCCAGATCCCTCTGGCCATACTTATGCCCATAATAAAAGCTTTCCTCTTGCATGGTGGTGGGGTTGCACACCTTTAATTCCAGTTCCCTGGAGGCAGAGGCAGGTTGATCTCTGAGTTCCAGGCCAGCCCAGTCTACAAAGTGAATTCCAGGACAGCCAGGGATATACAGCAAAACCCTGTCTTAAAAAATACAAAAGCAAAAACAAAAACAAAAATCAATCAACAACAAAAACCAGCCAACCGACCAAACAAAAATAACCAATAAATCAATAAATAGATATATAAAACTTCCCTTCAGCCATACCTTGGAGCAGACAGGTCCTTAGTGTATACAGGAAGGAAGCAGAGCAACTAATTATTGATATCTGCAATAATATGATACATTTTCATGGAATTATGCTAAGTGGTAAAGCTAACTGCCCCAAGCCACATAGCAAATGACTGTTACCAAATTTTGCTGGAGTCCCAACAAACTAGGGCTGATGTGGGGATTGGGTTATATGGTATCTATTTTGTATAAAATGGTGGTTGGAAAATTGTGCCTCACCAGGGATGATTCCATTTGGCAATGCAGCACTTTGCTTTACAACAGAGCAATTGCTGAGGCAGAAATGATTCTGCATTTTGCTGTCTAGTAAATAACTACATGTCTGTCATGAACCACACGACAGACCACAAACCATAGATTGGTCATAGCTCACTCATAAATAAGAAGTTATCACTTAGGAATTTATTGAAGTAGATCAGAATCACCCACTGAACTTATTAAACATACTAGACCAATGGAAAAACAAAACCCTCTCAAAAGATCATATAAAAGGCAGGTCCTGCCAAGTGAGGCTCTGGAGCATACTTGGGAGAAAGAGGCAGGCAGATATTGTGTGTTTAAGGACACCCTGGTCTACATACTGAGTTCCTGGTCAGCCAGGACTACATAGTAAGGTCATGCTTCAAAAATAATAAAAATAAGAGGCTGCAGAGATTGCTCAGTGGTTAAGTGCACTTGCTGCTTTTGCAAAGGACCCGGTTCAGTGCCCAGAACCCACATGGCAGCTCACAACCCTCTGTGACCATTTCTAGAGAGATCCAATGCCCCCCTTTGGCATCTTTGGGAGTGTTTTTACCTGCATGTATGTCTGTGCACCACATGCCTGCTTGGGGCTACCCTCAGCCACATTCATCCAGCCACACAGCGCCTTTGTTACTGCACCAACAGGCAACGAACTCTCAATGTTTCAGTTCAGCAGGAGTTACCTGCTTTGTTGTGGACTGCTCTAATTGCCATTGGTCAGACAGTATCCTATTTCCCAATTCAACCTTAGACCTTTGCCTTGAAGTAGCTGTATAACAGACTAGGTTTGCTGTTATCTTATCACCAGCAGTGATGTTGGCAGCATGGGCTCCCTGATATTCGATAACTTACATATCTTTGTGTTAGGTGTAATGTGAGCACTAATACTGGTAATTAAGATAAATAGATCCGTGTGGTGATGATGCACACCCTTTATTCCAGCACTCTGGAAGCAGAGGCAGGTGGCTCTCTATGAGTCTGAGGCCAGCCTGGTCTATAGAGTGAGTTCCAGGACAGCCAAAGCTGTAAAAATAGTGTAGGGATTTTTTTCTACACACATTCTGGCTCCCAAATAATGACATGGAGACCTATTACATTTATTAATAATCTTTAAAGCACTATAGCTGGGC
This sequence comes from Pachyuromys duprasi, assembly GCA_028658305.1. Taxonomy (NCBI): domain Eukaryota; kingdom Metazoa; phylum Chordata; class Mammalia; order Rodentia; family Muridae; genus Pachyuromys; species Pachyuromys duprasi. Next base: position 51,211,072 of record CM053753.1, on the reverse strand, counting down.
AGATAGTCATCTATTCTAACCCCTCTGCTTGGGTTTAGACTATTTCCCAGCCATGTGTCCTGTTACTTGCCATCAAGTCTCCCCCTGGCCACTCCTGCTCCATCTTTGTCCTTGTGGCTACCTCCCCAGGCCCAGCGACCTTCTCCTCCGCCTTCTCTTCTCTCTCTCTCTCTCTGCTCCACTTGGGACCTCCACAATGGGCTTGGAAGTCCCACCTCAACTCTCTTCTCCTGTCCAGCTTTTTACTAATCAATCAGAAACAACGGAGAACAATTTTTACACACCATTGAGATGGAAGATTCTTCAAAATAATGACAATGCCCACCTCTGGACTGCAACCAGATCTCTGGACACAGAAATCAGTGTCTGAGTATACAACAGTGCACAAAACTATCCTCCAACACAAAGCTGCACAGAGAAACCCTGTCTTGAAAAACAAAAACAAAAAACAAACAAAAAAGATAAATATGAACTGCCAAGGGAAATCAAGATAATTTGTTCTGTATAGCCAGAGCACGGATGTAGCCTGTGGGTTTGTGGTTAGCTAAAACATTTCAACACTGTGGAAAGACACTAATGTGTCTGTAAACTTGAGGCAGAGTGTGGTCATGAGACTTGGTCACATACTCAAATATGCTAATTAGAGTAAAAATCTTGAAAAGAGATTCAATTAATGTGGCCACACTGTGAAGTACAGAGAAAATGTACCTCAAATCCATGGGCGGTGAACTGACTTAAGCTTTGAGACTAGATGGGTGCCTGGCTAGGTAGTGCATACCTTTAATCCCAGAACTCAGGGAGACAGAGGCAGTCGTGAGTTCGAGGCCAGCCTGGTTTGAAAATGGAGTCCAGGACAGCCAAAGCTACACAACTGGGGGCGGGGAGGAGGAACAAAACAAAAATCTTTATGGAAAAGCAAAAAAAAAAAAAAAGCCTAGAAGGGGGATGAGGAAGGATTGGGATGGTTTGATCATTGTTTCAATTCTGGTTCTGCTATGGTGGTGGACACAGTTATCTCTGCCTTTCTTGAGGGACAATCTGGCTCCAATAAGATTATTCCTACTTCAGAGTACAGCATCACCACCTTAGATGATTGCCCTCATCAGTGATCAAGTCCATTTAACCTACCCGCTGCTTGGGGAACAGTTTGGTTCCTTAACGTTATTTTGTTTTGTTTACAGAGTTTTAAAGGTAGGATCCTACTATGTAGGTCTTCCTAGGCGTGTATGGGTCTGAGAAACTGGACCAGGAGATTAAGAAAGACAGACAGTGGCAAAGCTGGGCTGGGGTGGCTTTGTGCTTGGTTGGAAGTGCACTAGCAACTCAGAGACGCAGCACATTTATTATACATAGTATGAAAGAGAAAGCGGTCTAGCTAATCTTGGTAGGGGAGTTCTGTAGGGGAGCAGGCTGGGGTTGTGGTGATGAGGCAGTCATCAGGGACGAGAAAGCTGTGGTTGGTATTTTTTTGCACATGCTGTTTTGGGCTGAAGATCAACTGTTGGCCAACATTCTTATCCAACCAGGGGAAGATCTTGCCATTCCCATGGGTCTGTGGCATTGGTATCCTTGGCATGCTGTGTTTAGGTCAACAATGCTAATTCATATAGTTCACCCACTCCCCACAAAAGCCAGGCTGACCTTACTGTGTAGTCCAAACTGACCTTGTGTTTGCAGTAATCATGGTGGCTCAGCCACCCAAGTTCTGAGAAAACAGATATTTGCCACCATATCTGGTTCATCACAAAGATGTTATTGATCAGACGCATTGTTTCTGGAATCCAGGATGCCTGTAGGTTGAGAGAAAGACTGGAGATCTTCGGGTGTCTTTTGAGGGTCTAGAGTATGGCATTGCTAAGGCTGACATTAAGATGCCTGTAGGGGAAACTCTTACCCTAGAGATGAAGACAAATATCTAAGGGCTCTAATGACAGATCTAAGCACAAGTCTCCCAAAAATAGCCTGCGGAGCTATGACATTATTAGAGTTATTAGCTATTAAGTCTAGTGAGCTTAATTACTGAGCATGAGTGAGGAGTAACTTACAGGAACCTGAATAACTCCCTAAAGCAGCTGCATCACCAAGTCTCACCACAGTATGGATGACAACTTCCTCATTGCTGCATAGATGAGGCCCTCCTCCCCCATAGTGGCAAAAAGTCCTCCCCATTGCATAGATGGAATCCTCCCCCAAAACTAGACAGATGTAGTCCTCCCACATTGCAGCACAGATAGAGTCCTCTCCCCGCAGGAGCACAGAAGGAGTCCTCCCCAAGGCAGCACAGATGAAGGCCTTGTCAACATCACAGGACATATCATGCCCTCCCCATGGCATACATGGAATTCTCCCCCATCACTGTACAGATGTAGTCCTTCCCTGTAGCTACATAGATGAAATCCTCTCCTATAGCTGCATAAATGAAGTCCTCCTCCCAAGGTTGAATAGATGAAGTCCTCCCCATCATAACAGTACAGATGAAGTCCTCCTCCATAATGGCATCAGTGAAGTCCTCTGCTCTGCTAACCTTCCATCCTCTAATACTCCAGCACTTTATAAGATCATGCAGCTGGGCAGAGTTACATACAGATGTCTGGGAGGTAGAGTAGGAAGTTGCTGGGGTCTCAGAGGAGCATCCAATAGTCCTACTCATCTCCTTCTATAAGGGAATGTCAGCAGGTAATAGGCTGGATCTTGAGGGCATTTTGCAAGAAGGCAGGGCTGCGGTGATGAAGACGATGGCTGTGATGTTCAGTGCATAGCACTCTACAACAAAACTTCCAAAAGATAGATTGAAAAAAAAATTGGACGCAGAACTGGTGTTGGGATGATCTTTGTGCAGTGTGTAAAGGGTTGTCTTTGTATGCTGATTTGTGTGTGTGTGTGTGTGTGTGTGTGTGTTTTGAGACAGCTCTCTTTGTATAGCTTTGGCTGTCCTGGACTCACTTTGTAGACCAGGCTGGCCTCAAACTCAGACATCCAGAGTGCTGGGATCACAGGCATGAGTCACCATGACTGGCTCAGAAATGCTTATTTCTATACCAGCAAAAAACTGGGTACAGACCCAACTTTGGTATTGTTTTTTGTTATTGTTGTTTTTTTGTTTGGTTGCTTTTGGTTTTCTGAAACAGGGTTTCTCTGTGTAGCCTTGGCTGTCCTGGACTTACTTTGTTGCGCAGGCTGTCCTTGAACTCACAGAGATCCACCTGCCTCAATGTTTTGTAAACATACACTCCCCTTACCTTCTGATTGGTTTACTAAAGAGCTGAACAGCCAATAACAAAGGGAGAAGAGATAGGCAGGACTTCCAGCAGATATAAGAATTCTGGGAAAGAATCAGGAGCCAGCCAGACATGAAGGAAGAAACAGGTGCAGGAACTAAGCTACTGAGGAGAAGCAACAGGCTACATGGTGGGACATAGGCCAGGCCGGTATTGTCAAGTTAGAATAGCTGAGAATCTACCTAGTTATAGTGACTAAGCTAATAATAACTATAATAAGTGTTGTTATTCGGGAGCTAGTGTTCTAAAGAAAGTCCTGTTTTAGGCTGAAGAGATGGCACATTCCTGGTTAAGAACACTGGCTGCTCTTTCAGCAGACCCAGGTTTCATTTACATCACCCACATGACAGCTCATAACTGGCATTAGCTCTAGTTCCAGGGAATCTGATGCCCTCGCTGCCCTCTGCAGGCATAAGGCATGCACCTGGTGCACAGACATACATTCGGGCAAAACACCCATACAAATAAATAAAAATAAAGCTTGCAAAAGCAATGGAGGCAGAGATGCCAGGCTTTGTAGTTTTAGTTACCTTGTGGGCTACATTGGAAGCTGTTCTCATTGCTGTGGCCAAATGCTGGACAAGAAGCAATTTAGAGGAGAAAAGGTTTATTTCGGCTCATGGTTCAAGAGACAGGAGCATGAGGTGGCAGCGACATTACATCTGCAGCCAAGAAAGAGAGATAAAGATGAGTGTGTGTGTGTGTGTGTGTGTGTGTGTGTGTGTGTGTGTGCGCGTGCGCGCGAGCGGAACCCTGATTTTAAGGTTGAAGCCTGAGCCTCCAGCTCAGTCTAAGTTATGCTATTTTTTTTTTTTTAACTTTTTAAACCTGGCCTTTTAGGATCCAGGTTTGATGGTACTCAACTATAATCTCCACACTCAGGAAGCTGAGGCTGGAGGATGAAGAGTTTCAAACCAAGGCCAGTCATGGTGGCACACACCTTTAAATCCCAGCACTTGGGTGGCAAAGGCAGGCCAATCTCTGTGAGTTCAAGGCCAGCCTGGTCTACAGAGAGAGTTTCAGGACAGCCAAGGCTACACAGAGAAACTCTGTCTCAAAAAACAAACAAACAAAAAGTTTCAGACCAGTTTCCATCCAAAACAAAAGAAAAGGAATACAACACTAGCATTGCAGGGCTCAGTGTCTTCACGTGTCTTTGTATGCTGGGGTGTTTATTGACTAGATTCCAGTAGGTGGCACTTAAAGCATCCAATTGCCCTACAAAATTAGGTTGTGTCAACTTTACGTCCCACGGCGATGAGGCCTGCAGTTGGTCCTCACCCATTAGCTTATTTACTTGTTCTTGTCCCTTAAGCCTTTTCATCCAGTTAATGTTTTCCTTTCACAGCGCTCTGTAGTTTCTGTAGCTCTAAACACTGGTTGTTGAAATGACCTAGTTATTTGATGGTCATTCAGTCAACAGGGAGCTCAAAGGACAGTGGAAGAAAAACATGCAGAACAATACCCTATATAGCATTTTTTAAAAAAAGGAATTGAAGCCGGTGGTGGTTTCAAACACCTTTAATCCTAGTGCTCAGGAGGCAGAGGCAGGCAGAACTCCAGGTTCGAGGCCAGCCTGGTCTATAGGAATAAGTTCCAGGACAGCCAGGGCTACACAGAGAAACCCTATGTCAAAAAACAAACATTAATTAATAAATTAATGAAATTGATGAGATCCTTATATGTGTGGACTGTGTCTCAGTGAGTCGAACACCAGGCTGTATTGATACTGATAATAAAAATAAACTACTAAGCATGTATATGTGCCAGGAAGATATTGTAATATGTTATTCTGACAGCAGCCCTCCAAGGTAGAAGATGTTACCATTCTTCTCATTATATAGGTGCCTTGGTGGGTAATGATAGATAAGTCAGAGTTAACTAGGTGGAGAAAGGGCATGAAAGAGATGGAATTCCTGGTGGAATGGAACGTGTGTGCAGAGGCAGGAGGCATGTAAAAGCAAAGTAAAATAGAGGGGAGGGAGGGTCAGAGGTAACTAGAAGACAGAGAGAGAAACTGGAAAGAGCCCATGAATGGGTAGATATGAGTGTTTCTTATGTCTGCCTGCCGCAGAGTAGGCATGGATGCGCGCGCGCGTGTGCACACACACACACACACACTATTTGCTGGACCAAACATTATTAAAGGTTTCTCATGAAGTCAAGGGGAAGACTCCTTATCAAGAAGTAATATTTAGCTTAAAATCCAAAGGTTAAGGTTTAACCGGACCTCTTATCCCCCTCTCTCTTGTTCTCTTGGCTTCAGTCTCTCTCTGTCGGAGCACCCCCTCCCCATCTCTGTCCCTCTGTCTCTCTCTGTCTCTGCCCTCATGGCTCACTCAGGCCCTAACTCTCTCCTGCTTCCCTTCCCCCAAATAAATATCTTTCATACCAAAACAAAAAATAAAAAAAATAAAAGTAAAAGATTTAACCAGAATAGCCGGGTATGGTGGCTCAAGCCTTTAATCCCAGCATTTGGGAAGTAGAAGCAGGCAGATTTCTGTGAGTTCGAGGCCAGCCTGGTCTACAAAGCAAGTTCTAGGACATCCAGGGCTACACATAGAAAAACTCTCTTTCTCTCTCAAAACAAAACAAAACAAAAAAGAAACAAAAACTAGTAATAATAATAAAAATTTAACCAGACTGAGACTGAGAGGAGAGGCGGGGGTCCAGGAAAGGGGAGTCAGTCTGAGATGCTACGGCTGGGTTGTTTACATTGCCAGCTGATACTGGGCATGATTAGGTAGTAAACGTAAAGGGAAAAAGAAAAATGGGGACAAAGAGCATGGTAGAGACCAAATTTGTAGGGCCTGTGAGTCATACCAAGAAGTTCAAAGGTCATGGTAATTATATAACCAATGACAAAACAATGAGCAGAGTGTATAGCTCAGAGGAAGAGCTTGCCTAGCATGAACAAGATCCTAGGAGGACCCCCAGCAAAACACACACACACACACATAGACACAGAGAGAGAGAGAGCAACAATCCAACCCCAGACATTCTGTTAACAGTAGCACAAAATGTACTAAGACACTAAGAACAAAACCTTAGTTTTTGAAATTCTGGAGGCAGGAAGTCTAAAAGCAATGTGCTGGCAAGTTTGGCTTCTGGTCACAAAATGTCTCCCCGTTGCTGCGACCTCACATTGTAGGAGGTAAAAGGGCAAGGGAGGACATCACACCTTGAAGGCAAAAGGCAGAACAGGGCAAATTTACCGGGGCGATGAACCTTGTCAAATTGGCAGGATTTCGCAGCACTGTGGAGACCAACATCTGGGCGTGCTGTGAGGGATGCTCTAGGAGGGATTCAGATGGGAAGACATGAGTTAAACGTGGGAGTCAGCACCCTATGGACCTGGGTCCTGGAACGGAAGGAAGGGGGTGTGAGCAGCAGTGTTCATCTCTCTCTGCTCGGCCGTGATGCCACATAGCCAGTAGCTTGTGTGTTCCAAGCCATGATGGACTGCAACCTCAGACTGAGCCGAATAAGCCCTTCCTTCCTTAAGTTGCTTATGGGAGAGATTTGTGTCACAGCGACAGGAAACGACACAATGAATATAGCCCTCCAACAACCCGTTGTTACTCCACTCATGAGGGCAGAGTTCTCCCAACCTAAACACCTTCCATTAAGCCCTTCCTCCCAACAGTGTGGCTGTGAGAATTAAAATTTCAACATGCGCGTCTTAGGGGATATATTTAGATCATCGTAGGCATATAAAGTCCAAGTGTGCAGGGGCCTCGATTAATTGCTTTTCCTGTTGCTGCAATTGAGATACCACGGCATAAGCACGTTATATAAGAAGGAGTTTATTTTGGCTTAAGGTTCCAGAAAGATAAGGGGCCATTATCTTGGGAAGGCATTGCAGCAGGCAGGCAGGCGGCAGAGGCAAGGAGCTGAGAGCTCACATCCTCCAAACAGAGAGAACAAACCACATGTAGAGCCCAAAGACCAATCACAGTGTCATACTTCCGACAGCAAGGCCACACCTGGTAAAACTCCTCAAACAGTGCCAGCAACTGGGAGACTCAGTGTTCAGATATCTGGGCCTGGAAGAGACATTTTCGTTCAAATAACAATAGGGCCTATGTGCCCGGTTAGAGTCAGTTTCTCTCCTCTGTGAATAATGGATCATTTTTCTTTTCTCAACATGGAACCAGGGATTAAGAGAATTTGTCTGAAGGTTGGTTAATCTGGAATGAAAGAGAAGCAAGACTGGAAAACAACGGAGGCAATTAACTCTTGCTTGAAAGGTCTGAACAAAGCTGCAATGTTTATGCTAATGTGTAAGAAAGTGACTTTTGCTGGGTGGTGGCTGGGCAGTGGCGGACGCCTTGGATCCCAGCACTCAGGAGACAGAGGCAGGTGCAGATGGATTTCTGCATTCAAGGCCAGCCTGGTCTGCCAGGACAGCCAGGGCCACACAGAAAACTCTGTCTCAAAACTCCACCCCCTAAAAAAAAAGTGACTTTCTTATCATGACATAAACTCACTTATCTTAACGCCCACTGTGGTGACCATGAGGATCTTTTACATATGTTGTATAAATACAATCAATGACTGGTGTAATTCCAGCGTTTGAGAGGTGGGGACAGGAGGATCAAGAGCTTAAGGGCATCCTTAGTTATATAGTAAGTTTAGGGCCAGCCTAGGCTTTTTGAGACTGTTTCAAAACCAAAAAGCTGGGATCAGAGAGATGGCTCAGTTGGTAGGTTGAGCAGAAAAATGTGCCTGCTGCAAGCCTGATGATCTGACTTTGATCCCAGCACCCACATAGGGAATGGAGAGAACCAACCAGTCCTCCTCTGACCTCCATTCCCACATGCACACACAAAATAAACAAATAAAAATGTAATAATATTTTTTTTACAGGGCACACTTATTATTTTATTTTATTTTTATTATCAGTTACATTTTATTAACTCTGTATCCCAGGTGAATTCCACTCCCTCATTCCCTCCCAATCCCACCCTCCCTCGTCTACTCCCTGCCCACTGATAGGGGAGGACCTCCTCTCCTTTCATCTGACCCTGGTTTATCACCTATCTTCAAAAGGCTAGACTCACAACCATAAATAATATTTTAATATAAGAAATGAGTCAATCAACCAAGAAGCATATTGTATTATGTCTAATGTAAATACGTTGAAACTATTTGAAAAGGCATTTTTGTTCTTTTGCTCTCTCTGTTTTGGTAAAGGGACATTTTATTACCCTTATTAGCTAATAATAATAACTACCACCTATACTTTTTGTTTGATTAGTTTTGGTTTTTCAAGACAGGGTTTCTCTGTGTAGACCTGGTTAACACTGGAACTTACTTTTGAAGACCAGGCTGGCCTCTAACTCAGATCTACCTGCCTCTGCCTCCTGAGTGCTGGGATTAAAGGTGTGCGCCACCACCTCCCAGCTTGTCATCTTTTAAAAACATGCATTTATTTCATTATTTTATTATTTAGTCATGTCTACCATGTGTCTACCATGACACATATGCAGAGGTCAGGGGACAACCGTCAGGAGTTGGTCCTCTCCTTTAGCACATGGGTCCTGAGGATCAGACTTCTGTGTCCACACTCATGTGCACATGCCTCAGCCCATGCAGAAATTAGAGAACAACTTGCAGGTGTCCGTTCTCTACCTCTACCATGTTCATTCTGGGCATCAAACTTGGATCATAGGCTGAGCAGCAAGCGCCTCTACCTGCAGAGCCATCTCACTGTTCACTGGCGCTTGTGTCTTCCCACCAACTCACCTACCCACCGTAGGGTTTCTTTCTCTGTGTAGTTCTGGCTGAGAACGCACCCTGTAGATCAGGCTGGCCTCTGGTGCTGGGATTAAAGGACCCAGCCACCACTCCCGGCCACCACTCCCGGCTTTGTATGGATTTTTGAATGGTGCAAAATGAGAAGATTGAAACAACAGCCTGGGCTGGATACAGCAGTGCAAGCCTTTAATCTCAGCACTCCGAAGACAGAGGTCAGCGGATCTCTATGGGTTCAAGGTTAGCCTGATCTACAGAGTAAATTACAGGCCGGGCAGGAGCTTCTGTTAAATAGTGATAAGTAAATAAAGAAATAAAATGCAGGGTGGAAAGGGGGCAGGTGAGAGGCTTTCTTTTGTTCCTGTTGACACAGGAAGAGAGAATTCCAGGCCCCCTACTCGCCTCCAGCTGTCTTATTGCCTGGGCTCTGTGCCAGCTGTTGCCAAGAAATGCTAAAGTGTGTACACCGCCCCCCTTCAGGGATAAACAGAAATGGTCACTATGTGCCCGGAACTCTGCCAAGCCTTGCCCAACTGTTATCTCTAACCCTGACCATAGCAAGTGGTGGTGAATATTATTACCAACAAGCTGAGAAAACAGCTTCAGGCTCAGAACCTGTCTATATTCACACAGCCAGAGCTGCGGAGAGTGCAGGACATTAGCTTTTCATTCCATTCTACATACTTGTGGTGCTTTGGGTGGTTTTGAATGCCTCGTGATTTTATATAGTATGCTGTCTTAGTTAAGGTTCCATTGCTGTGAAGAGACACCATTTCCATGGCAACTCTTACAAGGAAAAACATTTACTTGGAGCGGGCTTACAATTTCAGAGGTTCAGTCCTTTATCATCGTGGTGGGAAGCAGGCAGACTCGGTGCTGGAAGGGCTGAGGGTCCTACATCTTGATCCATAGGCAGCATGAGGAGACTGTGCCACCCTGGACATAGCTTGAGTGTAGGAGACCTCAAAGCCCCACCCCCACAGTGACACACTTCCTCCAACAAGGCCACACCTCCAAATAGTGCCACTTTCTATGGCCGAGCATTCAAACACAGGAGTATGGGAGTCATTCTTATCAGACCACTGCATATGCTAAAGAAAAGAAAAAGAACAAACCCACACATCCATAGCAGAAATGTCAAACTTGTTCAGTAAATAGATGGAAGAGATTAAAGATTAAACTTCTCGAAAACCTATCCCAGAACCCAACAAGGTGTGTTCATCCCTTGCTGCTATTCATCCTCAGTCAGACCCAGCAACACCCACACCAGAAGGAATGTTCAACCCCTAAGGATTGGAAGGGTGGTTGTGGAAGAAAGAGCCTGTGTCATGTTGCTCGCCAGACAACGACATAAGACGCTGCCTTAGGAAAAACCACTTGCTTTGTTACTGTCTAGCTAGTCTATTACGTCATTCTTTATTTTCTTGTTAGTTCTTTCATTTTCTTTGTTGTTCTTTTGTTTCTGCTTACCGCCTCTCTGTTTTCTGAAACAAGATCTCACTTTGTAGCCAAAGATCTTTCTTTCCCTTTGTATCTTTCTATTGCCTGAAACTCATATTCAACAGTCTTCTCTGTTGAATACCCCTACAACAGCTCAGTCGGTAAAAATGCCAGCTGCAAAAACATGAAGACCTGAGTTTGGCTTCCCGTCACCCCAAAGGTGGGTACAATGGCATTATTTGCCATCCCAGCACTGTGTAGACAGAGACAAGTATATCCTTGAAGCTCATTGGCCAACCAGTCTGGCTGAAGGAATACAGTTCCAGGTCCAGCCAGGGACTTTGTTTTGTTTCAAAGAATGAAGTATAAAGGGATAAAGGAAGACACATCCGCCCTCAACCTCTGGCCTCCACACATATGCGCAACTGCACACAGCTACATAAACATGTGCACACAGACACACAACGCGGAAAGTGAGCTGAGCACCAGCACTCATCTACCTCAGTTTCTTGACTGAAGCTTCAATTTGACAGCTGTCCCATGCTCCTGCCATGGTGCTGTCCTTACTATGACGGACTGTACACTCAGCCTGTGAAGCCAAATCAACACGTCCTTTCTTAAAATGATTTTGTCAGGCATCTTCTCAAAGCAGGATGAAAGGGAACAAGTGCACCGAGCTTTAATAGTAACTTGGGCCAGATGGGGCATCAGCGGTGTGTGCCTTTACTCCCAGCAGACACCGTTGGAGCTCTGTGAGTTCAAGGGCAACCTGATCTATAATAGAGAGTTCCAGGGTAGCCAGTGCTACATAGTGAAACCCTGTCTCAACAAACAACTTAGTGCTAATGTTTTGGTAAGGACCTTAACTGGGTCTCATTTTGATTGTAGGATTAGACACTTTATAAAATAAAATAAGTGCTCGTGTCAATCTATTGTTGTTGTTGTCTGGTTTCGTTGTTTTTATTTTTGCTTTTTGTTGTTTTTTTGTTTGGGGGACCGAGTTTCTCTATATATCCCTGGCTGTCCTAGAATTAGCTTTGCCGACTAGGCTGGCCTTGAATTCAGAGATCTGCCTGCTTCTGCCTCCAGAATGCTAGGATGAAAGGTTTGCACCAGCACCGCCTAGCCCTTCTGTCAATCCCTGGATTATTCTGTAGCAGTCCTGTCATATCACTTTATTCACGGAGATCTCAAGAGAAGGAGTCAGTCTCTTTTGCCGAGAGGACCTTTCTCTTTGTGATTTATTCGTTGAAGATACTGAGTTGTTCACCTCATGGAATTTCTCATGTTCCTAATTTTGGTGGTTGCATCTGATGGAGACATTAACTTGTTCCCTGTAAACTAGCATTTGGATTGCTATTTTCTCTAAGCTAGCAGTTGTATGTGTGTGTGAGAGAGAGAGAGTAGAAGACAGGCAGAATTTATTACAGAGTAATATTAGGCACTGAAAGTGTTTAGCTTTGTCTTTCATAGTGAAATCTGGGAGTCAAAAGATCTATTTGAAGTTGCTAAATATTGTCCTGGGGTTGTAGGATACATGTTAGAGTACTTATATAACATACAAGAAGCCCTGGGTTTGGCTCCCAGCATGACATAAATAAGGTGTGGTGGTGTTCAACTATAATCTCAGTGGAAAGAGGATAAGAAGTTCAAGATTAGCTGGGCATGATGGAACATGCCTGTAATCCCAGCACTCTGGGAGGCAGAGGCAGGCATATCTCTCTATGAGTTCAAAGCCAGCCTCATCTACAAAGCAAGTCCAGGACAGCCAAGGCTACATAGAGAAACCCTGTCTTGAAAAAAAACAAACAACAAAAGGTTCAAGAACATGTATAACATATTCATATATATTTATACATATTCATATATAATATATATGAGACATATTATGTATGTATGAGACAGAGACTCATGTATCTGGCCTGGTCTCGAACTCCCTATGTAACCAAGGAGATATAGATGCATTGTTCTATAGTATTACATCCATTTCCCAAAAAAACTTACATTCTGTTATGTAATGATATACATCCCTGACTGGAGTATGAAGTGCTCAGGAGCAAAAAGCCAAAGGAGTGTTGGCAACAGCCTCTCTAAGAGGCACCCACATGGATGGGGGGAAGCGTTTCTGCACATGCTGCCTGCAGTAGAGAACCTCTCCTATGGAGAGGAGGCAGCCTGTCCAACCCTGAGTCTACAGGCACATGGGACTCACCGACTCTTGTGGATTGCAAGGCAGTGTTATGTAAGAAGTTACAGCTGAATGGGCACAAATGTAGAACTTTATTACTTTTGGGTTTTATTCTAGGTGACAGGGCTTGTGGCCTACAGCCCTACAATTGGAGGAGACATCTCAGGACAGAGGAGACACCTTTCCTGGAAAGGTAACCATCCCCACTTAGCGTGGCACTAGGCTGTTTCGGATGACATGAGGGACGCTGGAGAGCCTGCTCAGCAGAATAGGCATCTTTGGGTCTGAGTGGCTCCCTGTAGCAAAGGTGGCCTGTTTGCTGCCCATAATGCCTGTAGCCTGAAACTCTGCCCAGCCAGTTTATAGCCTTGGGCCCATAAACCAAAAGTACCATCTCTGTTGCCTCTTGCACTCTGCCTACTTTGGGTTGTTCCCAAGTGGAGAGAGGTCTTGCTTTGCCCATGACATTATGTGCATTCTGAGGTCAGGAGTCCTGTCTGCTTTACCCTATGTGCCCTGCAAAGTCCGGTATTGATGGTCAACAACTAGCAGGATTAGAATAGTGCTACACAGAAGCCCCTCCCCAGACAGTGGCATCATGACGCCCTTTGTAAAGAGCAAGGTCAAACACAGTTATTGTTATGAGAGAAGGCACTTGATAAATATTTAACAAATGATCAAACATCCAGGTGTGGTGGCACATGCCTATAAACCCAGCACTTGGCAGGCAGGTGCAGGAAGCTTGCCAGGCATTTCTAGGCCAGGCTGAACTGCAGAGTAGTTATTCCTTTCTTAAGAAGCCAGAGCAAAACAAAACAAAACAAAAAACCCAAAATGATTACACAAATGCTTGAAGAGATAAGTGTGGTAGAAACAAGTGTCCCCAGAGTTTGTGGGGGACCAGCACTGAGGAAGGATATTTGGAGAGTGGGGGGGGTGAGTGACTGGAGAGGTTAGCATTCGGGAGTAGGGAATGTGCTAGAAAAAGAAGGTAGTATCAGCTTCCAGTTCAACAATGAGTGCTATTTATCTGCGGCAACATTCAAGTTAAAGAAGACCTACAAGAAAGCTGTGAAGAGCACTGTCCAAAAGTAATTAAGTCACAGCTTGTAGGGATCTGCTGCCATCTTCCTCTGAGACCTGAGCCAAGAGCTTTTCTTGGGTAACTTACTTTTATCCTCTTCCTCAGTCCCACGAAAATGGCTACAGTTTTTTTTTGTTTTGATTTGATTTGGTTTGGTTGTTTGTTTGTTGAGACAGATTTCTCTGTCTTGGCTGTCCTGGGTTCCCTTCCTAGACCAGGCTGGCCTCGAATTCACAGAGATCTTCTGCCTCCCTGGGTGCTGGGATCACAGATGGGTGCCACCGCCTCAGTGCGTGTGCCTCAGTTTTAACTGTCATTCTTGATTAATAGATGAGGAAACTGAGACACCTCAGGTTAATTAATTTACCTTCAGGGTAGGAAGAGCCAAGGCATTCAGTCCTTCCTGCCAAACTAGGAATCTGAACTCCAACCAGCAGCGCAGAGGACACAGTGGTGGGGTGCTTCAAAGGCAAGCTTTGTGGGAAAATAGTCAGGTGGTTGGCCTGGGGTGCTTGATGTTAGCCAGGCCCATGCCATTTTGTATAGGCCCCCTTCGCACTTGGTTTAATAGTGCTGATTCCCAGAAAGTAATTTGGTTTCCCAAACTCGTTTCTCTAGATTTTTTTTTCTTTGCCCTGTCAGCCCAGGAATGGCCAGCCACCAGAGATGTTTAATAATCACCTGACTGACATTCCTAACTCAAAAGTCCCTTATTAACGCTGCAAAGGTCAACCTAGCCCAAGGAAGGAAAGCTTTTTGTTCTCTTTCCCTATTCCCTCCTCCTGCCCTATAACTAGGGCAGTCTGTAAGCTGACTCTGAGCTTGATGGAGACTTGAGTTAGAGATCTGCCCTCCTTGGCTCTTCCCAGAATTGATAAGTGGCTTGTTTCCTTGTTTGTCTTTCCTTTAAGTGACCTCATACCTGACATTTTAAGACTCCTGGTTCTGAACTGGAGAGATGGGTCAGTAGATAAAGGCACTTTCCACAGAAGCTTGGAATCCCTGAGTTCAGTCTCTGGAACCCTGCCTCTGCCTCCCAAGTGCTGGAATTAAAGACGTGTGCCACCACAGCCTGGCCTAACACTTAACTTGTGATGTGACAACTGCTGCTATGACCAATGTGTCAGCCATCTGCCAGACTGCCCAGAGGACAGAGTCAGAGAGGCCAGCAGAAGGCAGGGACAAAATCAGCATGGCCAAGGCAAGGGGCAGATGCTTGGCTCATGTGATCATACACACATACAACAAATAATTTACCATGACTCTTATATTCCCAGTCTCATTAACTAGAAAATGCTTTTGATGGAAACATGAAATCTAGGAGAGGGGAGATACCTCCTTTGGGGAGGTCAAAACCACTTTGGGTGGCACATGGTGTCAAATACACAGTCTTCTCAGCACTCAGGAGGTAGGGGCAGGAGGGTTCAGGAATTCAAGAATATCCTCTGCTACATAGTGATAACAATAGACAGCAGGTCGTGGTGGCACATGCCTTTAATCCCAGCACTCCTGAGGCAGAGGCAGATGGATCTCTGAGTTTGAGGCCAGCCTGGTCTACAAGGGTCCAAGATAGCCAGGGATAAACAGAGAAGCTCTGTCTCAAAAACAAAACAAAACAAAAGAAAAAACCAACCAAACAAAAAACCCAACAATGATAGAAAACCTTTATACTTTAAGAAAGTGTGGCTAGAGAGAGGAAAAAAAGACAAAAAAAAAAAAAAAAGATGACTCTGAACTCTCTTTGCTTCTTTGGGGACCCTGAGTTTTGCCATCAGCTTCTCAGGTTGTCTTGGCTGAAGCTTCCTCCCTTCCCTGGGCCTCAGTTTCCCCACAAGTCAAAAGAATCATTTTACATTTGGCATTCTCTCCAAAACAAGTGTCCTTCAGTTTCACATGAGGTACCTTAGATTTCACACACACAGACACACACCATGCTGAGGTCTGGCTCCTAGAATTCCCTCTTTTCTTTCTTTGAGTGAGGAGGGGGCAAACCTTGCTATGATTCTCAGATTGGCCTTAAATTTCTGGGCTCAAGTAATAATCCTCCTGCCGTAGCCTCACAGGCACAGGGATTACTGCAGCCCACCTGGCCTCTTGAGGATTCGTTTTGAAATCTGGGGTGGGCAGTGGAGAGAGGCAGCTATATAGAAGAGATGTTTTTCTTCTTAGTGTGCCCTTCCAGCTGGCCCCTCATACTCTGGAGTAGCTTCTTCTGCAAAGTGCTCCCTGGACCCTTCTCAAGGAGCTCTAGGAACTGGAACCTTGGAACATCATGTGCAGTGCCTCTTGACTTAGCCTGGCTGCCTTCTGCCTTCTGCTTGACTGGCTCCTGCCCAGACTTTGTTTTCCCACCACCTTCTGGAAGAAAGGGAAGGTTGTTTCAAAGTTCACTGCCCTTATTACTGGCCAGAGATGGAGTGACAGTGAAACCAGAATCTTGGTGGCAGGTTGGCCAGGTTGACAACCGAGAATAGCCACCACAGGGGCCTTACCCAAACAACAAAAACAAAAACAGAAGGCCTCCAAGATGGAGCTGCTGGTTAAGTCCTGGCCGAATGAGCCTGGTGAGCAGAGTTTGATCCCTGGAACCCACACAGAGATAGAAAAGATAAAACTGACTCCACAAAGTTGTCCTCTGTCCCCTACATGCACACCAAGACACTTGGATGTCTACACACATAGTAACAGTATTTAAAAAAATACACAGATAAGCAATGAATAAAACCCATCTTATTTTCTTTAAAATGTTTTATTTATTATGGTTTGGGGGTGGGGGTCTCTGTTAGGATTACAAGACTGTCCACTATGTCCAGTTCCTGCCTGTGTTTCATTTGCAGAGCATGTACTGGTTTCTCTGCAAGCAGTTGATGGATCAGGTGCTTCAATCTTCAAGCAAATGTGAAAAGATGTAGTGAAACCTAGTACAGAAGGTGGTCCAGGGATGATAGAAGCAAGCCTTGTCCAGGGCTTGCAGATGCAGATGGCTGCTGGGGACATTGGAGATGCTGGAGACAGGAACCTGGAGCAAGGTATGGCCTCCAGGGAAGGGTGACAGCAGGGTAACAGGTGTGTCTGTTCTTCGTTCTTTCTCTCTTTTCTTCCCTTCTCTTTTCTCTTTCTTCTTCTTTTTTCCTTCTCCTCTTTCTCCTCCTTCTCCTTCCCCCTTCCCTCCTTTCTCCATCTTGTTCCTTACTTTCTTCTTCATTTATTTTTAATTGTCTGTCCATTGGTGTTTTGACTGCATGTATGCTTGTGTGAGGACGTTGGAGCCCCCTGAAACTGGAGTTACAGACCATTGTGAGCTGTCATGTAGGTACTAAGAACCGAACGTGGGTCCCTTGGAAGAGTATCCAGTGCTCTTAACCACAGAGCCATCTCTCCAGCCCACCCTTCTGCTTCATAAGGACATGGGCACAAAGGGGCTGGGGCAGATCAAACTTTTTTTTTAAATGATTTATTTATATTATGTGCAATGATGTTTTGCCTGCATGCAAGCAGTCTGTGTGAGGGCATCAGATTGCCTAGAACTGGAGTTACAGTTGTGAGTTGCCGTGTGGGTTCTGGGAATTGAGCGGGGAACCAGACCCAGACCCAGGGCCTACTCTTACTCTCTCACATTCACCAATTTACACTTACAAGTACCTGCTCTGCTTCATGCCACAGAACCTTGGCACAGAGTTCATGGAATGGAGACCACTAGTCAGCCCTGGGGACAACCAGGACCAGCTGTGCCCATGTGAGTTCTTGTGTGGTTTGGATGGGAGCCAGAAGACTCCTGCGCTGAATGCTTGGTTTCTAGTGTAATGGACAAAGATGGGACTTGTAGACATGATGAGATCATGAAGGCTCCAACCTAAACGAGGGATTACACCACTGATGGATTTGATGGCACTATTGGCAGGTGATGGAAACTAAAGACAGCGCCTGGTTGGAGGACATAGGCTCCTGAGGTGTGCTTTGAAGGATAGATCTCCTCTCTGACCCTTCTCCCTGATGCTGGCTTCCACAAAGCAAGCTGCTGTGCCTCTTCCCAGGACCCCACAACAGACCAAATGACCACGAACTGACTCCTTTGAAACTATGAGCTACAAGAACTCTTTCCTCCTTTTTATTTGTCAAGTATTTCACCACAACAAAGAAGTACTGGGGTGGGGGAGGGCAGAATTAGGAGGTACATTCTGAGAGGAAGTAGAACCATTTACTCAAACATCTATATACAGTTTAGGCATGAGAAACAGAGCCGTGCACAAAAATGTCCTTGTCAGCAGTATGTTCTAGCAAGGAAGATGGACAATAAGTAAGCTACTGTCTGTTAGAAGGAAGATGTGAGTTAAGGCTACAGGGAGGAGTAAATTTTGACACTGGGCTGGGGTGTGGCCAAAGAAAATGCATGCAACTCTGTATGTTAGCAAGAGCTCATCACACAGGTAATCTTTAGGGAAAATCTGAAAGGGGCTAGAGAGATGGCTCAGTGATTAAGAGCACTTGCTGTTCTTGCAAGTTGGTTCCTAGCACCCACTTGACAGCCCATAACCATCAGGAACTCCAGTTCCAGCTGTAAACATGAGGTGCACAGACATACACGCAAGCAAACACTCATACACATAAATAAAATACATATTTTTCTTTACTTTTATTTTAAGTGTATGGGTGTTTTGGCTGCATGTATGTCTATGTACTACATGTGTAGAGTCTGCAGAGAAGGACATCGGCTACACCAAGGACTGGAGTTACAGACAGTTGTGAGCCTTCACGTGGTGTTGGACACTAAGCTGAGATCTCCTGCAAAAGCAAAAGGTGCTCCTAACCCACCAAGCCATCTCTACAGCCCAAATAAACTAACCACTTAAAAGAAGGGAGACTTGAAAAGAACAAAGTTGCTCCAGGGCCCTGCCTGCCTACCAGCTGCTTTGCTCCCTGCCGTAGTGGTCATGGAGTCATCCTCTGAAACTGTAAGCAGGCCCCAATTAAATGCTTCATTTTATAAGTTGCCTTCCGCCCCCCCCCCCCATAGTGTCTTCATAGCAACAGAACAGTAACTAAGATGCTCTTATTAACTATTGGTGAAGAAGACCCCAGAGTGCCCCCAGGTGACTCAAGCTATTGTTATTGCTCTATTGCCCATCGGAGTGGAAAGGTAGGATCTTGCTTCTGAAGACACAGCATGCTTTGGATGCAGGGCGTAGAAACATCAAGGTAGAACTGACCTGGAAATGTTCTCTTTCCTGGCTAGCTTTTCGAACTGCCAGGAAGGTGCCATGCAAGACACCAGGAAAGAAAAGACATCAGTGGTATCAGCTGGTGGTGAATCCTGCTTCCTGCAACAGACAACCTGCCAGGCGAGATGTACCCACTGGGGCAATAGTGACTCTTGGGGGTTACCCACTGTTTTTGGCTTGGATTTAAGGCCTGTTCCATGGTAGGGAATTCATGCCTGGTATTGCAAACCTAGTCAAAAGCCTATGGTTTGGGAGGTTACAGACCCTAGGAGGGAAAATACTCCTGTTGTCTTGCTAACTGGATGTCTCAAACTGCCTCCTAAATATCTGTTTATATGCACAGTTTAGTACTACCTCCCATCTTAGCCAGAGAAACTTCTCTTTTTCATGGGCAGTAGTAAATGCAGAGACTCATAACTAGTCAAAATGCTGAGAGTAAGTCACTATGGAGTGTCCAGTCATAAATGGGCCATGTTTGTGACTGCTCCTCTTCCCCCTAGGGTCAGGGAGAGGGAAGAACTTAAGAGCCAGAGGATTAGGGAGGAATGAAATGAACTGCTGTCTTCTGGGCATGACGAGGCTGTTGTCATGAGCTCATCTTAACCCAGATCTATTAAGGTGGGGAAAACACTACCTTTAACCTGGCCCACACCTTCTGCTCCACCCCCCCCCCCCAGGCAGGCAGGGTTTCTCTGTGTAGCCTTGGCTGTCCTAAACTTCCTTTGTAGACAGGCTGGCCTTGAACTCACAACAATCTGTCTGCCTCTGCCTCCCTGAGTGCTGGGATTAAAGGCATGCAGCACCACACCTTGCTACCTTCTGCATTTAAGGACACAGAAGAAGGAAGCTTTTGCTCTTTGCCTGCTTGTTCTTGCTCTGCTGACAAGTCCATCCCTTCACTGCCATCACAGCCTCCTTCTTGGGGACTCCAGTGTCTATTGAAGAGCCACTGAGACATTCAGTCTCATGGACTGAACGACTATTAGATTCTTGGACCTTCCCTTCATAGGTAACCATTGTTGAATTAGCTGGGCCACATAGCCACATAGTCATCTAATAATTCTCCTTTCCTCTGTCTATATAGATTCTATAGGTTCTGTTAATCTAGAGAACACCGACTACTACAGTCTCACTCTGTAGTCCAGGCTGGCCTCAAACTCATGACCATCTGCTGACCTCAGCCTCCCAAATACTATGTGTGTAGGCATGTACCACCATACTGGACTTAAAGAACTTTTTATTTATATTTACTTTATGTGTAAGTGTTTTGCCTGCATGTATGTCTGTGTACCACATGCATACCTAGTCCCTGTAGAGACTACATGAGGGCATAAGGCCCCCTGGACCTGGAGTTACAAGTGTTAAAGTAACTTTTGTTCACCTGATTTACTTGCTGCCTTGGAAGCTTAGTGCTCCTGCCTGCTAACCTAGGCCTAGTCCTGGAAGCTTCTAGCCTCTGTCAAATCTAATCTAGGCCTAGGATATTTTCATCCTCTGAGACTTACTGCTGAAAATGATCACCCTTTCTAGTTCTTTCTGAACTCTGGCTAGCTGGTTCAACTTAGCTGTTCTGGCTCAAACTTTTCTCCAAGCTGACTCATTCAATCTGGCTTCTCTTGGCCTCTGACTGAATGGATCTGCTTGGCCTCGAACTCTAGCAGTCTGTTCTGGCTCATTCTGTCTTCACCTGTGTCTGGCTTGTTCTCTCTTCAACCTCTCTGTAAAATTCTCTTATTAAAAACTGCCAACTCGGGCTGGAGAGATGGCTCAGAGGTTAAGAGCACTGGCTACTCTTCCAGAGGTCCTGAGTTCAATTCCCAGCAACCACATGGCAGCTCACAACCATCTATAATGGGATCTGATGCCCTCTTCTGTCTTAGGCATACATGCGAATGTCCTATGTATAAATAAATCTTAAAAAAAAAAAAACTGCCAACTCCACTGCACTGCCTCTCAACTCCCTGACTCAACTGAACTTCCTGAACAGAACTGACTAGAACTCAGAGATCTGCATGCTTCTGTCTCCTGAGTGCTGGGATTAAAGGCATGTACCACCATGCCTGGACCTAAGCTTTTGTTTACCTGAAACTTGCTTTATGCAGGGCTGGCCTTGAACTCAGAGGTCTGTTTCTGTCTCCTGGGATTAAAAGCTTGTCTGTATTCCAGCTAGATCACACAGACCCAGAAGGTCTTTGGATGTGAATTCTTGCCAGAGCAGCCATGTTCTGAATTAAAATTCTTCTACATATGAGCTGCCATGTAGATACTGGGACCTGAACCAGGATCACCCGGAAGAGCAGTAAGTGATCTTAACTGCAGAGTCATCTCTCCAGTCCCCAAGAAACTTTTTTTAAAGACAGGATTTCATGTAGCCTATGCTGGCATAGAACTTGCTCTGTGGTTGTTGACAACCTTGAACTCCTGATGCTCCTGCTTCCACCTCCAAAGTGCTGTTCCCCATACTGAGTTCCTTCTGTGACAGGAACTGAACCCAAGTGTCACTCTTGCTACGCCAACATGCTACCAACTAAGCTGTATCTCTAGTTTTTTTTTTTAATACAGCATTTTATGTAATCCAGGCTAACTCTGTATATTGCTAATGCTGACCCTGAACTCCATATCTCTAAGGTTCTACCTCCCAAATGCCCCTAAGATTGCAAGTATGTGCTGCCTGGCCTTGTTAGAAAGGATTTTTTTTTTTTTTTTGAAAGAAACTCTTGAACTTGGCACTTGGTATTTATATGATGTATTCTTGCTTGGAATTTAGCTCACTGGTAGGATACTTACCTACCTACTTTGTGGGAAGCCCTGACTTCCCTTGCCTAACAGAGGGATGCCAGAGGGAGGAAAGGAAAAATAGTCTCCCCAAACTTCTCTTCAGAACCCCTTGCCAGTCAGTCTACCTGTTAATGGGCAACTCCAGGCCAAGGGAAGACAATGTGCAACCCATTTCCAAAGGAAGAGCACTGCCAAACACACAGTACCTGTCAGAGAGATTACGTGTTTTCCTCTCTGAAGGGTAGTCTAGACTTGTAGTGAAACTGAGTAGTGGCTACTCAGTAGACATGCTTGTGGATGAGAACAGATCACCTTCAAGGAAGCCAGCTCACAGGCTCCTTCCTAAGCTTGGCATGCTGCCGAATACATAGCCATGCACATATCTCTATATGTCCTAGCCTCTGGGGGGTGGGGGTGGGGGTCAGGACAGGCAGATCTCTGTGATTTCGTACCTAGCCCGGGCTACACTTCGAGATCAGCCAGAGCCTCAGAGTGTGTGTTTGTAGACCACAGCAGGCTCAGTACTGGCCCCAGCATGGTTCTATCCAAGGAAAGCCACGGTGCCTGAGGCGAAGATGGAGATCTTGGCAAAACACAGCTGCAAGTTTTAGCGTGCCTGTAGACATTCTATATCACACCCTGGCTGTTTTCCGATTTGCTTGTCTCTGAAGTTTTAGCTGTCAGGCTTTAAACTTAATCCCAGCAGACCTGAATTGCTGCCTCTTAATTATGTCTGATGTAGTAAATCAACACCCTATTAGGAAGTTATTCAAGTATTTAATATCTAGGAACTTATTACAGGAAAATTGCAACATCTCAGCCCTCGGATGGGTTGAGAGGCTGCCAATCTGTGCTGAGCACTGAGAAGCCGGCATCCTGCAATGCAGCGCTGGGCTTTTGGTTGTATGCTCATTCATATATTCATCAAGCCAGCAGGGTCTCACACATCCTATGGTAACCTCAAACTAGAATATTGAAGAGGCTGACCTTGACCTTCAATCTTTCTGCTTCCACCTCCGGGCATGAGAACTATAAAATAATACCCAGTTTATGTAGCCCTGGAGATTGAACCCAGGGCTCCCTCATTCCACACATGCTACTCACCTTGGAGCTAGTACAGTGGTATGAACCTATAGTCCTTGGTTCCTTGGAAAGGTGAAGCAGGGTGACTGCTTAAGCCCAAGAGTTGAAGACCAGGCTGGGCAGGACAGAGAGACCCATGATGATGGTGGGGAATTAATCCGAAAACTAACTCCCCAGGTGGCTGCAGAGCTGTTTATACACATAGAATATGTAGTACCATTGTTGTAACGGTAGGTCACAGTATCCTAAGACCTCCATCCCCCTCTGCTCAAGTGACTCACTGCCTTATACTTCAGAATCTGTATTGGCTGATTGGGAATTTTGAGGTTAGCATGGGCTACACCAAGATAAGCTGGGCTGCTGCTGGTGGTGGTGGTGGTGGTGGTGATACACACCTTTAATCCCAGCACTCAGGAGGCAGAGGCCATGGCCAGCCTGGTCAACTAGCCTGGCCAGCCAGGACAGGGCTACACAGAAAAACCCTGTTTCAATTAAAACAAACAAACCAAACATCAGAATCTCTACATTGGTAGGGCTTATTAATCCCCAACCCCCGTGTGCGTGCATGTGCGTGTGTATGTGCGCGCGCAGATAACACTGGGTTGTAATCCCAGCTCTTCCTCTCAATCTTCTATAATAAAAATGCTTCAAGTATTCAGAGAAATTGAATGGCTAATATAACCAATACACATACTAGTTCTGCCTCTTTCATTCCCTGAACCCCACATGCAGTCAAGGATGACCTTGAATTCCTGACCCTCCTGACTTCCTCCTAAATGCTGGGATTATGTTTGTGTACCAACACACTGTCTTTACATGGTGCTAGTGACTGAAGCTGTGCTTGGTTCAGCCTAGCTGAGCACTATATGTACTTTGCTGCTGTTCACTTACTTGAATGGATTTTACGACACATTAACCTCTAGAGCTCCCAATAATCTCAAGAGTAAAAATCGCTGGGACCAGAGAGGTGGAAGACCCACTTGTTCCTGAAGAGGACGCGGTTTCCATTCCCAGTACATACCTGTAACTCCATCCTGAACTCTCTTTTGTCCTTCATAGGCACTGGGCACACATGACGTGCGCTAACATACATTCTGGGAGTTGGTGGAGGGTGTGGAGTATGTGGGAGTATGTGGCTTAGGGATTGGGGTGACCACCAAGGCCAGTCGAATGCCATACACTAGAGATAAGGAGGTTCAACAGGTGTTGGTTCAAACGTTGAGAGTCTAATCCTCAGTAGTTTATTTTAGGAATATTTAAGCCCAGCACAAACTTGAAAAGTTCCCTGATGATAATTAACTCAATCCCGTGTGCACAACAAAGCTTAAGACATGACTACATCTACACCCCTGTAAAGTGCCAGTGACATCTTCCATAAAGATAGGTTCTACAGATTAACCGAGGAAAGAGTGCAACATAAAGAAGCTCATGATAAAGGTCAGGAGATTAAGGTGCCATAAAAATGCCTGCATCAGGAAGGAGAAGCTGGAAGTTCATTCACTGGGGGAAAACTCTCTGCTTGGAACTAGTTGGGAACCCCAGGCGTAGTAACAGTTTCAGTTGAGATTCCCCAAGCACTTCTGCTAGATGGTGCAAGCCCTTGATTCAATATTATTCCTTTTGCTTGCTCTCTCAGTTGGCCTATTCCGGTCCAGAAGTGGAAGTTGGATCCTTCCTTGTGAGCTACCTGATAGAGTGTGAGAATGGAACTCTGGTCCTCTGGTAGAACAAGCGCTCTTATCTGCTAAGCTGCCTGTCTCTCCGGTTCCTTTGCCATCCCTGCTACTCCCTGCTGCTTATTGTTCTGGCTGCCGGGGTAAAGGACCAAATGGATAAAGCTCAGAGCTTCATCGAGGTTTCCAGAGTCATGTTTTCTGACCTTTTCTGATTTTCTTCCTCACATTTTTTTCTTTTATCATTATTGTGTGTGCACATGAGATGTGTGGGAAACAATCTATTATGCAGCTAAGCTATGATATTCAGTGAGTTGTACCTGGCACATTAAAGCATTTTCAACATAAGGTATTTCAAGTTTACAACAGATTTATCACTGCATACTGGATCATAAACTGAGCAGCTTCTGTATTTAAAAACAAGCTGGGGTGGGGGGCTGGAGAGATGACTCAGAGGTTCAGAGCACTTGCTGTTCTTGCACAGGACCTGGGTTCAGTTCCACATGGCAGCTCACAACTGTCTGTAATACCAGTTCCAGGGGATCTGACACCTTCTGGTCTTCATGGATGCCTGCACACATGTCTTGCACCTTATATAAACTCAAGCTTACACACATAAAACAAAGCTTAAAAAAACAAACTAAGGTCATAATTGTATTTAAATTTACCTTTAAATAAGTTGAGGGCTTGGGTTCTAACTTCAGTGGGTAGAGTACTGGTCTGGAATGCTCTACATTCAACCCATAGCACTTGAAAATAAAATTGCCCATACATTTCCTGAGCATGATGGCATACACCTATTACCCCAGCACTCAAGAGGCTAAGGCAAGAAAAACATCTTGAAAGTCAGATGGTAGTGAAGCATGCCTTTAGTCCCAGCACTTGAAAGGCAGAGTCAGGTGGATCTCTGAGTTCTAGGCCAGCCTGGTCTACAGAGCAAGTTCCAGGATAGCCAGGGATACACAAAGAAACCCTGTTGAAGGAGGAGGAGGAGACAGAGACCACCTTGAGTTCAAGGCTTCAAGGCTAGCCAGAGCAACATGTTAAGACAAAGGGGCTTGGTAGTTTAAGATTGTGATCCCAGTCCCTGGAAGGTAGAGACAGGATCAGAAGTTCAGTGCCTCAGCTACATGGTCAGACTGAGCTATAGGAGACCCTGCTTCTAAATGAATGGATAGAGAGATAAATGGAACTTTTAAAGCATGAAATCCTGATCACAGGGGAGGCTGAGACGGACTCTCACGCTGCAGCCTATCCTGGGCTATATAGTATGACCTTTTTTTAAAAAAAAATCTTAATTTATAAGACAGGGTATTTCTACATAGCCCTGGCTGTCCTGGAACTCATTACTTAAACCATGCTGGACTCGAACTCAGAGATCCATCTGCTTCTGCATCCAAGTGCTGGGATTAAAGGCATGTGCCACCATGCCGGCAGTGATCATGTTTTTTTTTTTGTTTATGTTTTCCTTTCTCTTTCTTTCTTTCTTTCTTTCTTTCTTTCTTTCTTTCTTTCTTTCTTTCTTTCTTTCTTTCTTTTTTTCTTTCCTCTTCTTCCTTTCAAGGCACCTTCTGGTCTTCTTGACTATTGTTTGACCAAGGTCAAGTGTGAAAAATGAACGTGTAGTTGAGGTTTCACTTCAGTTTTCTTGACTGCTAACATGAACTATTAAAGTCAATCTAAGGACAGTGGCAGAGACCATGTGGCAAGGAACTAGCACAGTGCCTAAGCTCTCCGGCCTAGGGCCTGGCTTACTTTCATTTGGTGGCAGCAGCTGCTGTGGAGTTTGCAGAACCTGGAGCTATTTGGATTCTGCTTCCTCCACTGGATTAGATTACAGGTAAGGCCCAGCTGGAGGCGTGTTTTGGACAGGCTCACTTTTGAAATGTGTGTGAAAGAAATTCTTTGGCAGTGGAACTCCCACACTGCAGCTGGCAATCAGCACTACCTCAACTCACCGGCTCTGCAGAGGCATCTTTGCTTTAAGGGGGAAAGAAAAAAAGTAAATGAGAGCAAATGCTTCCCTCCCCTAACCGACAAGGAAGCAACTGCTTTAAGCAAACAGATGATAACTGCCTCTGGCTCTCTAGATCTTGAGATACTGACTTGTTACAAGCAGTGAGAATCTATGACCTGAATGTGGCGTTCCGGGCTCCCATTTGTCCTTCTACCCCTCAGACCCTTCAGCAAGATAACTCAGAAGACCACCCTTCCTGGAGGCTGGACTTGTCCCAAGTTTGCTCTAGAAGCCAGAGCTGCCAGCTCTGAAAATAGGCCACGGGTGACTGGCAGTCCCTCAGAGCCTCATAGGAAGTAGCTACAAAGGTCAGGGGAAGTCTTCAATGACTGACTATACAGGAGGCCAGTGAATGGCAGGCTCTGAGGAGCTCCTTTGTTTGGAATGTGAAGCAGACACTTGGAGAAGCAGCCGTGGGTACAGAACGACAGGTGTTGAGATGCCAGCCTCACATCTCAGCCCTGTAGAAGAGCTGGGTTTGCCCTGCTGTGCAAATAGCCCCTCTGTAGGATGGGGGGGGGGTGTCACCCAGTGAGACTGCAGATGATCACACAAGAACTGTGCTGTATTCGTTTTAGAAAGCCACTTTGGTATTCCTGAGAGGACAGCCTTGGAATTTCTCTGTCCCTTCCATTCCCTCCTTCCACTTCAAGATTGAACCTAGAATCTCAACGAAGATAAGCAGAGTTTCTATCACCGAGCCACGCCCCTCCACCTGACCCTCCTACCTCCTAATTGCTGGAATAACAGATGTGTCTGATACACAGGATCTTGCTAAATTGTCTATTTTGACCTTGAGGTTCCTTTGGAGGCATGCCTTGAATTTATACCCTCCTGCTTCATTCTCCCAAGGGACTAGAATTACAGGTGTGTTAGCAGGCTAAGTGTATTACAACCGGAAGATTGGGATCCCAAGAAGTTGGAAATCTAAGTGTTCTCTGTGTTTCTGTTTGTCTCTGTCTTTCCGTCCTGCTCTCCCTCCTCCTCCTCTCTGCCTCTCTCCCTTCCTCTCTGTCTGTCTGTCTCTTTCTCCATTAAGAATGAGAAAGATACGCCTGAGAAGATGGGAAAGAACGTCTACTCAAGGCTTAAAACACAGATTTTTATGGATTACTTGCCACCAGGTGTCATACCCTAGCTGGGTGTGGTGGTGCATGCTTCTAATCCCAGCACTTGGGAGGCCCGGGGCAGGTAGATTTCTGTGAGTGACCATCCTGGTCTACCAAGTGAGTCTAGAGCAGCCAGGACTCAGATAACCTTGAGCACAGAAATCCTGTCTCAAAAAAGTCACACCATATGCTATTAAGAATGCCATTTCACTGACCCTAATAGAGCACAAATGCTGTTATAGTTACTGGACCGACATGCTCACTCATCTTATTGGTCAGCAAAGGTAATTTTCAAACCAGTTTCACCTACAACTAGTAACCAATGTCTCACCTCTTATGCACAGGCTGGATACAGAACAGAAGTCATCAAGCTTTCCCTGTAAAGAGCTAGAGAGTAAGTGTTTTGGCTCTTATCACAATTCTTTACCTCTCTCCTTATAGAATAAAAACAGCTGTGGACAATGTAACCCTGATCTAGTGTGGCTCTGTCCCAGTAAACTCTAGAAGATTAGAACACTGGGTCGGTGAAATAGTGAGTGTAGGCACAAAACCCAAGGTGGCCTCCTAGCAGTAGCCTTCCTAATACAGTTCCTCTTGTTGCAGTGACTCCAACCATTTGTAACTGTAATCTGGCACTGTTCTGACATGTAATGTAAATATCTGACATGTAGCGTATTTAATATGTGACCCCTGTGAAAGGCGTGTGGCGCCTTACAGGTTGAGAACCTCTAGGCTAAAGACAAGGGGTTTGCAGCAGGTTCAGATCTTGTATCTTACTTGCTAGCTGTATGACCTTAGAATTATGGTCTTGCTGGACTCCTTTAGCCCTAGCACTCTGAGGCAGAGGCAGGTGGATCTCTGTGAGATCAAGGCCAGCCTGATCTATAAAGTGAGTCCAGAACAGCAAGGGCTACACAGAGAAACTCTGTCTTGAGAAAAAATAAATTGAATTATGGTCTCTTTGTTTATCTCTTCACCTCTATACTAGTACATGTTTCAAACCTGGGACAGAAAGCTGAGGTGCCTACTTAACATATCAAAGTGGACCTGGCCACAAGGTTCTCCCAGAATCCCTTAGTACCTAATTGTTACAGGGCCCTCCTGGCTGGCATACCCTGCCCTTTACCCTGAATTTTCCAGCCTGGGGTGCTGGGCTGTCCTTCCCTATATAATCCAAAGATTTTGGTTACCTGACTTTGTACCTTTAAGCCTTCTGGCTGCTGAACTTGGGTCTTCTCTCTCCCTTCTCTCTTCCCTTCTTCCCCTCCCCACATGGCACAGATCAGGGTCTTGTACACTTTGGACTCTCCCAGATATCTCTGTCTCTGGCTATGCTCTCCACCATACCTAGGAGCAGTCATGTTTCCTCTTCTTTTCTTTTTCATTCATATGGTTCTGAAATCCGGGACCAGTCATGTTCCTTTCCTTTTCTTTTTATTTTATTTTTTTCATTCAGTAATATGATTGGTGAAGTACCTGATGCCTCACAGATGCTAAATGCTAAGCATGGTCATTAGATGATATATCCTGTGAAGTGGATAACGCTGTTTGCATTTAAAACTGAGGTTGGTGTGTCCTGTCCGCACAGGTCTAGCTATTTGGAGGCTGAGGTAGGGAGATTGTGAGTTCAAGGCCAAGCTGGGCAACTAAGTAAAGATATTCTCAAAATGAAAACAAGGACTGGAGGTGGAGTTAGAGGTCCACTGCTTGGGTAACATTTGAGAGGCTCTCGATTTAACTTACAATACCACAAATGACAATAGCTATAATACAATAATTTGGACTCAAATGAAGATTTGTTTGGCTTACAAAGAGAAGGCTAAGGCTTGAAATTTGTGTCTTAAAACAACTGCTGTATTACCTCATCTAAATACAAGGACATTCTCTGGAATAGCTAAGCCAGGTGAGGCCCTTCAGCCCCTCACTTGAAGGGCTGTTGGTATTCTCTCCGGGTTCATGTGGGGAATACTGTGAGCATAGTGTCAGCACAGGTTTCCAGGGCCGTACACAGGCTGACTGCTACATTCTCAGTAATTCTGTGACCTACTTGTTAAGCCCATAGTAAGTCGAAAGTGAGGGTGGTGGGACTATTAATATCTCAGAACTGGAACATATAACCAATCCTGGCTTTTTCAATCTATCGGAGGCCAGCGAACAACTTGCCTAAGATTCACCATCTCTTTAGACATGTTGTGGGCAGGCGGCATATTAAAGTATGTTATTGTATCCTTCTTATTATGTTGCCATATAGAGGATGAGCAAGGGCCTCATGTATGCCAGCTAACCAAGTGCCCCAGGAGTTTGTTCAGTTTTAAATTTTTATCTTATTGCATATATTAATGTCATACATTCATTTACTGTGTGTGTGTGAATGTGCACATAGCACACTGCATGTGTGGAAATCAGAGGACAGATTTTAAGAGTTTTTTTTTTTTTCTTTTTTTCTTCTACCCTGCAGGTCCTAGGGATGAAACCTTGATCTCTAGGTTTTGAACCATCTTACTAATCTTCGGTTTTCATTTTGGATGTTATAAGTTTGTTTTTTTTTTTGTCATTGTTGACTATTGTTGTTTGAAACACAGTCTCCCTATGTAGTCTTGGCTGGATCTCTCTGTGTAGATGAGGCTGGGAGGCTGGCCTGGAATTAAAGGTGTACATTACCCACGCCTAGGGAGTGCATTCTTTTGAGATAGTCTCACTCTATAGCCAGCTCAGGTCGACCTGGAAACTCTTTAGAGCTGACTTTGAACTCATGGCAATCCTCTTGTCCCAGCCTTATGAGTGATGAGGTTACAGAATGCTCCACCACCTTCAGCTTAGTTTTCTCCTCCTCCTTTTATTCTTCCTTTGTACTTGTTATTTTGAGACACGGTTGGCCCTACAGCCCATGCTAGCCTGGAGCTCACTATGTAGCCCAGACTGACCTCAACTTTGTGCTGGATGCTCCTATCTCAGCCCCTTGAATGTTAGGATTAGGAGTATCACACCTGTCTTGAAATACATGTTTTCTTTGGTGGAGGTGGCAGAGGGAGGACAGAAGAGGGCTGGACTTAGTCAGAAGGACTCACACAGACTATTTGCTTCTGGGAGCCTCAGTTTTCTTCTCTATAAAAATATTTGAGTCTAGCATGGTGTTATATGCCTGTGATCTCTGTACTTATAGGCAAGAAGATCATAAGTTTGAAGCCAGCCTGGGCTATGAGGGACCTTGTATTAAAAACCTATCAAACAAATAAAAAATAAAACAGGAACCATCCCATTGCTAGCAGGTCATAGCAAGTCTGAAAACCAGCAGCCTTCTTTTATTCATTGCTCTGTAGACTCACCCAGCAGCCTACTGCCCCGGGGCTCTGAAGGAGGTAGGGGTCTAGCAGCGGACAAGGAGGTCTTGCTCATGAGGCAGCTGGAGTCTGAGTGCTTGAGCAGGCACTCTGGATGCCAGAGGATGGACATCATGGTTTCACTTGGTCTTGGTTGTTTGGTCTTGGAGTTTGGCTCTGGAACTAAGCTGTTTGGGTCTGTATGCTGCCTGTTATGTTTACTGACCCTGTGACCTCGGGTGAGTTATTTTTATATATTCCTATTCTATAAAATGAGATTTCTTCAGTGTTTGCTGTAAACAGGTGTAATAAAAGTTTGTAATTCCTAAGGCTATTGTCAATACTGGGTGAAACAATATATTAAAAGTCAAGTATGGAGACAAACATGCCTGCATTCTAAGAACAAAGAGGGAGGAGGGTCAGGAGTCTGAGGACAGTCTCAGTTATCTGGTGAGATTTTATCACCATACAGACAAAAAGGAAATCTCAACCCAAGCAGGAGAAAAAAGTGAAGACAAATAGAAATTCATGAGTAAATGAGGAGGAATGGAAGATCTAAACACTAAACAGGTTTAAGGTTCTGGATTTAGAGATGTGCTCCCAAGAGGAAACGTGTAGGTGTGTGCATGTCATCCTCCACATGTGGAGGTCAAAGGTCTGCCATCTCTTCACCACGTGGGTCCCAGGGATCAAGTTCAGGTCATCAGGCTTGTCAGCAAGCATCTTTACTCCCTGAACTAGCTCACTGTGCCTTTTTTTGTTTTTGTTTTTTGAGTCAGGTTCTCAATACATGTCCCAGGATGGTCTGGTACTTTTGATCTTCCTCCCTGCATTTCCCTGGTACTAGGACTACAAGTCTGCCCTCCCCCACCCCTTCCTTCACAAGCAAGCAAGACTGGCCTTGAACTACATGTCTTTCAGATTCTACAACCCCAGTACTGGGATTAAAGGTGTGCCACCATTCTCAGCTACATCTGCCTTCCATTGCCAACTTGTTTCTGTTTGCTTGCTTTAATGCAGAGTATAAGATAGCTGAGTCTGGCCTTGGCCTCAAATTCACTGTATAGCCAAGGCTGGCCTTGAACCCCTTATCCTCAAGCTGGGGTTATAGGAGTGTGCAGGACACCCAGCTGTCATTTAAAAGAATTATTAATGTAGTTATTTATGTGAAACCCGGGAGGGCCACACCAGGGAGGCCAGAGGACTGGTTTACGGAGTTGTTCCTCTCCTTCCACCTTTAATGTGAGTTCCTAGGATTGAATTTGCATTGCCAGATTGTGCATCCAGCGCCTTTGTCTGCTGAGCCAGTGTACCAGCCCCTTACCTTCACTTTTAATGCTTCTTCTAGAAAGAGGCTGGAACAGCAAATGGAATTACAAATGGTCTTATCTTCCCGCCCACCTGCCTCCCACTAGTGCCGGGGATTGAACTCAGGGCCTTATGGGTGAGCTGCACACCCAATCTATGGTTCCAGTTTTCCCAGAGGTTATAGTTTAACAGGAAGGACAAATTTAAATAAACATATACTGGCAAGTAAGACTGTGACAATGATGACAAAGGGGACAAAGAGATGATAAGAAAAGAAAGGGAGAGAAGCATACGCTGGACCATCTCAAGATCTGATGTGTGTTGAGGCCAGAGCTGAGCTCCTAAGGGTTAGCTCCTAAGAGGAGAAAAGGGAAGGGAGAGGAGGTTGTGCAAAGACACTGAAGCAGGAAGGAGCTTGGTGTATATGAAGAACTGAGAGAAGGCCACATGGCAGGGAACAGGAAGGTGGAAAGGGGACCGAGGTGAAGGTGGCCAAGTGCTAGTGAAAGGAGAGAGGATTGGATCATGTAGACCAACAAAGTTGACATTTTATTCTCAGGGAAATGGGCAGCTATTGAGAATTGCCATCTGTAGCTATGCTCCAATGCATGCTCAGTGACACTCTGGTCAGGATGTGAGACTGATTGGAAGTGGCAAGGGTGACATTGCAGAAATCAGCTGGTGGCAGCTGTAATGGCGGTGACTGGGATTGTTCCAGCGGTGACAGACATGGAGAGGATGTGGACAGGTTTGCAATAGATATGATATTAGATTGGCAGTGAGTAACAAAAGAGGAGGAGATACAAAGAATGGTATTCAAAAGGAAATGAGATCATTCCATGGCTGGGATGTCTGCACTTGTGCTCATGATAATGAGATTCACAGTAGCCAATGTATAGAATGAACTGAACTGTCCTCTGACAGAAGCGGATAAGGAAAGTGCTGTCCATTCGCTATCCCAATTGCACATACTTGTATTTCCAGCACTTGGGAGGTAGAAGAAGGAAGTCAAGGTCATTTACCTGCATAGCAAAGTTAAGGAAAGTCTGGGATACATGCACTCCTACCTCAAAACCAGAGATAATAGCCTTGGGATGCAGCTCATTTGGTAAACTATGTGCGGCATTCATGAAGTCCTGGGTTTTGTCTCTAGCATTGCATAAACCAGATATGGTAAACCCATACCTTTCTCAAGGGATGGAGGCAGAAGGACCTGGAGTTGAAAGACCTCTTTGTTTACATAACAAATTCAACACCTGCCTGGAAACAGGAGACAGACCCCCTTTTTGGAAAAAAGATGCATTTAAGAGACATGTCATGTATGGTGGCACACATAGTCTAAGCACTCGAGGAAGAGGCAAAAACAGGCTGATCTCTGAATCTAGGCTAGATTGTTCTACATAGTGAGTTCTAGGACAGACAGGGCTTTGTCGAGAGACCCTGTCTCAAAAACCAAAAAGACAAAACCAACCAACCAACCAACCAACCAACGACAAAAGAAGAAAACAATATGACTGGAGAGCTAACATTGTGGTTGAAAGTACCAGCTGCTCTTCCCGAGAACCCAAGTTCATTTCTCAGCAGCCATATTGGGTGCCGCACGAGCACCTATAACTACAGCTCAAGGAGGAATGGGTGTGACGGTCCTGCCCTCATGGGCATAGGCATATGACTAAAAAGTAAATAAATGTTAAAACAGAAACAACAACAAAGGGAGGGAGAGGTGCATGGTCCTGACACTCTGAAGAGAGGGATGGTCTGTGGGCATGCCATTGAGAGTTCCTAAGGCACTTGCCATAGTAGGCAAGTAGACAAGGTTACCTGGGAAGAATATGGTGTACATTAGAGGTATTTTTGGCTCTCAGACAGTGTGTGTGTGTGTGTGTGTTTGAGAGAGAGAGAGAGAAAGAGAGAGTAACAAAGAGGAAGAATTACAAGACTACATAACTGATAGAAAAGGTGTTTCGAAGGGGAAGAGATAGATGGGTGAGGACGGGCAAGACTGCAAGCTCAGGAGGAGTGCCACACATTTGTAAGCCATTCTGATCTACCCAGGCGGTTACCAGGTAGGGGGACATAGAGAGACCCCATCTCAAAGTTAAATAACACACTGGAGAGAACTGGTTGTTTTCCAGAGAATCTGGGTTCAAGTTTCATCACTTACATCTGTGTATAATTCAAGTTTCAGGAGATGACATCCTCTTCTGGCCTCCAAAGGAATCAGTCAGGCACATGATACACAGACATACATGCAAGCACTCATACATGTAAGATAAAAAAGAAATAAAATTTAAGATGAGGTGACAGATTCTGTCAGGGGGGCTAGAGAGCTAGAAATACAGTGTCTTCTAGCATTGAGAACATTGATGACCTCATAGGGGCCTCATCCTGGACCCTTTGGTAAACTTATGTCTCTAAAAATATTTACATTATGATTCATAACAGTAGTAAAATGACAGTTATGAAATAGCAACAAAAATAATTTTGAGGTTGGGGGTCACCACACCACGAGGAACTATATGAAAGAGTTAGGAAGTTTGAGAACTACTGAGCAATAGGTCTGCCGGGAGGGGCTTTGTGTCTTTAGAATGAGAAAGATGTATGGGGGCGATGTGTAAGTCTGGGGGAGAGAAGATGAAGCTTGCCTCTGTAGACGTCTGCAGTTTTCTTGGTGACAGAGGAGGTGAAGTGCTGGAAGGGGTAGGGAGTTGAGAGAAAGTGAAGACTGCTGTGGAAAACTACCTTTCATGGTAAGACTGTAGGGCTGTTATCTGACTTTGTGGTCCTGGGTTGAGTGCTTGTTGCTGTTTTGCTTTTCTTCTTATTTATTTATTTTTCAGGCCCAGTGTACATATATTGCTCTGGCTGGCCTTGAACTCCAGTACTCATTTGATCCGCCTGACTCATTCCCCAGAAGCTTCAATTTTAGGTGTGGGCCAACATACTTAACTTGGGTTGGGCCTTAAATGGTGATCAGAAAAAGGAAACCCTGGATCTAGCATTACAGAAGTCTGGGGCTCAGAAATCTGATAGGTTGAGTATTATTCAAGCTTTCATAAATTTCAAAACTGGTCCTGTTTTGGGGCGTCTGTTCTTTATGTCTTCCCACAGCCTTTAACCATGGCCAAGCCTGACTTACATGCTCTCCCAAGTCAGTGTCAGGATTCTCTTCTCTCCATACTCAAAGCTTATGCAGCAAGTGACTTTTTTGAAACATTTAACTGTTGTGTTTCTTCACGGAGTTTCCTTGCTCCATGTGAGCTGCCTTCGCTTGAGAAAAGAAATTTAGCTGCATTTTAAAGTCTGGGCTTTTCAAGTGTGTCTGACTGGTTTATTGTTTTGAGACAGGGTCCCATAGTCCAAGCTGCCCTCAAACTCACTGTGCCTCCCAAGTGTTGATTTTTATGATTTTATAGGCATGGATCACCAAGCGTGGGCTCTTAGTGTCTTTTAAAAGCCTGAATGCTGGCCTGTGGGATGGCAGATATTGGTGCTTACTGCCAAGCCTGACCACCTGATTTCCATCCCTTGGACCCACAGGGAGGAACCAGAGAACCGATTCCAAAAGTTTCTCCTCTGACATCCACACTTGTGCCATGATGTGCCCCCACTCCCATCAAATACATGTACTAAGGAAAAAAAAAAAGCCTGAGTGCATTGATCTTAGGGCTTTAAGTTGGTGTGCATTTTAGGCTGGTCTTTGGGGGCAGGATGGAGCATGAGCTCCCCTGAAGAAGGCTATTGGAGGCTGCCAAAGCAGCATAGCTCAGAAAGGAAGGGGTGCCAGTGGAATGGTGGTAGGAATTCGAGGTGAAATGGATAGGGCTTAGTGATTCATCATTCACAGTGACTCATTCATTCCTAACTTCCTAATTCAGATGGCTGTGTGATGGTGGTGCTCAGAGCTTCCGGGAGGGGCAGCTACAAAGGCAGAGGACAAGTTTAGTTTTGGACCTAGCATTGGTGTTTCTCTGTGAACTCTAGGTAGAGACGCATGACAGGCAGTTGGATATTTGATTCTGTTTTGTATAGGACATCTGGTGGATTTGGGCCTTTAAAGGAAGGGTGGAGATGATTCTCCAGGAGTGAGTGAAGCACAGTGGATACAGCTGTGGGCTTGCAGTGCCGCCCAGCATTTCAGGTGCTGCTTCACAATCAGTGGCTCTTAAGGATGCCGCTGAAGAAGGCAGAGGTCTTAGAGACTGAGACTTGACAAGTGGGAGAGCAAATTCCTCAGACTGAGGCAGCAGAGTGATTCTAGAAGGTGAGAACACCCATGGTATCAAGAGAGGTAGCGCTGAGGAAGAAGGTAGTTCTGCCCTAATGGTGGGTGACATGAAGGTCATGAGTTACTCTCACTCGAGCAGGGTGGAAAGGGCCTCTGTGTGTGTGTGTGTGTGGTCAGTTTGCCAAGAGTTGAGGAATGAGGAAGTAGAGGTAACCAGAAGGAGGAGACCACTGTTTAAGAGGTGTGCATGAGAGGGCCAGAAACATTTGGCAGCTAGTTGAAGAGGTCACTCTAAGTGGATGGTTGGCTCGACAGTTTTATTTTAGGACCTGGAGAGGCTCAAGCTTGTTTAGAATCTGAGAGGCAAAGGACCAGGAGCCAAAGGAGTACGTCCAAGGTTTGTTCAGCCCTACCCAGGCTTCCTCAACCCTTATCCCACTTACCTCAGCGTAGGAAACTCACAGAGAGGTGTGAAACGCAATGGTGAGCAGGAGCTGGGCAGACACAGCTGTGGTTCATCTTCATTTACTGTGAGGTCCTCACCACCTGGCAAAAAGAAACCCCTAGGACCGCCATCCCAGACTCCCACCACCATGGGTGGAGAGCAGGGGCAGCATCCTTCTTGCTTCCAATGAGGCACATTAGGGCCACGGATTTGGGACATAGTTCTGACCCGAATGAGGTGCCATTATGTGCTGTGGACCAAGATGACATGTCCAGAGAGGTGTCCAGGCTGGATGCTCCTTGTTCTTGGTGGACTGTGCCCAAGAGTGGGGATCAGGAGCTGAGCACATGCTGCTATCTACTCTAAGACAGTCAAGCAGCGAGGAGTTATGTTTGCAGAAGGCGGGAGAACAATAACAAGCCATGGCTAGGCGTCTGGGACGCAGGTGAGGTAGACTCAGGGCAGAAAGATGGCGGAGCTTGAGGCAGCAGGTGGCAGGCTTTGCTTCCCGCGCTCAAAGCAAAGCGGAAGGCAGTGAAAACCAAACCCGCGATTTGGATATCCGGGCGGGGCAGTGCCCCGAGATAACTCTTCTGTGGAGGGAAGTATTTAATTTGCATCCAGCGCTGTCGGAAGAAACTCCTCCCCGAGGTCCGGGAGGTCTCGGGTGTGGAAGCTTTTAAGCCTTACCTGACTCTGTACTCTGTCCCACGCCCGCGGGTTGGGCCAGGAGTTGCATTGGGATTAAAGTGGTTTTTTGTTTGTTTGTTTGTTTTGGTTTAGGTGGGGATAAAAGAGGGGAAGAACCTGGGCTCGGAGCTAGGACTTCGCTGTCACCTTGCTAGCACAGGCGTCCTCTTGACTGCCACCCTAGGCAAATCTGCATTTACCATTGGGCCTCAGTTTCTGTGCTCATCAAAATGGGGGTTTGGACTATAATCTCCCTGCGTGACAAGCAACACATAGTTTGTCACCTCCTGCAACACGAGTCCTGAGCAGCATCCCGCTAGCGGTTCTTGCTTAGGCGGGCTGGGGGACCCCCTAGGAGAGGAGGTGGGCGGGACCAGAAGGTCGCCCCGCCCCCTGACGGCCCCTCCACGCCGGGCGCTGGGATGAGGCAATCACGTGACCTCACATCCGGCGCGGGAGTCCTGAGCTCGCGGGGCGCTCCCCGTGTGCCCACCGGCCCTCCCCGCAGCGTGATCGGGCGCCGTGGCCGCGGGGAGGGGGTCCGCTTCGTCGCCGACGGCGGGAGGCCGCTTCGCAGTGCAGACCGCCCCCCTCCCCTGCCGGTCTTCCGCGCCGCGCTCCCTTGTTCTCGCCCGGCCCGGCAGCACGCCGCCGCCGCAGGCGCCGACAGCGGAGCGCGGACGCCCCTGCGCCCGGTGCGGCCCGGGCCCCGTCGCGGCGTCTCTGGCCGCACAGCCCGAGCGGCGACGCGCGGCGGCGGCGGCACCTCGAGCCCGAGCGACCCGCGACCGCCGGCGCCGGCCGAGGGCGATGGGGCTGGGCTGAGGAGAGGGGGCGGCGGTGGCGAAAGCGCCCCCACCCCGGCCCCCTGCGGCCTTTTGGCTGCCCGGGCCGGGAGGCCGCCGAGGAGTCGGCACGGCCGCGCTGCTGGTGAGTGGCTGGGCGAGCGAGCGGGCTGCGGGGCGGGCGGTGAAGGTGAATAGGGAGGCTGGAGGAGGCTGACGGTGTCGCCCCGGTGGTGGGTACCAGCTGCTTTCGTGGCCCGAATTGGACACCACCTCTATGGAAAGGTGTGGGTGATGGGGAGAGGGCACGGAGACCGGGCACTGTCTGGGACCACGTGTGGGTGTGGAGGCCTGGAGTGCGCCCGGTCCGTGCGGGCCGGCCCGGTGGGCAAGCCAGCTACTCAGAAAGTCCAGAAGGTGATGTGCCCCCCGAGGAAGAGTGTGGAAAGGGTCCCATCCCAGATGGGTTCGTGCAGGTGCTGACAGGGCTGAATCCTAGTTCTCGGCCCTAGGTAGTATATTACCCTGGCTATCAGCACACTTTACACCGATAACCGAGGCCCAGAAAGGAAAGTGACTTCAGGGTTGATGAGGTGTCAGCGAACTCCAGATAGTAAAGAGAAAGGCACAGTCAGACCGTTGGCTGGATGTTATCTTTTCTGCTGGGGTGTGGAGTTGGGGTGGGGAGGAATTGCTTTGGCGATTGACAGTAACTGTTTGGGGCTTCCCAATTTGGAAAGCTTTTGTGACAGGTGTTCATTGTTTACTTTCCCCTTAGGTCTGACAGAAGCATCCTAAGATCTTGGTGTCTGGACATAAGAGGTATGAATCACTTTTATAGTTAACTACTAATCAGTAATATTTTAGAGCTGTATTTAGTGGTTTATATTAGTGCAAAATGAATGGGTATGGACTCATAAACCTAGAAACTTACATGATTCTGAACTGAATGGAACATACGTGAGTATGTTAATGGTGATTTTTTTTTTTTCTGATCTATGAAGCAGGACCTTGGGATTTTTTTAAATTGAAGGAATGTGGGGACATTGGTGATAAAAGCTCTTCTAGAGGGTTTGTGGCTGACATGGAAGCTTGTTAGTACTTTTAAGTATTTATTTTTATTTATGTCTGAGAATGTGTATCACATGTGTGGAGGCCAGGCCCTGTGGAACTGGAATTACAGGTGGTTGTGAGCTGCCCGCTGTGGGTCAAACTCAGGTCCTCTGTAAGAGCAGTAAAACCTTTTGATTGGTGAGCCATCTCTGTAGTTCCAATGTGATTTTATTTTGGAAGGGCCAGTACCTTATTAAAAATGCTCCACTTTTGATTAGAACCAAGCCTTTTTGCTAAAACACATTACTTTTGTTTTACTTTTTTTTTTTTTTTTTTTTTTGAGGATTGCTGCTTTACTGAATAGGCTATAATTGCCAAAGTACAGATCCCATTTGGGTTTAACAGCAACTTAGTTTATCAGTTTCTGGAAGTTTTCTGAAATAGTAAACAAAATTTAAACAAGGTTTGGCTGTGTGCAGCCTAGGTTGGCCTCTAATTCCTAATGATCTTGCCTTAGCCTCCTCAACAGTTGCATCACATGCAGCACCACTACGTCTAGCCTAGAGGATAGTTTTTGCTTTCCTAGTATTAGAGTCTGCTCCCCTGCTCCCAAATCTACATTTTCATTATTAGATTGGGCTGAGGGTGAAGGTGAAGAGGTTGAGATTTTTATAGATTGTTAGAACAGCAATACCTGTTTTGGCTTGTGGGTTTGGGCAGGAAAAGTGATTTTTTATATGTTTCATTTAAGTAGTACATTTAGAATTAGATGAAGATATTAAGTAGCAGTGTAGTTTTGAAAACAAAGTTGAAAAGCTTCAAGTTGTTGGCATGTTATGTTGTAGGATGATGGACTTCTTTGCCCAGGCCAACCAGGGACAGAAACTGAAGTCCCATTTGTGTTTTTGGCTGGGCCTGACTGTCCTTGCCTGTAATCCCAGCACACAGGGAGGCTGTGTGGTCACAGGTGGATCTCTGTGAGTTCGAGGCCAGCCTAGTCGAGTCCAGGACAGCCAAGGCAACACAGAGAAACCCTGTCTTGAAAAACCAAAAAGAAAAAAAAAAAGAATATTTTATTTGTAGTTTTTACTTTTTCGAAATTGACATTTTAATTTAGAACTAGTTTGAAATAATATAAATTTCTATATTGGTATGAAACTAGTTTCATAAAGTAAAACTTGTCCCTTGAGTTGCTTGGTTCTGTTATCAGTTATTATCACTAACAAAGTTTAGCTGGTTCAGTATGCTCTTAATAACTATGGAATGTCAGCTTCCCAAATGTTTTGTTGTTTTTAGAAAATTATTTTTATCTTATGTGCATTGGTGTTTTGTCTGCGTGTATGTCTGTGTGTGAGGCTGTGGCTTCCCTGGAACTGGAGTTACAGACAGTTGTGACCTGTCATGAGGGTGCTGGGAATTGAACCGAGGTCCTCTGGAAGAACAACCAGTGCTCTTAACTGTTGAATCATCTCTTCAGCCCAAAATGTTTGTTTTTTTCAAATATTGATTCTTTTCTGAATAAGTGTTTGGGGTTAGGAGTGTAGCTCAGTAAAGTACATGCTACTGTGCATGAGGCCCTGGGTAAAATCCTGGGTGTGGTGTCAAACTCTTATAATTTGTGCAGGAGGCATCAAAACTTCAAGGCCTCCTCAGCCACAGACTTAATTTAGGGCTAGCCTGTCCTAAATGAAACTCTGTTTCAAAAAAAAGAAAAAAGAAAAGAAAAAAGGAATGTGTGTTGACACTAGAGAAAATTATAATAGAAAGAGTTCATGGGATTTGGGAATCAGACCTGACTGACCACTGATTTTCTTGACTTTGTCAGTTGCCTATAGTTACTGAGATTATTGTGTCTAAAGCAAATACATGGTAATTACTGAACTTTATTTTCTAGATGAGGAAACGGAGGTTTTGCAATAAGTTCCTAGTCATACTTTCACAAACCTAGAAATAAGAACTCCACGGTGTAGACAGTAATATTAAACTTAGATTGTGGTTGTCTTCAGAGTTCTTAAACTGTAGTTGCTTAGCTGGTTTTTTTCTTTTTTTCCCCTTTCCTGTTTCATTTTCATTTACAAAGAATATTTCAAAGAAGCTTAAGGGTAACTGAGCCTATGTAAAGAAAGGAACACTCAGCTCGCTCTTCCTGGCACTTAGAGTTTCTTTCTTCCCATTCTGTGCGTTGTGCTTCTGTATCATGCATGGTAGCGTTGTAACTACTGAAGAGTGCTTCATTCCTGAAATAAACAGTAAGCTTCGCAACATGCTGGAATCGCATTCCTGCACTCACGGAACCCAGTTGGTGGTCAGACTGAGAACAAGCAGTGACAGGAGAGCAAACTGGAATTTGCTCTTCTATATTTTTTTCTCAGTGTTGGGTGATGGTCAAATAAAATCTGAAGGACAGCTGAAGTCTTGGAAGACAGAAAATAGAATTTCAGAGTTATCTTCATAACATGGTCTTAATGTAAAAATGAATTCTGCTATTTTGTGGTATTTGAATTTGAATTTAGGGTTTCACAGATGATAGGCAGACATTGTTCAGAGCTACATCCCCAGCCCCTTTTGTGTGTTTTTTAATAAACTTTTTTGGCATACGGTCTCAATGCTCTTGAGCAAGTTGGCTGGCCTTAGCTTAAAATTCTCTTATTCAGAATTCCTAAGTAGCTGGTATTATAAACCTATCACTCCAGGCCTGTAAAACCATTGTTTGGTAGTATGCTTGGTGGCCTACACTAACTGCAATCACTAAATGTGAGACCTTGTATGTGAGTAGACCATACATTGAGTAGGAGTTAGGAGCTTATCATTGACAAGAATACTCTTTTAAAAATGGTTCAGAGGTATGCTAAAAGTGGTTAATCTTGTGTTTAACATCTGTTAAATTGATATACTCGGTGTACCCTAGAACTCTAGTGATGAAATGCATTCTAAATACAATTGTATCTCTTCTATATAGCCCCCATCCATAGTTTAACCTTCTGTAGTTTCATTTAACCATCATTCAGCTGTTTTAAAAATATTAAATGGAAAATTCCAGAAATAATCTATACCAGTAGTCCTCAACCTGTGGATTTCAACCCCTTTGGCAAACAACTCTCTACAAAAATATTTATATTACAATTCATATCAGTAACAAAATTAAACTTATGAAGTAACAACAAAAATAATTTTATGATTGGGGGTCATCATACTATGAGGATCACAGTGTTAGGAAGGTTGTGAACACTGATCTAGGCACTTAAGTTTTGTGTTATTTTGAGTAGTGATGAAATTTTGCACTGCCTGTTGTTCTGGCCTAGATGTGAGTCAGCTGTTGGTCCAGTAGACTCACCGTCTGTGCCTGTTTATTGCTTATTAGCCATTGTAAGTATCCTGCTTATCTATGTAGCTAGTAATTAATATTATCCAAAGGAACTAGAAATTGCTTCCTTAAGTTAAAGGTAAGATATTTTAAAAGGAAAATAAATGGAAAAATCACATTCACATAGTTTGCAGTATAATACAGTGTTTACTTGCTTCGTTTACCGTGCTTAATTTATAAATTAAGCTTCATGTCTGTATGGAAGAAAACAGTATTTCACAGGTACACTGTTTTGCTGCTTTAGGGGACTACTGTATGCCATAGCTGATCTGGTTAAATCTTGATCTAAGAGGTAGGCTATAGGATTTAGCCTTTGTTTTTTTGTTGTTAATTTTGTCTATTATTATTTTACTTTCTGTTATTTGAAGTTAACTGGCCTTTATATACAGAGAGTAAATATGTAATCATCAGAGCCATGTTATTGGATTTTTCAATTCTCAAACTTTGAGAGAGAAGATCAGAATTCAGGTACATGTTTAATTTCTAGTTAAGTTTTAGGTTAAAACTTAAAAAAAAAAA
Organism: Pachyuromys duprasi; assembly: GCA_028658305.1. NCBI lineage: Eukaryota > Metazoa > Chordata > Mammalia > Rodentia > Muridae > Pachyuromys > Pachyuromys duprasi. Next base: position 51,167,734 of record CM053753.1, on the reverse strand, counting down.
AACAACCCAAGCATTCTGGGCTTAATTAGTTTTTTAAAAACTTTGATATATTTTATGAGTGTTTTGCCTGCATGTATGTCTGTATACCACATGTGTACCTAGTGCCTAAGGAGGCCATAAGGGAGCATCTGATCCCTGGAGTTATAAGTGGTTATGAACCATCTTGTGCTTGCTAGGAATTGAATCTATAAGTTTTGCAAGAGCAACATGTGTGTTGTTTGTCCATTTGTTTGTTTTTGGCAGGGTGTTTCTGAGACAGGGTCTCAGTGTAGTCCTGGAGCTCAAAATGTAGAACAGTGCGGCCTTGTGTTCACAGATACCCTCCTGCCTCTGCCTCTTAAGTGCTGGGATTGAAGGCAAGTGCCACCATGCTTAGCTGCAACAAGTGCTTTAGACTGCTGTCTCTCTCCAGCCCTGTTTTTATTTTTATTTATGTTTTTAGTTATTTGCATGTGTCTGTCTGTGCATAGGAGTCCAGGTGCCCACAGAGGACAGCGGCATTAGCTCCCCTGGGAGTTGGAGTTACAGGCCATTGTGAGCTGGCTGATGTGGGTGTTTGAAATTAACCTCGAGTACTCTGGAAGAGCAGTGTGTGCTCTTAACACCAAGCCTTCTCCAAGCCGCAGCTTAGTCTTGAATAAAGTAGATATTTAAAAGATAGAATGAGCAAGAGAGGTGGCTCAGCCATTAAAAGCACTAACTACTCCCATGAAGGACCTAGGTTCAGTCTTAGCACCCACATGGGGCTCCAGTTCAGGGGATCCGATACCTTCCTCTGACCTCCATGGGCGCCTGCACACATGTGGTGCACTACATACACACATTTTTTTAAAAAAAGAAATGTCCTGAAGTTAATGATAATCTGATAACCATTGATAAAATTAAGGCAGTTAGAACGTTGACATTACTGATACTAACATTTTCTGTTTTCCTAGCAAGTATGGCTGGGCACAGTACTGTGAGCCTGTAGTTCCAGACGGGGGAGGCTAAGGCAGGAGGATGATTAATGCTAGTAGTTGAGAACCAGCCTGGGAAGCTTGCTGAGACTTCGGCTCAAAAGTCCAAACAGTTTGGGTATGGTAGTGCTGGTAATCCCAAGAGAGGCCGGCACAAGGCTCACTGAAGACCCCAGGCCAGCCTAGGCTATTACCTAACAAGACCCTGACTAATAATAACAAAATAACCAAAAGCATGAAGTGTCATGGATAGTAATTGATAAAAGCATGATTATGACTATCACAGTTTAATATTTATTTTTATGATAATTACTGCTTCTCTGTGTAGAAAAATGGGAGTGAAGAAGAGATCTATTCAAAAATGCAGATATGAAACAGAAGTTATGAAGATGGAAATTTTTGCAGAGTTCCACAGAGCAGTTCTAACACCGAATTGGTTATATCTTAGACCCAAAGGTCGTATTGGGTCCTTTGGTAGAATCTGAGGTGGTAAAACAGCTTAAAATAAATAGATCTTAGGCTATGAAATTAATCTGTTACAACTTTCTCTTACATTCTATGAATCTTCCTTTGGAACGAATGATCATGTGACACAGACTGTTAGGAAGGAAACTTAGACTGAACTGTGCCTTAATGTTAGGGTGGATTTACTCTTATTTAGTATTTTGTGGTTTTTATTTTTCTTTTTCCACATAAGCATTGGGCATTAAAGTAAAGGTCTAAGTGTAGGAAATAACAATGCTGAGAGGTAACAGACTCTTTAGAGCGGCTCGGTCTTACAGAAGAAGCTGGTGTCTGGGGAGGTAAGCAGCAGCATGTTAATAAGTGTTCTGGGCTGAATTCCTGTCCTTGGTCAGGTAGGTGTTCGTTTCTTCGGGGTCTTTATTCTGTGCTCTTGTAGTGGCACTGTAACCAGCCTGGCAGAGGTGAAGATACTCTGAAGAGACACTTGTGTATGTTGGGCTATTGAAACAGTGGTCCCACCAAAATTGGAGCTCCCTCAGGAATCTCATGTTGGGAGAAGGGAAAGCCGAAAGCCTAAGCCCCTTGTGGAGGAGATGGAGGAGAGGGGGACAGACAAAACACCCCTAGAAAGAAACTCACAACTTGTCATACTCCCTTAGAAGAGAGAAAGGGCAGAACCACACTTCGACTCGGACTCCTTAGTAGGAATACAGAACTCTAGCCCTTACCTCATGTTAAGACCCAAAAGATTGGCTTGGCCGGGGATCGCTTTTCTCTTCTCACACTATTTGACCGGCCGGGGATCGCTTTTCTCTTCTCACACTATTTGACCTTTCGGTTGGCTTACTGCATATATATGGATGGCTGATCTGACTTGTTGAGGCACAGCTTTTGATCCTAAGACCGTAACAGCACATCTCAGAATTCAGTGTGCTGATACTCTCTGACCCTTTAGGGGCCACATATCAGATAACCTGCATGCCAGATATTTACATTATGATCATAACAGTAGAAAAATCACAGTTATCAAATAGCAATAAAAAAATAACTTTATAGTTGGGAGTCACCACTATGTGAGGTTGAGACCCACTCTACTCTTTAGAGAACCAGTTTTTTGTTTAAGACAAGGCTTCACTGTGTAGCCCCAAACTCAAAGGTCTGCCTGCTTTTACCTCTTGAGTGCTGGAATTAAAGGCTTCTGGAGAATCAGCCTTTAAGAGTTGTCTTTGATTGCTTGTCAAAATTTTTAACTATTTTCTTTAAAAATTATTTTTTTCCTTTAAAAATTTTGTGTGCATGTGTGTTTTGGTTGCATGTAAGTTTGTGCACCTTGTGTATGCCTGGTGCTCTTGAGGCCAGAAATAGGCATGAGAACCTCTGGTATTAGAGTAACAGATGGTTCTGGGTTCTGGGAATTGAACCCAGCTCTTCTGCAAGAGTAGCCAGTGTTAAGATAGGTTGGCCTTGAAGTCACATAGATTTGTAGACCCGACTGCCTCTGCCTCCGCCTCCCAGAGTGCTGGGATTGTAGGCGTGACACCACCCCTGGCCCTTGTGTGATTTACATAGTGTATTTAATCTGTCTCTGTGCTGCCTGTCATCTCTGTTTTATTATCTTTTTTCTTTTCTCTTTTATTTGTAAAAAAATAATTTTATTTTCCAGTGTTGGACTCTGGAGCTGAAGTTTAGAGTTTCATGTGAGCCACCATGTGGGTGCTGGGAGTTAAACATGCATCCTCTCAAAGAGCAGATGGTGCTTTATTTTGTTTTGTTATTTGACACAGGTTTTCCTAGCTGTCCTGGATCTAACTCACTCTATAGACCAGGTTGGCCTTGAGCGAATCTCTGCCTCCCAAGTGCTGGGATTAAAGACATAAGCCACCATCACTGCCCTTCATTCAGCCAGTGCTCTTAACCACTGAACCATATCTCCAGCACCTCTATGTCCCCCCTCCCCCAACTGTTTATTTGGGCATTGTTGCCAGCTGTAGAACAGGAAGCTAGACAGAAGAAAAAACAGTGACCCCAGACCCATTGGGACAGACCCTGACCAGCTGGGGACGTGTGTATCCCCAACCCAGTGGACCAACCTGGCAACTGCTGCCCCTCCCCAGGCCCCCAGGACTTTGGCATAATGCTGATGGGGGTGGGGAAGCTGCAGACAGCACCCCTCAACCTGAAGCAGAGAGTCTGACGAGTGCTGGTGACAGGCCATGGGCCAGGGGATGTGGGTCAGGCCATGGGCCAGGATGTGAGGAGCAGCAGAAGTGAAGGAAGTTGGGAGCTAGGGACATGGTGGCTAGGTTTCCTTTTCTGGAGAAGGGCCCGCAGAGGCCTGCAGGCGGTGGCAGTAGCTGGGGCACATCATGTACTGACTTCTTTCTTGTTGCTGCTTTGAGGACAGCCTCCTTCCCCTCCTTGGCCTCTCAATAGACTTGGGCGACCCAGACTTGGTCTCACCAGACTTGGAGGCCAGAATCAATGCATTGCTGCATGTGATACTTGGCATCGGTGGGATCCATCTTGCTGATGGCATCTCGTAGCATCTGCACATCCCTCACATCAAAGCACTTCTGCAGCTCCTCAGGCAGGACTTGTAGACCTCCACAGGGTCCAGCCTCTTCTTGTACTCCTCTTCCTCACACTCCTTCATGACTATTCGTAGCTTGGCATGGCTTCGTACACGCTCCTTAAAGGCCTCCAGTTCACACTTGAAGCCCTCCATGTACTGCTGGTCAGTGGTCTTGATCTTGGTGGAAAACTGCCGGAAGCAGGCACGGGGGGGGTCAACCTTCAGACCCTTGGCCAGCTCCAGGATAAACTGCATCACCATGTGCACCACCTGCTCCATCGGTGCACATGTCTCTTCCACTTCCAGGTCAATGCACCAGACAACCAGGTGGTTGGCTGTTTCCTCACACCAGGTGGACATCGTCTGATAGGTATTTCTGGCTGTCATCCCAGTGGTGGAACATGCCGAAATGTTTGATCTGTTTCTGTTCCCTTGCCTCTTCTGAGTCTTCCTCTGCCTTCTCAGGCTTGGTATTGACCATGCTCTTGCTGAAGCCATCTCTGATGAGCGTGCCCACATTCTAGGGCATGCTCTTCTCGGTGCATGACCTCCAGCTTCTGCTCCCAGCTTTGCGCCTCTGCGCAGCTGCGGTGCCTCAGCTTGAAGCTGCTCAAGTTCCACCTGGCCGCTGCCTTCAGCCACTTCCAGCTTCTTCAGCTTGCTGCCACTCAGCTACCTTGTGCTTATAATCAAGGCAGCCCTGGTCCATTCCTCTTTCTTATTCTGAAACTGCTCCATGCATTCCACCCAGGCCTGGTGCCACCAGCGGGCAAGGCTGGCCGTGTTGATGTTGGGGTGCATCTTGTCCATTGTTTGACACCTCAATGTGATCCCAAACACTATAGACCACCTTCTTTGCCACAGAGGCCCCGACTGGCTCTTGGCTTACCACAGGACCGGGCCTCCTCTATGTTTTTAAAGACCATCTTTCTAATTCACTATTCTGAGACTAGCTGGGCAGTGATCCTTAAGGATCTGCCTGTCTCCAGGCTAAGTCCAAACTCTGGTTATTTTGCATTGGTTCTGGCCCTCTTAACACAAGCCTTTGCAAGTTACTTTACCTGCTAAACCCTTTTCCCTGGTCCCCAGCTGCCACTTCTAATATGCAGAATAACTCTTGAGCAGTGGTTCTCAACCTGTGGGTTGTAGCCCCTTTGGAGTCACATATCAGATATTCTTCATACCATTTACATTATAGTTCATAACAGCAAAATTACAGTTATGAAGTAGCAATGAAATAATACTATGTTTAGGACACCACACTGTTAGGGGCACCACATCAAAGAGGAATTAATTTGGTGGACATAAATAACATTGTGATGAGTTTGTATAGGGAGAGTTACAGGTCAGGAAGGAATCTGGCTAAGTTAGTTAGGAAGGGGCTATAGGGTTGAGATATGGGAGCATGCCCACACCCAAAATTTATTGTAAGATTTTGCCCAGAAAAAAGAGTCCACCTCTGGTCTTACCTCATTACATTGCTTTGATATGCATTACTGGGTGCTGGCTTGAGTCTCAGCCTTCAGCTTTTAAGGCGAAGTTGATGTCTTTAGTAACTGCTCTGACAATTGGATTAGTGGGGAAAAGTGGTAGGAGTCCTCTACCAGGAGATAGAAAGAACAGTCCAAGAAATCTTAGTGGCTTGAGTTGGCTTGAAGGATTCATAGCAGCTCCTCAGCCAGAGTAGGTTTGGGAAGGCATTCTTGACAGAAAGAGTATTGTATACAGAATGGAGTCAGGAAGTGGTAGGGCAACTTGAAAAGCTGCAAATTGTGCTCTGTGTGAAAGGGATGTAAAGTTTGTGTGAATGATAGCAGTTGAAAATGCCAGATTCTAAAGGCTCTTGAAAGTCTTGTAGTTAGTTTTTACTTTGGACTCCACTTCCAAGTTCGTAGAGAAAGAAATACATACATGCATTGTGAGGCTTTCAGATGCTAGCTTAGAGAGCAGTGTTTTAACTACCATTTATTCAACTTATATGAGCCGGGAATCTTTTGAAATGCTTTAGAGACACTTACTAATTTGGTAAATGATGTTGCAGACAGTGGCAGGCTACTGAGACTTCACACAGGGAGCTTAGGGGTCATAGTTGGTTCACATATATGGATGTGAATGAGGAAGGTTAGGAAAAGGACCTGAATTGATGCAGTGTTAGTAGAGATAGGTTTGTGAAGTTGAGTGGAAAGGGTAGAAATGGTGCCCATTTGGATATAGAAGGTGTTAGGGTGACTTGTAAATTTGTTGTTTTAGATAATTCACAAAGTTTGAAGGGCAGGATGTTTTGAAGAAAGGTTGAATTTTAGCTGTCTATAAACAAGCATGGAAAAGTTGAATCTGTGGGTCTGAAAAATGAGAGATCAGTGCTGAAAACTGATGAGTGGTTGTAGCCATCATAGACATTCCGGTAGTGTTACACTTTGTCCCCAGTGACATTGTTAAAAAGCGTACAGGGGGCATTAACAATTAAGTGATCATAGGAAATAGTAGCTTGGTAGCCTGGCTGCTTTCCTTTCTATTTAGGCTAGTATAATAGAAACTGTAGTTAAGCAGAATTGTGAGAAGTAGGAAAGGCATTTGTGGGCCATCTTGGAAGCCTGGTTACTGTTTTTTTCTTTTCAGGAGTAAATGGATCAGCTTTGTTTGTAGCAACAATTGGTTTAATGGATTTTTGGAAAGTAATGTGAACAAGTACTGCCATTGTCATTCTTTAACTTGTTGGCAAGGCTTTTTAATGTAGTTTTATCCCATGCTTGCCTTTCTAGAAAACAATTTTCTCTTGGCTTTAAAAGATACTAATTAGAGCCTGGCGTGGTAGTACACACCTATAAGTAATCCCAGCACTCAGGGAGGCTAGGCAGGTGGGTTTCTGAGTTCGAGGCCAGCCTGGTCTACAAAAAAGTCTAGGACAGCCAAAGTTATATAGAGAAATTGTCTCAGAAAAAAAAATACAGGTAATAAATTTTTTTTAGACAGGGTTTCTAATGAAACATTTTTTTGAAAGCAGTACAGTAATTCTGAAGCATATCTCACTGAGTTAATGAAAGTAAGCATTAGGCTTTCTGTTAATATATGTATGTATAAATGTGTATATATGTGTATATAATACTATAAATGTGTATATATGTGTGTATAAATACTATAAAACCAAGGTGTTGGAAGTGTAGCTTAGGTTGGTCCAGTGCTTACCTAACACATAGGAAGCCTAGGATTTTAAACCTCCCTTCCCCACATTTACCACATAATTCACCAGGCATTGTGGCTCAGGCCTGTAAGTCTAGAACTCGGGAAGTGGAGTCAGGAGGATCAGAGTATCACGAATTCCAGGTCATACCCAACAAGTTGAAGGCCAGCCTGTTAGATGAGACCTTATCATAAAACAGATTTCTGGGGTTTCTATCTCCCAAACATACTGAGGATTTAGGAATATAATAAATTCTCTGGACATTTTTCTTATTTTTTTCTTTTCTTTGTCATTATTCTCTGTTCCCCTTTTATCCCTGCTCTTCCTATCCACTCTGCTGCTGTAGTTTGAGTCCTTTTTGTGCATGCTATTACTTGTTTGACAATCCACTGTAGTGTAGACATTTTAAATACATTAGTAATAGTAGAACATGTACTTACTACTAACAATACACACGCACCACTTGATTTTGAGAAATAGGAACAATAATACTAACTTCAAGCATTCTGTGCAGTGACCCATGTATCACCAAGTCACCCGCTGACAGCAGCAATAACATTTATTTTAAAAGCACTCCAGTTTTAGCTCTGGTAAAACATGGAAAATAGCAGTCTGAGAATTAATGAATTTTGATTTCAGTAATCAATTTAAATGTCAACCAAGTTATTAGTGATTTTAGTAAATAGTATAGTTTTAAGCAGAACTAATTTGCATTAAATGAGAGAACCTTCCATTTACTTATTATTCAAAGAAACCCTTAACTTTAAATCTGAATTACAGATTTTAGGTTGGAGTAATTAGACTCATTTGGCAATTTGCCTTGTTTACATAGACTTACTGAAATTCTTAATCTTACTGTTTTCTTAATCTTTATTGTATTGTCACTCTGTTACACTATTTTTACTTTTGCTTGTTTAAAAATAGTCTTTTATTTGTTCCAGTGAGTTTTTACTTTGCAAGTCCCATTATCACCCTCAAAGATGGGGGGAAAACAAAAAATTTACACTCAATTATGTAGAGGAACTTGAAGTCTATGATACTGGTGACCTCTGCAATACTTATTATTTCTGAGTTAATCTTAACACTGCTGTATACCTTACACTTCTTCCCCTCTCTTCATGCTCCCTCCCTCTTCCAGACAGGCTCTCACTGTGAAACTGTGGCTAACCTAGAATTCTGTAGATAAGGCTGGTCAGCCTGCCTCTACCTCCAGAATGCTAGGATCAAAGCCGGGCACCTACTCCTGTTCTGCTTGTTTTTAAACTTGTATATGCACCGTTTAAAAAGTGCACCTTTTATAAAAGGTGTATATAATGGTCATATTTCTCTCTCTTCTTTCTTTTTCCTTCCTTCTTTCCTTCCTTCCTCCCTTTTTTCCTTTCTTTCTCCCCCCACCCCCTCTTGTTTTTTTGGGACAGGGCTTCGCCGTAGCTCTGGCTATCCTGGATTCCCTTTGTAGACCAGACTGGCCTCAAGCACACAGAGATCGCCCGTCTCTGCCTCTGCCACCGTACTTGGCTATATTTCTTTTTCATGAGCAGTCCATCATTCTGTTTTCGGACATTAAGATAGATTCTAAGGGGCTTAGTTTTTGTTCCAACAGTACAGTAGGATATGTTTTATGCATACATTTCTAGTATAGATAACACATGCCCTAAATTTTAGAATTGTTAGATTTAGGTATATATAAATTTTAAATTTAAAGATACCGTCAGTCAGTTTTTTAAAAAGATAGTATATATTCTTTTTCCCACTCCCCTTTTGTTGAGGATCAAACCCAAGGTCTTGTGTATACACTAAAGCTATATACTTTATTATTATTATTATTATTATTATTATTATTATTGATCTGTTTAAGAGACAGGAAAGATCTTACATAACCTAGGCTGGCTTAAACTCATATTTTTCCTGCCTTAGCCTCCCAAGCATTATAAGTATACACCAGCACTTCTGACTCAAATTTTTGGTTTTTCAATGCAGAGTTTGTTTCTCTGTGTGGCTTTGGCTATCCTGGAACTCACTCTGTAGACCAGGCTGGCCAGAGAACTGCCTGCCTCAGACTCCCCAGTTCTGGGATTAAAGCCCTGTGCCACCATGTCCAAATTACTTTTTATTTTTATTTTTTAAAGATTTTTATGTAGTCCCAGGTCAGTCTCAAAAAGTCACAGTATAGCTCAGAATGGCCCTAGATACCAGATCCTGTTTCCATTTGCAAAGTGCTGAGATTGTTAGTGTTGCCACCACTACGCTAAGCTTCTTTTTTTCTTTTTGTTAAATTTATTTTTAGTTTTTGTTATCTGTATATCTGTCTACCTGTCTGTCTATCTATTTATTTTGGGGCAGGGTTTCTCTTTGTAACCTTGGCTATCTTGGACTCCTTTGTAGACCAGGATGGCTTTGAGCTCGCAGGGATAATAGGCGTGTTCCATTGCACCAGGCTCCTTATGATTAATTCTAAGTTGACCTATAAAGTAGTGAATTTCATTATGAGTTGCTTGCTCTCGACGCACCCCCCCCCACACCATTATACTTTGTTTTAATTAGAATTCAATCAGAATTCAATCTTGGTATCTGTATTAAGGGTACACCTTGCCCGATTCCTGTTTTTTTTTTTTTTCCTCCACCAGTTTAATGGCTAAGTGTTTTACCACATACTTTTGTCTGTCTGCCTGTCTATCTATGCTGGGATTTTAAAGGTGTGTGTCAGTCATGCCCAGCCCTTATTATGGTTTTTGTTGTGTATCTCATTTTTTGCTGAGATACGTGAACATAGTGCTTCAGAAAGCAACCCCTATTCATATTGACATCTTCAGTCTTACTAGACAAATTGATGTATGATACCTCATCCTTAACCGCTGAACAATTTAGTTAACTTCAGCCATCCCTTTTTCCTTAGCATTAGATTGCCACCTACAGTTGAAAGAATGAAAGAACAGGTATACACAGTGCCTATGCTTTGTTTGGTTTCATTGGTTTCTCTCTGTCTCTCATGCTTACCAGGATCTGTACATAGCTTTGGTTGTCCTGACGCCCAATATATACACCAGGTTGGCCTTGAACTTAGAGAAATCCACCTGCCTCTGCTTCCTGAGTGCTGGGATTAAAGGCATGTATCACATTTGGTGCCTATGCTCTTGTAAAGCAAAACTTTTTTGTGATTGAATCCACCTTGGGCATTATTTCATCTGCCTTGTAGTAGTGGAGAAATTGAGATCAAGATAAGCTTAAGGATGTGCATAAATAGTTCCTTCTGGATTGTCTGTGGACAAGTGAAAGCTAATGCTCCTGCTCTGTGACCTTTGTTTTGGAAGGTAGGATATTCTGCTTTTTGTCTTTTTGGTTTCTTGAGACAAGGTTTCTTTGTGTATTTGTCTGTCCTGGAACTAGGTCTGTAGACTGGTTGGCTTGAACTCAAGAGATCCACCTGCCTCTAAAGCTCTCAGTGCTGGCATTAAAGCTATGCACCACCACTCTGGCTTTTTTGGGGGGTGGGAGTTGGGGACAAGGTCTCTCTCTATAGCCTGGTTGGCCTAGAATTCACTATGTAGAACAGGCAGACATTGAACTCACAGGGCTCTGCTGCCTTTGCCTCCTGAGTGCTGGGATTAAAAGTGTACACTATCACACCCAGTTTCTTCTGCTCTTAATATGATGGTATACTTGCTTACTTAATTCTATAGATGAGTTCAACAAAATAAGAATTTGTAGCCAGGCAGTGGTGGCCTTTAATCAGAGGTAGGTGGATCTCTGAATTAGAGGCCAGCCTGGTGTATAGAGTGCCTTCCAGGACAGCCAGAGCTACTCAGGGAAACCTTATGTTGAAAAACAAAAAACCAAAGAATTTGCTATTTATCACTATATTTGTATTGGGGCTGTTGATATTTTTATTAGCTGAACCAAGACATAGAAACGAAAGGAATTTAACTAACTGTAGCTTAGTGGAAGAGCATTTGGTAAGTTTCTGTGAGGCCCTGGGTTGTGAATTGTAGGCAAGCCTACAATGAAACCTCATCTTAGAAAAAAGAAAAAAAAAAGTGAAAGACAGTGTGCTTATAAAGTAGCTTTGAAAATGCCAAAAATAAAATGACTTGAGATTGAGGCAAAGAGTGTTTGAAGAGTTTAGGGTGAGCCATGCATTATAGAAACAAGTTTATATATACATTATTCAGTCTTAACCCAGCCCAGAGGATGCTTACCAGTCGGCTAACACACTGACTTTTATCTTGGGTTGCAGAGACAGTCTTCTTCCTAGGCTGTTTTTTAACTCTTCTGTCTAGAGAATATTTGTTTCAAAATCCTGCCTGCTGTAGCTTTTTTATTTTTTTCATAATGGATGGATACGACTTTGAAATTTATCTAGTCATTATAACAGTTTGCTAACTCTTAATCTTGAGCATGGAGTTTGGAAATGTCACATACATGAGAAAGAAATATCGACTTGAATAATTGAAAGTATCTTAGAATCACATAAGCACACTTGAATTTTTCAAGTTCAGTTCATATGAAGTTGAAGCTGAGCTCAAATTCCCATGCAGCTAAAGAGACCTTGAATTCTTTTTTTTTAATTTTAAAAATTGATTACAGGTTATTCACTTTGTATCCCGGCTGTGGCCCCTCCCTCCTCCTCTTCCCACCCTCCATCCCTCTTCTCCCCCTGTGCCCTTCGCTGGTAGGGGAGGGCCTCCTTTCATTCTGTCTGACCCTAGCCTCTCAGGTCTCATTAGAACCGACTGCATTGTCTTCCTCTGTGGCCTGGCAAGGCTGCCCCCCTCCCACCAGGGGGAGGTGATCAGAGGGCCAGCCACTGAGTTAATGCCAGAGACAGTCCCTGCTCCCCTTACTAGGGAGCCCCTTGGAGACTGAGTCTGTGGGCCCCATCTGAGCAGGGTCTCATGAGACCTTGAACTCTTGACCCTCCCACCGCTCTCCCAATGCCAGCATTACATTATTTTTAAAATTAACTTTTAGGTTAGTATACAAAACAGTTTTTAGTATGGTGCTTTTATACACATTTTAATTGTTGTTTCACCCATCACTCCTCTACTGCCTTTCCCCTTTCCTCCTTAAATAGATATCTTAAGAATGCAGACTGTCTGGGTGGTATGGCATATGCCTGGAGTACCAGCATTCTGGAGGTAGAGGCTCAAGGGCCGCCTGAGTTGCATAGGAAGTTGGAGGGCAGCCTGAGTTACCTGAGACTCTGCCTTTAAAACACCAACCAACCAACCAACCAAACTTTTATGTAAACTGTTTTGTCACATGAGGACAGTGTTAACCATATGGGATACCTGTAAATAAAAATGTTCATTTAAAAATATATATAATAAGTGATTTTAAAACAGTGTGGGCTGAACTCATGCTTCATATTATTCCCAATATAGGTAATTACATTGTTGTGGCCTAATTATAACTTACTTTGTTATACCTATCACATTGCTGTATAATATAGAAAAAACATTACACAAAAAGTTGACTTGAAAAATGTAAATACAGTTTTGGTTTGGTGTATATCGGACACAATAGTCTTCCTTAAGCCCAAACACAGAAACAAAAGCATGTATTATAAGAGAAAGTCTGAGATGGGAAGTGATAAAGTGGGCATTGCTAAAACCTTTGTTAAAATGTAGCTGGTATCTATAAAATTTCCATGTATTCATTAAGCTATATTATGTCATCTTTATTGTTAGGAGCTGATTTGAAGTCCAGGTCTGTCCTCAGAGTTGTCACAGATTTTGTTACTCTTTATATAGGGATTTATATAGACAGGGCTTAATGTACCAGGGCATATTTTATTTCAGTTGCACAAAATAGAAATTTTGAATTGTGGGTTTGTATGGGTGCAATAAATTTGAAAATAAAATAATATTGAGAGTGTCAGTTGTATTTATAATCAGGACCTTATCTCCAGAAAAAGGGGGGTTATGTGTTTGTTTATAAGGTTTCATTTGTGTATGTATCTATGTGGAATGCAGGCATGCATACCACAGCACTCATGCTGAGGTCAGAGACAGTTACAGAGCAAGTGCAGGCCAGCCTGGCCACAGGCGAGTCCTCTTTCCAATATAACACTTCAAACTGCTGTGCTTAAAGTTTTAGTTAGGTTACTGGTCATTCTGTAAAGTACCTTGTGAAATGAACCCTTTGGGAATTCTGTTTTGAGACAGGGCCTCAGGCTGACCTTGAATTCATTCTGCGCCAGTCTCCTGAATGATGGATCCACATTTGGCTCAAATGAACAGATTATGCTTATGGAAAGCAAGACTAGGTCTAAGACATTTTTGGAGTTCTTTCCCTATTTGTGCCAGTTTGTCTTGTTTGAAGAAAGTCTGACCAACTTATAGAACACACTAAAGACTAATTTCAGTGGTTCTTAATAATTATGGAATGTACGCATTAGGGAGTAAGCATTATATTAAACTTGGTGACTTTTATTTCTGATTGCTTCACTTTGTCCTCCACTGCATTTTCCCCCTCCCCATGAAGCAAATCCATTTCATTATAAATTCAAGGAAGGGTTTGGTTAAGGACAATAGCCTAGCCCTTTGCTGCCTAGATAACATCAAGATTCAGGCATGCATTGTGACCAGTACTTGTGTGTGCTAGCAGGATAGGATTTATTCAAATAGGAGTTCTGCCAGTGACAAAGAACAAAAGTGTCCATCCTCTAAAACCCATGTAAATTTCCTGAATTAGAAAGTCCTAAATTTCAATATCTTATTTTAAAAGCAATCAATATTTTGGCATAAAATTCTAATGTTTGTGTGAATTTTTATGGGTTAATTTTATACAAACAGCCAGCTTTTGAAAGCTGAAGTATCAGCATCAGAGAGGAACAATGGTGTAATGCTATTGGTAAGAAAATTTTCTTTATTTTTTGTGATGTGGAAATTGACTTGATTGGGAAAAATGTCACTCTAGCAAGTCACCAAAAGTGTACTTTGTTCAGTGTATTTTTGAAGGTTGCTGTTAATGTTTTTCAAATGTCTTTTCTTATATGACAGAAAAGTATTTAATAGTATCATGGCTACATTGTATTTTAAGATATTTTTATATTTTATATTTATGGAGTCATTGAAATATTATAGATGTTATTTATATAAACATTTACATTTAATTATACATTTATAATATGTATGTTTTAAATGTAAAAACAGTTGGAATTATTAGTTTTCCAAATGTATTTGAAGGGTTAATTCTTGGTAGTTTCTTCTGAGATGTATGATTATATGTAAAGTTAGTGATAATGGATGATTTTTAGAACAATTTTATGTTTAAATTAATTTTATCATTTGATAACTTTGGTAAAATTTGGTAAGGCATTACTTTTGTCTTAGAGCAGTTGACTTGCAGAGAAGTAATTCTTGTATAAAGAGCTTCAATGTAATATGATGAATGATTGTTTAGGAAAATTTAAGTTTAGGTTGTCCTACCCAATAAATTACCGTATGATAACTCAAAAATAATTGGAGTAGTTCTTTCTTTGTTTTTTTTTCTTTTCAATTGTTCAAGATCTTGAGAGTATATTTAATGCTAAACTAAGGTCAACTTGTTAATGAAATTTAGGGAAAATTGTAAATAGTAAATGGGCCCAATGAAAACATTGGCTTTTAAGGGCATTTCCAGCTGGTTCATTTCTATAATCCCAGTACTTTGGAGGCTGAGCTAAAAGATTGCCCTAAATTTGATCTAGTCTGGACTACATACAAAATAACTATGTGGCCAGGCATCTGTACATAGCAAGATCTATGGAAAAAGGGTGCAATGAATATGTGAGTGTATGTCTGTTTCTCTGTCTGTCTGTCTTGGTGTGGGGGTTTTGGCACTCACAATATCTTGGCAAGTATTGATCAGTAGGTATTTAGTTGAAGGCTTGGAGCTCGATGTGGTGGCAGATAGAGAGAGGCAGAGCAGTAGAGAGGCAGGGCATCTCTGAAGCCAGCATGGTATACAGGTGAGTTTGAGGCCAGCTGGTGCTACATAGTGAAATCTTGTCCCAAAAAAAAAAAAAAAAAAAGGAAAGAAAGTTAGGGGACCTTTTCCTTTCCCTTGTTTCTTTTTTCCCTTGTGTGTTTTGTTGTTGTTGTTTTGTGTTTTTTGTTTTTTTTGAGGCAGGATCTCATATAGCCCAAGCTGGCCTGTAGCTGAGGCTGACCCTGAACTTTGATCCTTCTGCCTCCATTTTTTAGCTTCTAGGTTTGTAGGTGGGCCACCATGCCCACATTGTTCTTTATTTGTAACAGATCTTTTGTTTGTGGCGTAATTTATGTGTCTCCCTTGACTCCCAGCCTTAGCAGCTTAGGGACTGCTGAGCCCTGTTGAGTTTGCTGATCTGTCTGTCTTCAGTAAACCGGAACAAGTGTAGAGCGTGTTGTTTTAGCTTCACAGTGTTCATTACAAGTTTCCTTCATTGCCTCATGTTTAGTGCATTAAATCATTTTTTCATTGTTGTCTATTGCTGTGTTAGACATGTCGAAAAATCTGATCACTGTTTAGAACTGAGGATTATAAAAACTGGAAGCAGGGGCTAGTGAGATGGTTCAGTGGGTAAAAGTGCTTGTCTGACAAACCTAATGATGTGAATTCAGTATCTGTCACTCATGGTAGAAGGTGAGAACTGACTCAGTTGCCTTGATCACCACACACTTTGTGGAATGCCCATCTACACTCACACACACACAAACAGTAATAAAAGAAAAATTTAACTTTAAAGACTGGAAATAGTTTCTCTCTATGTAAAGATGGTGGTGATGGGAAATGACCAAAATTGGTTATCAACAATTAGCCCCAAGCTGGGTGAGGTGGTGCATGCCTTTAGCCCTAGCACTCTGGGAGGCACTTCCTTGAGGGAAGTGATAGTGTTCTGTGTTCTGCAGAGACAAGCCCTGCTTTATTTGCTTATTTTTAGTGTGTGGTGTGCATGTGCGTACTCACTCCCTGTGACACTCATGTTGGGTATTAGGACAGCTTTCAGGAGCCCATTCTCTTTCCACTGTGGATTCAGAGTGTCAAATTCAAGTCATTAGCCTTTTGTGGCAAGGTTTCCCCAGCTCTCTACCCTTGTTTTAAAGCAGTGACTCAGACTTTACAGTTTTAGCCTGTAAGCTTTTACATTACTGTAGATGTTGTTAAGAGTTTTGTTTATGCTGGGTGTGTGTGTTGATACTGTATTACAAGTTAGAGCTTTCTGAGTGTGATGACAGATGCCTTTAGTTCCAGCACTCAGGTAGATCTATGAATTCAACCAAGCTGGTCTACATAGCAAGCTCTAGGCCAGCGAGGGAAGAAGAGGTTAAAACTGATGACTTAAATGTAACTGGCCATTTGTATTACAGAGGGCTAGTGCTAGGACTGCCAGGTGCTAAAGTCTGCGGTGCTTAATGACTTACATAAGGTGGTGGAATGTTTTCATTTAACCCATGTTTATTCCTTTGCTATTCATGATAAGAAAAAAAAAGTGTGCATGTAGATGTGCTTTCTCTTAAATATTTTTGATTGCTGGTTGGTTGAACCCACTGGAAGTCTTCTGGGGGCTACAGTTACAGCTCAGTGGGAGAACACTCAGCTGTAATACACAGTGTCCTTAGGAGGCTTCCCCAGCACCTCAGAAACAATGCTTGCTGGTTCTGCAGTCACAGTGACACTCCAGTTCTTGGCCCTGCACTATTTATGACTGTAAAACCCATACCTGCTGCAGCTTTGGTATGTAACAGTTTAACTTATGAGAGAAATAATCTTTTTTAATCCATCAGCTTTAGGAGAGTCTTATCTATGTGGAGCTAAAATGCTTTAGAGTAAAGCAGAAGGCAACAGCAAAACAAAACAAAACAAAAAAACAAAAAACAAAAAAAAAACCAAGCTCAGTGGGGAATGTGTATGAAGTAGGAGAGGAAGAGTGTCACTAAGCTTAAGTAGCTCAGACTCCTCAAACTCATGATTACCCTGGCTCTGCCTCCTGAATGCTGGATTTACTTGTAGGTGTGTACCATCAGGTTTGGATCTTAGAGACTGTTGTACTTAACAAATACTGAATGTGTTACATGCATATTAGTAATTCCTAGCCATTTTTTTTATTAGGGTAACATTCAACCAACCATTCCAGGTACACTGGCTGGACTGTCGTGATTGTTCCTTACTCTATGAAGCTTGTCACTGAGTTCACTGACAGCCAGCCAAGGAGATAACTAAAACGGGAAGATTATTTTTATTTTTATTACTAAAAGAGATTACTAAAGAAATTTATAAAATGTAAAACAGTGCCATTTTTCTTGCCAAGGTAATAGAAATCAAAGTTTGTTAAAAAAAAAAAAAGTTTGGCTAGGTGATGGTAGTGCACAGTCCCAGCACAGGAGGCAGGGGCAGAGGGCGCAGAGGCAGGCAGAGCTCTGAATTTGAGGCCAGCCTGGTCTGCAGAGTTCCAGGACAGCCAGGCCACACAGAGGAAACACCAAAATCACAAAATAAAAAAAAAAATTAAAGGTAGTTGTTGAGGTCTATGTAGCTGTGTAACTTTGCTTGGCCTAGAGTTCACTATGTAAACCAGGTTGGCCTTGAACTCACAGATTTACTTACTCTTCCAAGCATTGGGTTGGGATTAAAGTTGTGAGATACCACCGTGGTATATTAAAGTGTTGTGTTTGTTTTGTTTTTTATGGTTAATCACTCTTTGACAGTTTTACACACATAAAATGTATTTTACACACCCATCCCTCACCCCATTGTGGTCTTGTCTCCCTCTTCCGCAGAATTGTTTGTTTTTCTCAACAGCTTTCCTACTTTTGTGTTCTTTTTTGTTTGTTTTGGTATTACCCATTGAATTTAATTAGGATGGATTGGGTAACTCACTAGTGGCTATTCCACTGAAAAAATTGGCTCTCCTCCCCCAGCAACCATTAACTGCCAGTCACTCCTCAGGGGTGTGTAGGGTCCCGTGAGCTCCTCCTCTGCCCACTGTGGAATGTTGCTAGGCCATATTTGTTGTTGGGAGGTGGTGAGTGCAGCTGTCATGTGGAGAGCAGTATTTCACAATATTTCTCTCCATCTTTTGATTCTTTTCTTTTTTTCTCTGTCCCCTCCCGCTATAATTCCATGATGTTCCTTGAGCCTTGGAGAGAGTGAAATAGATGTTCTTTTTAGGGCTGAGCTCTCAACAGCTACTTTACCAGTTACGAATTGCTTCATGAACTGCAGAAAGATGTTTCTCTGTCCAAGATTGGGAGCAGTGATAATCTATGGGTATAAACTAAACATTTGAAGTTTGGACAAGACAAGAATAATAGGTTTGTTCACCCCAGGACCTGAGACTGTATCCACGGGCTATAGTTTATAGATCAAAGCATGATTTCCCTCTATAGTTTATAGATCAAAGCATGATTTCCCCCTTGTGGAACGGGCCCCAAATCTAATCAAAGAGTTATGGATATAGCAGTCTTGACCCTATTGTACCCATGAGGCTATTTTGCCTGACAGGTTGTTATTGTAGTACAGAGTCTACATCTGGGTAAGACCAATGACTTCTCCAGTAGCAGCTTGTACAGCACCTTTTGGAACTAGGAAAGCTATCCATACAGGACAGTTTCTAGCTCATTTCCAACTTGATTTCTCAGTGTGTGGTGTCATCAGCAGTGGGGTTTTTTACCATCTGGTTCTGGTGGACAGCCAAGATCTGTTTTTAAAGAAAGTCAACAATTGTTTCTTTTCCTGCAGTTATCTTCACCAGTTGTGAAGCACAGCATCTTTCAAGCCACTGTAGAAATGGACAAAGAAGAAAGAAAGACTATCAACAAGGGTCAAGAAGATGAAATGGTAACTAGCTTTTAAAAGTTTCTAGGGAATAAAAAGATAAAATTAAAGAAAAGCCAGCATAGCCCAGTGGTGAGTGTTTGTCCAGCTAATGTACTGAGAATCTATGTTTGACCCCTAGTGGAACCCCACTACACATAAATCTCAATTTTTGTATCCTGACTAAGGCTGTGTGTATGTGTGTTCCTTGTTTTAGGCCATAAAGTCTTAACCTGAAGCATTGGTTGGCCTGGAACTTGCTATGTAGGCCAGGCTGACTTCAGTCTCGAGTTCTGCCTGCTTGTGCTTTCCAAGTCCTAGGATCAAAGGCACATTCCATTACACCTGGCCTGACTTGAGGTTGTTGTTGTTGTTATTTTGTTTTTCTAGGCAGGGTCTCTCTGTGTTGCCCTGGCTGTCCTGGAACTCACTTATAGACCAGGCTGGCCTTCAATTTAGAGATTCACCTGCCTCTGCCTCCCAAGTGCTGGGATTAAAGGTATGTGCTACCACCTTCTGGAATTCTAACTAGTTAATTAACTTTTGATTATTTGAATTTGGGTTATATAACAACTACGTTGGCTGGATTTTTAAAATTATTTATTTTTATTTTATGTTCAGTTGCATTTTGTCTGCATGTCTGTCTGTTTGAGGTATTAGAAGCCCTGGAAGTGGAGTTGCAGACAGTCGTGAACTGCCATGTGGGTGCTGGGAATTGAACCTGGGTCCTCTGGAAGAGCTGCCGTGTGGGTGCTGGAAATTGAACCCGGGTCCTCTAGAAGAGCAAGCCCATATTGGTTGGATTTCAGTATACAGCCTTTTCCCATTTTTTCTTTATTGGTTTTTGTTTTGTTGTAATTGCTGAAGGTTTTATTTTTTCTTGTAGTGTGAATGGCCAATTTATCTCTCCATGAGAAGCATGCCTCTGCTGCAGCATAAACAGTTTCATGCTGAAGTGGGGGCGGGATTTTTAAATACCTGAGTCCATATCCTGAAAAACAAGTAATTTTAGATGTATTTCATAGCTATGTGACTTAAAGGGAGTATTCAAGTAGAACATTTAAAAAATATACAACAGAATTTGAGGAAAGTCCACTTGATTCCATAAGTTTTTCTTTCTGTCTTTTTTTTTTTTTTTTGACAGTTTCAAACCTTTTTTTGTTGTTTTCTGTGTATCCTTGGCTGTCCTGTACTCCTGGACTAGGCTGGCCCCGAACTCAGACATCTGTCCGCCATCTGGGATTAAAGGCGTGTGCCACCACACCTGGCTCAGCTAAGACTTAAACTTTTAACAATGAAATGATAAAAATTATAAGGAAAGGGACTGGTGAGTTGGCTTGGTGAGTGGTTAAAATCACTGCCTGCTTTTCTAGAGGACCCAGATTTGATTCTTAGCATCCACATGGAGGCTTACAACCATTTGTAACTCTATTTCCAGGGGCCCTTCAGTGCCCCTTTCTGGTCTTAGGGCACTGTACACACATGGTATATAGACAGACAAGTAGGCAAAACACCCATACACATAAAATAATTGTGTGTGTGATTTTATTTGATTGACTGTTATGTCTTAGAAACAAGTTTTAGTTTGTCTGCCTTATCCTTTGCTCATTAGTCGTGTGATTGCCATTTCTGTGCAGGAGATTCATGGCTATAACTTATGCCACTGGAAGCTCGCCATGGTTTTTGTAGGAGCGATTTGTACTGGTGGTTTTCTCCTCCTCCTCCTCTACTGGATGCCTGAGTGGCGAGTGAAAGCCACATGCATTAGAGCTGCAGTTAAAGACTGTGACGTGGTGCTGCTCAGGACCACTGTAAGTCTGTGCATCTATTTACTAATAGCTGATTATTCAAAGAGTAAAATGGTGGCTTTGTGTAAACTGTTCAGAATAAGTGATTGTGACTTTATTGCTAGGGCCTAGTAAGGAATGGTTACTATTCCTCCAGTACAGCTTTGATGTGAATACTGTTCCAGTGATTAGGATAAGAAAGAAGGAGTCTTGAAGTTGCTGAGGTTATCCTCCTACAGCTCTTCATGCCCCAGGTTGTTGGATATTAAGATCCTGGCCATTTAGGACTATGGCCCATATGGCCCAGACACCTCATTGCCTGGGCCAACCATTGACTGAAGTCACATTTTAAGCAATTTGTTTAGAACCTTAATTAGAAGCATTTAAGAGGCTGTAATATTTAATTTTGAGTGTATATGTGAGTAAATTAAGGAGTTGTGAACTTTTATGAATCTATTGATAGTTGTATTAGTAAAGTATCAAAGTTGATGAAAAAATTTTCATGCTAAACAGTAGGAAATAATACTCTTTTAGCAAGAGATAACTAAATTTGTAAGTAATGGGGTTTACATAAAAAATACAGATGGTTCTTTAATATGCCTAAGTAACTTGACCTTTCTCCCTTTCTTCTAAGGATGAATTTAGAATGTGGTTTTGTGCAAAAATTCACTTTCTTCCTCTGGAAACGCAACCAAATTTGAATACAAAATCTTTAGTTAATAAGGTTTCTAATGGCCATGCTGTTCACTTAACTGAGAGTCTGACTGAAGAAAATAAATGCGAGATGAATAAATTCTCACAGACTCAGTCACAACAGGTACTGTGATGGAATGTCAAGGCTGCTTTGAAGAACTGTAATTATTACCATTCTACATTATGAAAGATACATTATAATTTTACATTTGCAGTTACTGGTGACATAAAATTACATGCTTTGTAAAATATCTGTCATTAAACAAAACTTTAGTTTAGTTTTTTTGTTTATTTTTTTGTTTTCTCTCATATTACATCCTGACTAGTTTCCCCTCCATCCACTCCTCCCAAAATTTTAGGCTTAATAGAAAGTTTATTGTTTTGACATAAGAGGTAATGATAAGCTTTTTGATGTAATATTATGTGTGTTCTACAGATGCGTTATTTTACCCACCATAGCATAAGATATTTCTGGAATGATGCCATTCACAATTTTGATTTCTTAAAGTAAGTTTCTTTCTTTTGTTTAGACTATGTTATGAATATCTTGTAAATGCTTTAGTAAAAGAGGGTATCTTCTCATGTTAACAAAATCAGAGACTTGTTTCATTACTTTATCCACTTATTAAAAAACTCTAGTTTTATTTGAACTTTTATTAACCATTTTAAAGTAAGTCTCACCTGCAACTTGCTCTTTGGAAAATTTTACATAAAATGTAGAAGAAAACTAAATACATTGGCTCAAGCCTGTAATCCCAGTAGCCAGGAGGCTGATGTGCAGGATTTTTTTTTTTTTTGAAAGTTAAATTTTTCTTTTTTTTTTTTTTTAATTTATTTATTTTTATCTCAATCACAGGTTAGGGATGTGCAGGAATTTGAGTAAATCTTAGAGCTTAGCTTTTTTAAGTTGTTGTTTTGCTTTACTTTGGTTTCGGTATGCACTGGGCTGATGATTGTAAGCAGTGATTCTGCCACTGAGCCTACTCCCTCTCCCCTCATGCTTTTCTCTAGAGTGTCTGATATTTCTTTCTATGTTGTAGTCCTAAGTGTGTACCATGTGTTTAGAAAATTTTACTGTCTTGATGAGAAATGACACTGGCAAATATATTATTTTTGGATAGGACTAATTGGAATAACCGTTACTTGTTTTGTGTAGGTAGAGATCAACAGTATATAAATACTGTGGTTTAGACTATTTAAGATGAGGTGGCGCTGCTTTTTTGCTCCGTTTGTATCCAGCTTCCTGCTGTAGTCTCCTAAGGATTCTGTGTTGTGCTCTTATTCACTATTTCAAACACAAATTAAACATCACTGCATTAGAATGCCAGAGAATGTTCTAAGTTTTAACAGTAGAAACAAAAATAAAAAAATATTTAGGTTAATAACCTGGACTACTAAAGGGTGCTCTGGAATGGGCCTGCTGATTTTCTCATGTCTTGTTCTAAAGTGGAAGAATTATTGCTTTAAGAAAAAAGTTCCAATGTCTTGTTAAATACTTTGTTGCTAGTCCCTCTTTGTACTGCATTCCAGAGAAGTCAGGAGCTTTGGTGGGGAGAATGTTTACTATACTTGTTGTCTGGTCTCTGTTAGCCATTGAGACTTACAGAATTTAAACTTACCGTAATGATACCAACAAATTGTAGAGTTTAGTTTTCCTATATGTAATGTAGGGAATAAGTAGAGTTTAATTCTCTTTGCTTTAGAGTTGTTTGATATCAGTTATTACAAGCGTAATTATGACTTTTTTTTTTTGGAGACAACAGATATGTTAGTTGGATCCTACTTAGGATTGTTTTAAGTCTCAGACATTTATGATTGTAAATTCTTTACTTTGAAACTAGGTATGTAGTAGTTTGGGAAAGGACTTATATTGGTGCATTGTGAAAGAAAATGGATAGAATGTCTTAATTTAAAGCTAAAAAGATGATTTAAAAAAACCCGAAATCTTTAGTTTGGAATTCTCATTAGTTACACTTTATCTTAAGTTTTATTAGTTGATTGATGAGTCATAAGTTTTGGAAACTGAAAGGATAATGCTACTATGTATGTTATTTATATAGTATTAGTTAGAGCTACGACAGTGGATAACTTAGTTGTGTTTTGAGACGTAAACTATTCATTGTTTTATATTAAGAACTTGAGATTTTAAAATTCTCATGACTTTCTTGTTAAGAATTTGTAAGGAAGTTACAGTTTTAAAGCATATAGCATAATGAGGCATTAATTAATTTGGATATTTTAAACTTTGTTTAAAGTAAAAACTTTGGATTTATTTAGGGGACTGGATGAAGGTGTTTCTTGTACATCAATTTATGAAAAGCATAGTGCAGGACTGACAAAGGGGATGCATGCCTACAGGTAACTTTATCCAACTAAAGCAGATCTGTTCTCACAACTCCTGAATTCAGAAGTATGTAGACAATTCTATAGCATGTAACATAGGTACTTAAAACACTACATACTATAAGTTACAACCTTACTGATATTTTGAACAAAACTCCCCCAGTTTAAGAAGTGTTAAAAGCTAATATTCCTTAAATTTTACTATTTGATTAATTCTAAGATTTCCCACATTTTTCTGTCTTTGAAGTTGGGATTTTTTGTTTAGCGGGTGGGGTGTCATTCTCAGCTAAACAGATAATGGTGTGTGCTGTAAACTAGTAGCACCTTAAGACTTTCTGAAATGGGAATTTAAAGCATGAGCTGGAACAATAAAACAATAAACTGGGAGCCACGCCTTTTCATGTTATTTGTTAAAGTATGAAAATATGCCATTGTCACCAGGTGTGGTGTTGCACGCCTTTAATCCCAGAACTCAGGAGGCAGAGGCTGGTGGATCTCTGTGAGTTTGAGACCAGCCTGGTCTACAAAGTGAGTTCTAGGACAGCCAGGGCTACACAAAGAAACCCTGTCTCCAGAAACAAACAAATGCCAGTGTATTGCATATTTTAAAGATAAATGTAGTTTTTTTGATTGAATTGGAATTTTTTGGTACTGTTTTAACATGTTTTCAGTGTGGTGAACAACAAGAAAATTCAGTCTTAATACCTTATAAAAGGCTATAATTAGAACAGCATACAAAGTGTACTATTACAAGAGATTAAAATGAAGAACCTAATGGTTTTAGAGGGAGCAGAACTAGGGTGGAATTCAGGGCCTGCTAGGTAAAAACACTCCATGTTGAGCCTCAGGTAGCTGAACCTGAACTCACTCACTGTATAGCCAAGTATGGATGTCTTTGAACTCCTTATCTTGCATTTACTTCCCAGGTGCTGGGCTTCCAGGAAAGCACCATACCATGCTTGCTTTATGATTCATTGAAGCCTTGTGTATGGCTGGCAGCCACTTTGATAGTGGAATAAGGCCTCCAGCCTCTAAGCACCTTTAAGAAAGTTTCTAAAAGATTTAAAATGTGCAATTTTTTGAAATGAACTTAGTATTTTTGCTAGAAAAAAAAAAGTAGGGTAAGATTTCTCAAATGTATTTAATTTCTTACAAAAGTAAGTTGTAATTTAAATTTTAATAAAAGTTGCTCTTGGGGCTGAAGAAGATGTCTCAGTGGTTAAGAGCACTGGATGTTCTTCTGGACCTGAATTTGGTTCCCAGCACCTACATGGCAGTTCACAACTGTTTGTAACTTTGCTTCCGGGAGCGCCAAATGCTGTCCTGACCTTGTCAGGCCATGAATGCATGTGATACAAGCACTCATTCATATGACATAAAAATGAAATCAAATTTTTTTCTCTCTGTTCAAGAAGAGAATCTTAGTTGTGGTGGCTTACACTGGTTGTTCCAGCACTTGGGAAGTTGAGACAGGAGGATTCCCATGAGTTTGAAGGTAGCCTGAGTTTCAGAACAGCCTATAGACATAACAAAACAGAGCCTTTTGCTTACATG
The DNA here is from genome assembly GCA_028658305.1 of Pachyuromys duprasi. Taxonomy (NCBI): domain Eukaryota; kingdom Metazoa; phylum Chordata; class Mammalia; order Rodentia; family Muridae; genus Pachyuromys; species Pachyuromys duprasi. Next base: position 51,142,405 of record CM053753.1, on the reverse strand, counting down.
GTTATTATTGACTAATAAGAAAGATACTTGTCACATGTAAAAATTAGTAGTCAAAATGAACTGGGCAAAGTTTGGTTATCATTATTTATTTCTTTGATTAAATAGCATATTTTATTTTACTTATGACAGGATTTCCCTGTGTATCCTTTCCTGGCTGTCCTGGAACTCACTCTGTACATCAGGCTGGCCTTGAACTGCCTCTCCTTCCTGAATGCTGAGATTAAAGGCTTAACACCTCCATGACCCAGCAACTTTATTTAAGTAGAGTGTTTTAGTCATGAAATATGAGCTTTAAAAACATGACTCTAAGAATGATTGGCTTTAACCATATCTAACAGTTCTTTTCCCAGATCATACTATTAATACAATTACTGTATTTTTCTGTCATAGAAAGTTGCTTTATGGAGTAAATGAAATTGCTGTGAAAGTGCCTTCTGTTTTTAAGCTTCTAATTAAAGAGGTAAGACTGTTGAATGTAATCAACACATTCATGGAAAGAGTCATGTTTAAGGATATATTCTTGCTTTTCTGCTGTTTTGTTTTATATTTTACTTGGAAAGTAAAATATTGTGTGATAGAAAAGGTGTGAGTATGAAACTTTTTTTTCAAAATATTAATGTCTTTTTTTGTGTGTCTCACATCGAAATCTTGTCATACAAGTATGTGTAACTTTTTGCTCCTTTCCTCACTTCACATGGTGTATACAGTACTGGAAATTTGACTTCACTTGTACTATGGTCTGAAAGGAAGCATGTTAGTTCTTGCAGTAAGGATTCATTTATAACTGCCTTAGCAGTGTGAATAAAGTATTATGAGTATGTAAAGGAAGTTGGTGAGTGACTTCCTAGAAGAAAGGCTTGCCAGTCTTTGTTGAGGTTTTTGGCTGTAGATAAAAAGTTGTATTGGGTGGATACTTTACTAGAAACATGACTGTTTCCACCAGTTTCTTAATGTAGCTGTTTGATCTGCCTGCAAACATAGTGTATGATTAAGACATTTAGAAAGTCCCATACTTTGATAGTATCTATTAAGTAGTCATCTTTTATTTTTTTTAAAACATTTTTATCTGGTACTCCTATTATGGATAAAGTTGGAATAATTTCTTAATATTTCATGTGGGTTTGAAGTAAAATCGTACTGTATACATGAAAGTGCTTTGAAAAGCACAAAAGCAGCAGTCAAAAGACATTGGGAAGTAATTAACAAAGATCCCCATTATCACATATGTATCCTTTCATGATACGTCATTGAACTCTTGAAATGTAAGTAAAATTTTCTTTTGAGTTCATTAAAAGCAAACATTTGTTGTGTTTGATTAAAAGTTTTATATCTTAGCCCAGAACACAGAATTTATTACAAGTAAATTTGTTTTAGCAAAGTACAATGCATTCATACAGGTTAGCTTTTTCTAGTTGAATTTGTATTTGGGGTTGGTATGAATCTAAATGAATGTAAATAATTTAAGTTTATTGGCTCAAGTTTTAGATTCAATGGGAAGCAAGAATATAGAGGTCATCCTTTTAAGACCCTGGTTGTTGAGAGTGAAGTGGTGGGAAATGCACGTGTTATACCTTTTACTTCATTTTTCGCTGTTGTAGCTTTCTTTCTTTCTTTTTTAGGTTCTCAATCCATTTTACATTTTCCAACTGTTCAGTGTTATCCTGTGGAGCATTGATGAATACTATTACTATGCTCTAGCCATTGTGATTATGTCCATAGTGTCTATTATAAGTTCACTATATTCCATTAGAAAGGTAAGTCAGAATTTATTACATATTTAGAAATACATTTGCCTTTTTGAAAAATGCAAGGTTTATAGAATGAACAGTACTTGGTTTAAAGTACACGTAATGTTTATAAGTACACATACAAACTTTCCTTTTGTTTATTTCAGACAAAGCTGTGGGCTAGCTTTAAGTACCCAGTCCTCCTGCTTCTGCTTGGCGTTTTGACGTTGTTGTTGTTGTTGTTGTTTAAATGTGTGCTGGTGTTCTGCCTGCATTATGTCAGTGCACCACATGTGGACCTGGCTCCTGCAAAGGCCCAAGAGGCATTGTCATACTTTTTTTACAATCAGTTTTCTTGTGGTTTCTTATGGCTCCTTCTCCCTTTTCCATCCCAAACTCTTCCAACACCCCAACACTAGGTAGGAGAGAAAGGTTAGTGGGGAGAAGGGGTGTGATTTTCCTTAGCTATTTACTGCTGGTTAGGGTTGTTGGGTTCCTTGGGGCAAGTCCAATCCTTGTTTCAGGGTGTCTGACTTCTCATCATGCTGCATCAACAGCAACCAGGAGCAGCAGGGGGAGCAGGAGTCCTCTTCAGAGCCCCCTTTCTGCCTCTGCTCTCTGGCCTTTAGTCCCTGTCAGAGTCCTCAGAATTAAACTCGGCAGCTGGCAAAGCACCCCTCTTAGAGCCTGTGTGAGGCAAATAGTTTGCTGCTGTGGACAACCTGAATTAGTTCCATATCCCACACTTGGGATCAAAACAAAAACATGTTTACATATCATAAATCAAAACTTCCACAACACCCTTGGAATAAAGCCACTATGGTTGTGAGCCACTGTGAATCAAACCAGGGTCTTCTGAAAGAGTAGACAGCTTTCTTAACCATTGAGCTATCTTCAGCCCTGGCATTTTTTTTTAAGATTATTTTTATGTACATTGATGTTTTGTCTGTATGTATGTCGGAATTATAGACAGTTGTGAGCTGCCATGTGGGTGCTGAGAATTGAACCAGAGTTCTCTGGAAGAGCAACCAGTGTTCCTAACCTCTGAATCAGCTTTCCCGTCCCCCTCCCCCCTTTTAAAAGGGAATCAATTGTTATTTAATTTTTGAGGTATTGGAGTTTGAATTGCCACATGATTATTCCAAAGGTATAGGCATTTGCATTTGCTTATTACAGACAGAAGTGCTGGGGCTGGAGAGATGGCTCAGTGGTTAAGAGCACTGGTTGCTCTTCCAGAGTTCCTGAGTTCAATTCCCAGCACCCACATGGCAGTTCACAACTGTCTGTAACTTCAAGATCGGACACCCTCATACAGATACGTGCAGCAACCACATGGTGGCTCACAGCCATCTGTAATGAGATTTGTTGTCCTCTTTTGGCCTGCAGACAGAATACTGTATACATAATAAATAAACAAATTTTTAAAAAAGACTGAAGCACTAAGAGGATGGTTCCACTGTTTCCAGGGCTGTCTGTTTAAAGTGCTTCTTTGTTTTGAATGAAAACAGTAATTCTTGACTCTCTGACTTTTGGGAGTGTGCATGGATATGTTCACATGTGAATGAGTCCACTCATGCCTGGAGGCCCCAGTTTGATACTGGGTGCTTTATTCAGGGCAGGGTCTCAGTTGAATCTAGTGCTCACTTACTGAACGAATTCAGCTTGCCAGATTGCTTTAGAAATCCCCTGTCTTTGCTTCATGAGTTCTGGAGTTAAGGCAGACTGTGCTGCCTGTTTTGGTGTTCACAAGGCTGCTCAGATCTGAACTTGAGTAGTATCTTTTAGGGTTTCTATTGCTGTCAAGAGACACCAGGACCACAGCAATTCTTGTAAAGAGAAACATTTAATTAGGGCTGGCTTACAGTTTAGAGGGTTAGTCCATTGCCGTGGGTGGAAACATGGTGGCACACAGGCAGACATGATTCCAGAGGGCTAGCTGGGAGTTCTGCATCTGGATCAGTAGGCAGCAGGAAGAGAGTGATAGTGGGCTGGTTTGAGCTTCTAAACCCTCAAAGCCCACCCCAGCGACATACTTCTTCCAAAAGGCCAGACTTGCTAAGAGCGCCACTCCCTCTTGTCCTGGGGGGCTGTTTTTATTCACACCACCCCAAGTTCAAGCCCTTTAGTCATCTCCCAACCCTTGACTGTCCACTGTTTATATATGCAGAGCAGTAAACAATCACCATAGTAATTGAGCTTTTTTTTTTTTTATCTTGAGGTACAGATTTGTATTTATTTTTGATTTATTGTTTTCTTTCAGCAATATGTTATGTTACATGACATGGTGGCAACTCATAGTACTGTGAGAGTTTCAGTTTGTAGAGTAAATCAAGGTAAGTTCTTCAGTCGAAAAGTAAATGAACACAAAATGTCCAATTAAATGCTTAACGTGTAAAGTAAGATCATTATATGTGTATATGCATCTTATTTTTTAATTGGATTTATTTATTTAATTGTGTGAATGCATAAAGCATATGTATGGAGATCAGAAGACGACCCACAGGAGTCACTTGTCTTTGTACCGCATGGTTGCTGGCACTGAGCTAAGGTCATTAGGCTTGGTGGCGACCACCTTTACCCTGCTACCTCACTAGCCCTGTCATCATCATTTCTTCTTCTTTCTCCTTCTCCCTTCTTTTTCAGATTTAGAAATATACATTTAGATCCTGAATTTGTGGCCAATTCATTGTTTTATATCATTTTGTACAGTGTAGAGGCACTCTGCTAAGCTCTAGGAAAACTTGGTAGAAGCAGAGTGTGGGGAGTGCGCTGAGGGCAAGGTGAGCCCTTGCCTTGTCTGGAATACTTAGCAGTACTCATCGTTTCTTTGAAATCTAAGCAGCCATTATTCAGTTAGCCAGGTTAAGGAAAGGTGAGACATTTTAAGATGATGATGAAGAGGAGAGGCTATTAAGTACCCAGAGGGCAGAAATTAGTGACTGCTTTTCATAAAAGCTGGAATTCAGCAAGGCATGTGTAGCAAGTAGATGAGACACTCTGAGTGCCTACAGATCAATGGAGAGCCACCAAAGAGCGTCAAGCAGACTCTCCTGTTTGTTCTTTGCAAAACAAAACAAAACAAACAAAAAAACCCCAAAAAACAGTAATTCTGATTTCCATGCTTACTGAAGGCATGACCTGTATCAAGAACAGGTTTGTAGAGACAGCAGAATGTGGTCATTGGACAAGATTTGGTGCAAATTGAAGGTGAAGTATCAAGTATCTATGCAGCTGCGTAGATGGATTTTGGTGGTATTAAATGGCACATTATAAAAGGGAAACTTGATAGTAGAAGGAGAATGCTTGGAACATGCAAACTATCTGAGGTTTTGAAATGAAGGACAGACAGCATAGTGTCTGGTCTTTGGAGTCAGTAGCCACCTCCAGAATACAAAATCAGTCTTCATTTTCATACAGTTTCCATACTCCTTTCCTTTTACCTCAGCCCTACCCCAACCAACCACCTACATCCCTCCCTTTCTCCTCTCCCTCTCTCCTTCCCCTTCCTACTTTGAGATAGGATTGCTAAATTAGCAACTGCGGTCTCCTAAATTGCTGGGATTGTAAATATGAACAAAGGGCTGGAGAGATAGCTCAGTGGTTAAGAGCACTGACTGCTGCTGCACTTCCAGCCAAATTACCAACACGTAAATAGATAGATCTGAACCATTCCCCCAGGCTCCTTTGTCTTTGTTTGTTTCATTTTGAAGTGTGTGTGTGTTTACAGGCTGGCCTAGGCCTTGTTTTATAGCTGAGAGCGAATCTCTGATCTTGCTGCCACAAGCTCTGGTATTACCAGAGCCCAATAGTTTTCGGTGTTTTTGTCAGGCAAGGGGCACCGGTATGAACAAAGTCCTGAGAAGGGTCTTGCCAGGCTGGCCTCAAATTCATAATCTTGCTTTTTAGCCTTTTAAATGCTGGGATTTGAATGCCTGATTTAAATTTTCAAGGAAATAATGAATTAAGCATTCAGCTTGCTATATTTTAATAATTTAAAGACTAAAACATACTATAAGAAGGGGTGTGATAAATAGTTGCAGTGAAAAAAGAATACTTTTGAAAAGAAAAATACGGTAAGATTTTCATGATTTCTTTAGTTTCTGTAGAATTGGAGAAATCTGAATTTATTTTGCCCATTTCAGCAGAATTTCCTGTACTCATGCGTGTATTTTAAGGTGGCTGATAGTCGGAATTGATGTTTGGCAGGATTATGGGGATGTGAAAAGGACTTGCTGCCACCCATGCTTAATCAGCATTCCGTCAGGAGACCAGCCAGCTGGCACATCTCAGTGCCTGGTACCTGTGGAGGCCAAAGAGAGTGTCAGATCCCCTGGAACTGGAGTAGTGACAGTTGTGGTACTTCCATGTGGTTGCTGGGAATTGAACCCAGGATTCCTGGAAAAACAGCCAGTGCGCTTAACTGCTGAGCCATCTCTTCAGCCTTGATGCTTTGTTAATGTATATTTCTGTTTCTGGAGACTTTCTATGATGTGATTTTAATATTAACCTCACTGTATCAATTTCTTACTGAGAGCAAGAGAGTTTTATATAGGTCATTTGTTTATTTGCTGTTTTTACTCCAAATTAAAGAACAATTTCTTTTTTTTTTCTTTCCCAATTCAGAAATAGAAGAGATCTTTTCTACAGACCTTGTGCCAGGAGATGTCATGATCATTCCATTAAATGGGACAGTCATGCCTTGTGATGCAGTACTTATTAATGGTACTTGCATTGTAAATGAAAGCATGTTAACAGGTAAATTAAATCAGCTTTATCATGCTTCTTGTTTATGCTGGTATTAATATGAAGTAATTTAAACTTTTTCTGAAACATATCATTTGTCATTTACTTATAAAAGTGATGCATAGTGATTTTGTGTGTGTGAGTAGACTACATTCTGAGCTAAAAAACTAATCCTAAACTACTTCTAGTACTGACTATTCCTGGACCTGCTTCTTGCCACTTCTTAGACATGGGAAATAGTTTATAGTAAGGGAAAAGGAAGAAGTCCTTTGCTTCCAGATGATAATGGATTTGCTTCTCTATAAATTATGTGAAGAATGGGAATAAAGAGTTTCTTATTTTAATAGGGAAGACGTAGACTTTATGTTAACTGTGCTAGAAATTCAAAATCTAGAATTGAATCTTTCTGCTTCTTAAGTTGATTTTTTAAAATATTATGATAGTCTGACTAGAAATTATTTTCTACATATTATACTTTGAGGCTTAAAGGATACAGTGTCACATACATATTTTCTATACTCATTGAAGTATGAGTGCTATAGAGAAATTAGAAGAGCCTCGCACTACTCCCTCTCCCTTCCCAAATTTTTGTTTCTATGATACATGTCTGTGTCTGTATTTGCAGTAGTGAAGATATGGCATCACTGAATACTGAAAGTAACAGTACTATTCTTTGTATTCTTTGATATTTAAAATCATTTGAAAGTCAATAAAAGCAATTTTCAAGTAGTGGCAGACATTTTTGAATTATGAAATCATTCACTGTCTAGAATTACCACTGGAAACAGCTTGCTATTTCTCAGTGAACCCTTTGATGGACAAAAAGGTGATTGATTATACTTTCTTGTCCATATAAGAGCAATTATTACCTACTTTTACTAGTTAAAATATTCACCATGTATTTGACATTGATTTCTAAGGTTTTCTTTAAAATTTGATTTTCTTAATAGGAGAAAGTGTTCCAGTGACAAAGACTAATTTGCCAAATCCTTCAGTGGATGTCAAAGGACTGGGGGAGGAATTCTACAGCCCAGAGACACATAAGCGCCACACTTTGTTTTGTGGGACGACTGTTATTCAGACCCGTTTCTACACTGGAGAACTTGTGAAAGCCATAGTAGTTAGAACAGGTAGGTAAAGTCACTTTTGAATTTGAAACCAACTGGATGGGATTCTCGTTGGGGAGGTAAATTCTTATAAAAAGATAAGTAAATTTTCTCTTTAATTTTTTTTGAAAGGATTTAGTACTTCCAAAGGACAGCTTGTTCGTTCTATACTGTATCCCAAGCCAACTGATTTTAAACTCTATAGAGATGCCTACTTGTTTCTACTATGTCTTGTGGTAGTGGCTGGCATTGGTTTTATCTACACAATCATCAATAGCATTTTAAATAAGGTACGTAACTTCTGATAAGTTTGGTCCTTAATTATTTCACATGTGGCTAAAGTTAATTTTAATTCTAAAGGAAACTGACACTAATATTTATTATATTAGGAAGCAAAAATATTTTAGGTCATCTAAGCAGGAAAATTGTAAGTTCTAGGCCAGCTTGGGATATATAGCAAGCATAAAACATTTACATCGTAGCATTTAATTCAGAATGTGATACAAAGCATGAATCAAAACTTTTTATTTGTGCTATAAACTGAAATTTCATAAATTAATTATATATAACTTGTTTGGTTATTCAGCCATGTTGTCCTGTTCCTATCTTTGTCTCTTGGGTGCTGGAATTACTAAAATTATGTTTAGCCACTTAATGGATGGTTCATGTAAGAGACCATTTCTGATTATTTCTTCCATCATCTGTGAAGACTTGCCCAGGTGCTTGTAGGATGAGAGAGTATCAGATAAGGCTTGTTCAACTTAATTTGAAGGCAGTCATGAGAAGAATGCAAGCTGTTAAATGAGACAAGTATTTAGCTCTAGAAGTCTCCTTTAGCTGGTATTCTGTTGGTCCATTGGATAACTCATTGAACCTTCTTTTTCTTAATTATTTCCACACCCTCCTCCAACATTGGGGTTTGAAGCTAGGGTCTCAAACATACTAGGCAAGCGTTTATATGCCTTTTATAAAATCTCTAAAGAAAAAGTTATATCAGTAAATAGATTAATGTATATACTTACATAAATACAAAAAGTGTTTATTAAACGTTTGTTTGACATTTTATGTTAATTGTAGAAAGAAGTTCAGGAAATCATTATTAAGTCTCTTGATATCATTACAATTACTGTACCACCTGCACTTCCTGCTGCAATGACTGCTGGGATTGTATATGCTCAGAGAAGACTGAAAAAAGTTGGAATTTTCTGTATTAGTCCCCAGAGGATAAATATCTGTGGACAGCTGAATCTTGTTTGCTTTGACAAGGTTGGTTTGGTTTCATAATCATTACTGTGTGTTAAGTATTTGTTTACATTTCATTTATGAATTAATTTACCCTTATAGTTCTATGGTTTCCCCTTTCCCAGTTACTTACATATGCATATTTTGAAATATTTTTCTTTCTCTTCCTCTCCCCCTTGAAACCAGTTTTTACTGTATAGCCCTGGCTGGCTTACAATTCATTTGTGTAGACTAGGCTGGCCTCACACTCAGGGAAATCTGCCTTCCTCTGCTCTCCAGAGTGCTGGGATTATAAGCATTGTGCCACCATGTCTGGCCCCTTTCTCAGCTTTTATTTCTTTGTTTAATCTCTGTGGGTGTTTTTCCTCTATCTTTGTCTATTTAACATGTGTGTGCAGTGCCCTCAGTCTAGAAGAAGGCACAGATCTTTGGAACTGGAGTTGCAGAGGGTTGTGAGCCACCATTGAATTGAACCCAGATCCTTCCTGTGGCAGAGCAGCCCATGTTCTTCCTCCTTTCTTTAGCTTCCTTCCCCCAGTGTTTTCTCAGTTAGCAGTCATTTGAGTTTTGCTTATTGCTCAGATCTGCAAATTAGTGTTGGTCTTATGGCATAGCATAAAGTTATGCTTATGGTAATAGCATAAAGGAAGGCAGGTTGGTGGGCTGAGCCCTGTGGTCAAGGTGAACTACCTCAAAGGGAAACATTTAGTACTGTTAGTAGTGAAGTTTAAGATGTGGTGCTGGAGGTTGTTCAGAGCATTTGCTCCTCTTGCAGAAGGCCTGGGTTTGATTCAGAGTACCCATATGGCACCATTCAGCCTGTGACATGCACGGAATCACAGATGCACACAGACAAAATACCCACACATAAAATAAATTAATTCATTAATAATTTAAAATGTTATAATAGCAATAAGTAAAATTATATAGTCTTATGTTTTTAGGCAATTCTAAGTTAATACAATTGGTAGGGATATGTATTTACTGTGGTTCATTTTTAATCACTCATAAGTATGTCTATTTAATGCTCTGTGATTTTATTAAATTTCCCAACGATTTTTATTTTATTTTATTTTTTAGAAGAAAATCAGTTATTTTCTTTCCTGGATTTGACTAGTAGCTTCTTTTGGTGTTTAGATTTTCTTCTTGGCCACACGTCCCCTATCTGTCCTACCATCACACCTCCCACCAGTACACACACAGCTTGTTGGCTGGTAGGTGAATAGGTAGGTTGATTGGTACGTTTTGATATAGTTTCAGCTCATGAGTGAATATGGTCAATACGGTAGGTGCCTTCTCATACTTAAAGGAGTCGAAGTGCAAGTGCTGTTGTGCAGTTTCTCACTGTAGCCATGTCCTGGAGGTTATTCCCTGGCATTTTGTCCCCTCCTTTCTTTCAAAGGCTTCCCTGAGGCTCTGGCATGTTATTTCATTTTATCTTTATAAGGTATTGGCTTTACTTTGTGCATGTGTACTTTTTTATTTTAGACTGGAACTCTTACCGAAGATGGTTTAGATCTGTGGGGGATTCAGCGAGTGGAAAATGCCCGGTAAATATTCGCTAGATTTTTATAGATTATTAGTACAGTTTATTTTTAACATTTTAACATTTAAACATTCAACACTCAAACATAATAGGCCGTTGTGTTCCCGCCACCAAGATGTCTTTTACAATTTGTATATGTGTGTATACGTGTATACATGTGTGTCTAAATGCGGGCGGGGGTGCAGGCATTCCAGAGCATGCCTATCCTCAGAGCACAACTTGTAGCAGTGAGTGGCTTTCTTTCCTCTAACATGTGGGCATCTTTGTTTTATTCCAGATTTTAGAGGAAATGTTCTTTTTCCCCTAAATATGTTGTGCTGAGACATTTCCATTTTTTTTGTAGCTTTTGTCTTAAAGTGCTGTTGAACTCTGTTAAGAGCAATTTATATAGAGGTTGATATTTTCAGGTGATTTTTATTCTTTAATGTATTTATTTGTTGTATTACCCTTACTGTTAAATCAGCCTTGTGTTATCCCTGAAATGAAGCCAAGTTGGTGTCATGCATATGATTTAATGTGTGGGACTTTTGTTGTTGGTGAGACAAATATCATGTCCCTTAAGCTGGCCTCTAACTTATTATGTAGCTGAGACTAGCCCTGAACTTCTCATTCTCCTGCCTCCATCTCCCAGGTGCAGGGATCCCAAGCATGTGCCACGTCCAGCTGCTAGACTCACATCCTAAGTGTTATGTAACTGCAAGATTTCTAGGCTGAGGACCCCATTTCTCCCGACACATTTTGTCTGCTGCTGAGAAGCCTCATCTCTAGCAATCTTTTTCTCTTGTTGCTTTGAAGTATTTTTTTT
>CM053753.1:50982826-51131136 GCA_028658305.1 Pachyuromys duprasi | reverse complement strand
ATATATATATATATATATATATATATATATATATATATATATATATATATATATATATATACACTTTGTTTTCTTTCCATCTGGGACTCCTTAGTGAATGTTTGTTTTCTGTCTAGATGCCTTCTGAGACGAGTAATATTTTTGTGTGTGGAGCATGTGAGTGTGCAAGTGTGTGTGCCCTAGCTGTGCATGTGCACAGAGCAGAACTTAGGGGGGGTCTTCCTCTATTGCTTCCTACCTTACTGTCTTGAGACAGGGTCTCTCCCTGTACCAGAAGATCACTGTTTGGCCAGGTTGACTCACCACCCCTCTCTGTACTCTCTGTACTGTGTCTCCCTCTCTGTACTCTCTGTACTCTGTGTCTCCCCTCTCTGTACTCTCTTAGCTGCTGAGGCATCTCTCCATCCCTTCCTATTCTAATTTTAAAATGTCCCTTTTGGACATTTTTTCCAATTGTCATTTTATTATTTCAGATTTATAGAATTCCATCTATTGATGTCTGCTGACTCTCCTGATGTATTGTTTTCTAGTGTTTTTCCCAGTGTGTCATCATTGGTCAGATGTTTGTATTTTATATACTCTTGTGGCTGAGTTTATGAATGCCCTCCTGTAGAGGTTGCACTGGTGGTATTCATGTTAGCTTTACTAATGTCTTATAATTTGGGGATTTTGAACTAGGCAGTAGCAGATACTCATATCCAAAATTTATTCTGTCTAGTACAGCAATTCAGATATTTTGCAGAGAAAGCTAATTCTCTTATTTCTGTCCTTGTTCCTCGCTCTGTTAACAATGATGGACTATATAGCTTACAGAAAACTACTTGGCCACTGTACTTCAGTTGCCTTATCCGGAGTGGGGATAATAACCTTACTGGGCTGGAGATGCAGCTCGGGGTTAGATCATCTGCCTCAAGATTGTGTGTGGTGCAAGTGTAAGTGACGTCAGTACCTAGACTCTGGAGTAAACAAAGCAAGTGAGATGAAGCAGTAACTGTTCATAGGATAGTGCCTGGTACGTAATAAAAACTATACAGCTCACCAAGTGGATTATTTTTACTTAGTTGTGGCAAGGCTATGTGTTGGTGTTGCTGAGGATCAGGTTCAGGCCTTAGGCTTGTAGCTAGTTAAGCTCTTTACTACTGAGCTGCACCCTAGGCAACAGCTGTCTCTTACCGTTCTACTCTTGTTTGAATTCACTGCTGGACCAGGCTGATTGGCTTCCTCATCTTTTTGCCTCTACCTCTTCTATTCCTACCTCTGCACCTAGCTTAAGTATTTATTTACAGACAGGGCTTCTTGTATTTTACTGAAAATTTGACCTTGAACTCCTGTCTCTAGCTCCCAAGTGCTGGGATTACAAGTAGTCACCACCAGGCCTAGCTTGATTTGTTTATTTGTTTTAAATTACAAACCTTTAAGGGTATGTTAGAATGTTGGCTTGAGTCTAGAATTTTTTGGGCCTAATTCAGTGTGCATTCTCTATTTAGGTTTCTTTTACCAGAAGACAATGTTTGCAGTGAGATGTTGGTAAAATCTCAGTTTGTTGCTTGCATGGCTACTTGTCATTCACTTACAAAAATTGAAGGAGTTCTTTCTGGTGACCCACTTGATTTGAAAATGTTTGAAGCCATTGGATGGGTAAGTTCAATTTTCTTTTTTAAACTTTAGTTTTATTATTTTTTTAAATTTTATATGCATTGATGTTTTGCCTGCATGTATTTTTTTGAGGGTATCAGATCCCCTGGATCTGGAGTTATGAGCTGCCATGTGGGTGCTGGGAATTGAACCCAGGTCCTCTGGAAGACCAGCTAGTGCTCTTAACTGCTGAGTCATCTCTACAGCCCCCAAGTTCAATCTTTTCATTTTTTTTTGCTTTGTTTTTGATAACAAGGTTTTGTGTAGCCAAGGCCTACCTAAATAGCTGTATAGCTAAGATATGCTTCCTTCTGAGTACTGGTCTGAGCACTTATACCACCTTTATGTGGTGCTAGGCTGTATCTTCAGCAGTAGCTTCTCCCAGTTCCTCTCGCAAGACTCCAGCTCTGACACAGTGCCAAGCCTCAGCTGTTCTCTCTGATCCCATTCATGGCTTCAGAATAAGTACCACTTAAATGACTCAGACACATTGCCAATTCTGAGTGTAAACGTGAGATGCAGCCGTGGCTACCCTGGACTACAGGGTGAGTTGATCCGGAGGAGATATTCCCAGAAGATTTCACCTCAGTGATTCTGGTCTCAAGACAGGGTTTCTCTGTGTAGCCCTGGCTGTCTGGAACCCACTCTATTGAACATGCTGGCCTCTAACTCACAAAGATCCTCTTGCCTCTGCCTCCCAGAGTGCTGGGACTACAGATGTGCATCACCATGCCCTACCTGGTTTTTGTTATTGTTTGGTTTTTGTTCATCACAGCTAATTCTTCAGCTCCAGCTGACCAGAACCACAGATTCTTAATTCAAAAATATTATATAAATGGCCCCGATAGTCATCAGGTCTGCCACATCAGTATCCCACAACCTAGTACTAATTTCTGTTAGGGTCTCTGTGGCTGTGGTAAAACACTGTGGCCAAAGACAGCTTCCACATGACGCCCATCATTTAAAGAAGTTGGTGTAGGAACTAAAAGCCAAAACTTCCTGGAGGCTGTGAGATAAAGCAGAGTGCTACCCAGACCTCCCCACCTCTTTTGATACAGGCAGGGCCTGTCTACACAGTCTTGCCTGTCTTAGAATTCATTATGCAGATCCTGCTAGCCTTGAACTCACAGAGCTCCACCTTCCTCTGCTTCCTGAACTCTGGGATTAAAGGCATTTGCCACTATGCCTGGCTTTAGCCAGCTTTCTTTACCAGCCCAGGGTTTGCAGCTTCTGTAGAGCTGGGCCCTACCACATTAATCATTAATAAGAAAATTCCTCACAGGCTAATCTAATGGAAGAGCATTTTCTTGGTGTAGATTCCCGCTTAAACCTAACTTAAAGCTAATCATAGGATGGTAAGATACACCCCAGTTTCTGAGATGGTCAGATGTAGAAAAGTGTGTTATGGAATTGTATAAATTCGTTTCAGAGGTTTTTCATTGATTGATTGCTCCAGTTACTGAATTAGGTTAACTTTTTTAGGGGTGAAGCATGTGTGTTGAATACAGACTTTTGCTTGAGCTTGTTTCTGGTTTTGGTGGCATGCTTATGCCAGGCACATGTTCTGCCACTTCCCTAACCTGTTTGGAGTCTTTTTCATTCTTTCACCTCTGCATTATCATTATTGGTGATTGGTGGTGGTGGTGTGGTGGTAGTGGTGTGTGTGTGACAGAGAGATATCATGCTCTTGCCATGGACCTCATATGGAGGACACTGGACAGCTTTTGGGAGTTGGTTCTCTTCCACTATGGAAATCTCAAGATCAAATATCTAGGCTTACACAGCAAGCATCTTCAACCCTTGAATCATATTACTCAGAAAGAAAAAAAAATCCTTAAGTTGCGAACTGGAGAGAGGGTTCAGTGCTTAAGAGCACTGGCTGCCCATGCAGAGGACTGGTGTTCAATTCCCAGCACCATGTGGCAGCTTAGAACTATCTGTAAGTGCCAGGGGCTTCCACGACTTCTCCTGGCCTCTATTGGCACAAGCTGCACACCCGGTGCACAGATAATATGTACAGGTAAAATATCTATACACATAAAATAATTTTTTAAGTAAAAATCAAGAGGTCATGACTGTAGTAGCTTAACTAAAACTATTTATGCTTTCATAGAATGGCTCTAAAAATCCTACTGGTACAGCTTATTTTCTACATAGTGTTCTGTTAACTATATCTGAACTCTGTGGCCTCTGAAAAGCTCTCATGAAGCCCAGCTTGCCTTCAAGCTCCCTATGTATTTAGGCTGTTATTAAACTTACGATTCTTTGAGTATACCTGTGAACACATACAAACTTGTATCATTTGTTGGCAGACAAGAAATCACTGTATTATAGGCTAAAAATACTTAAAAAGTAACATTGTGTCTCCAGCTCCTTCTGAAGACAACAGGCTGCTCATAGCTGCTCTTTTATTCTACTTTCAAGTTCTTTCTCCCCTCACTCAAAGGTTGCCAGGTATGAGTAGCTTTTTTATATTTATTTATGCTAGTAAAATAAATTTATTTATTGATGTTAATAATTTAGTGTTCACATGTCCTTTGGCAGCAAGTTTTTTAATGGTAGGTACACTTAAGGGAAATGAGTATAGAAGTTCATGATGTGTTGAGTATTTTCCTTTTAGATTTTGGAAGAAGCAACTGAAGAAGAAACAGCCCTTCATAACCGAATTATGCCCACTGTGGTTCGTCCTTCCAAACAGCTGCTTCCCGAGTCTACAACTGCAGGAAACCAAGAAATGGTATGATGTCACCCAGTGTTGGCAAACATAGTGGCTGCTCACTTTAATTCTAGTTTGGAATTACTTCTAGACAAGAAAGTCAGGAATTTCATTTTACATTCATGAAGATACAGGTGTTTTAACTGAGTTTATCAGAAAGGTTACTCCTGATGTGCTAAGGCATTCTCTCTAAAATGTTGAGATTTAATTCTCAGTTCCCATCTGTTCCTTTGCCATTTATACAAGTGATGATCTTTTTAGTAGGCATCTGTATTCCTAGACTTGCATATAAAGAATCTGTTATTAAAAGGCACTCTTCCTGGTTCCCCTCATTTATTTTACCATTTAATGTGACAATATTATTATGATTCAAGAATATTTGAAAACGTTGAACACCATTTTGCACCTCCTTTTCCCTACCTACCTCTGCTAGGACTTGAACCCTGGGGCTTATGCTCTCTGGCCTGGTGGTCACACCACGGAGCCTCACTGTGGCAGCACACTTTTTTCTTGGGAGGTTCTATAGAGGGACTGTCAGGTTCTGACTTAAATACTCAAGTTGTTTGATACTTTTTAAATGTTTAAGTTTTTTAGCTGGTGTATATTAATCTGTTCTTTATTCTCTTGTCTTTAGGAGCTGTTTGAACTTCCAGTAAGTGGAGAAAGCTTTCTTTTTAGATAAGTACATTTGCTTTTATTCTTAAAGAATAATAAATCTTTTGTGTGCATTTTTGAAATTAAATAGGCTATTTATGAGATAGGAATTGTTCGCCAGTTCCCATTTTCTTCTGCTTTACAACGAATGAGTGTGGTTGCAAGGGTACTAGGTGATAAGAAAATGGATGCCTACATGAAAGGAGCCCCTGAGGTCATTGCCAGTCTTTGTAAACCTGAAACAGGTAAGAACATAAATAGGTTCTGGGTAAAATTCTGATGTTTATATGAACTTACAGTAGCAATTCTAAAAGTAAATTTTGTTTTTAAAAGTTCCAGTTGATTTTGAGAAAGTTTTAGAAGATTATACCAAACAAGGCTTCCGTGTAATTGCTCTTGCACACAGAAAATTGGAGTCAAAATTGACATGGCATAAAGTACAGCATATTAATAGGTAAGGCTGAGCAGCATTCCTACAGTTTCCCAATAATGCATCACTATAAGTCATGTGGAGCAGTGGCATGTGATTGTATATTTTTAAAGGTTGAATGAATGAGGCGTGTGTATTGTAGCTTTGTTTCAGGTGTTTGAGGTAAAACTATGATTTTTTTTTTTCCTTTTCTTTTATATTGCCTTTTTTGTTTGTTTTTCAAGACAGTTTTTCTGTGTATTCCTGGCTATTCTGGAATTTACTGTGTAGACCAGGCTGGCCTGAACTTCTAGTGCTGGGATTAAATCCTGTGCTATCACTCTGTGTTGATTTTATTTTGCCTTTGTTTATGTTACTTTTCTAATTTTTAAATTATGTACATATCTTGTGTGTGGATTTGCACATGTGAATGCAGTACCCATGGATGCCAGAAGTGAGTGGTCGATCCCCTTGAGCTAGAGTTACAGATGGTTGTAAGGTGCCTGATACAGATTCTGGGAATTGAATTTGGCTGTATTTTCAACAGTGGTGCTGTGTCCCCTTCACCGTAGAGCCATGCCTCCAGCCTATTACCATACTTTTACTGCATGCCAGGCATGTTCTAGGAAACGGTTTTGTTTATTTTGCCTAATGGGAAAAATTGTTTTCCTAATGGGAACCAAATACAAATTTGGCCAATGAGCATCTTGTATCATAATACATACTGTTCTTTCTCTCTAGTTTTTCTCTATCCTATGTCAAATGACATTACTTTTATCTTTTCTCTTCCTATGTAAATACGGTTTTATATTTGACTTAGTTTCTTTGCCTATGAAAAAACTCTGACAAAAACAACTTAAGGAAGAAAGGGGTTATTTAAACTAATAGTTCAAGGTACAGTCATTATGGTGGGACAGTCAGTCAAGGCAGTGGCAGCCTGAGGCATCCCGTCCCATCACGGTTGGGAAACAGAAGTGTGAATATGTGCTGCTGTTCTTTACCTTTTCCATTTCTGTAGTCAAGGATCCTAGCCAGAGAAAGGTGTCACCTACAATGAAGTGGGTCTTTCCACTGTAACGTAATCCCCAAGGGCATGCTCAGAGTTCTTTCTTCCAGCCAAATTGACAGTTGTTACCAACCACCACACCCTTCTGACTCCTGTTGCTATAACTGATAATGAGCTTCTCCTTGTTAGTATTGTATGCTATGCTTAGTATTTTGTAAGCAGATAAGAATAATCTTTGTCTAGTTCTTCTGCCTATTATGGAGAGGTGATCTGAACGTGAATATATTTTTTAATATGTGGCTCAGAAGTTAAGAGCACTGGCTTAGGTTTGGTTCCCAGCGCCCATATACAGTACTATAGGATCCAACATTTTTGTCTGAACTTCTGTGGGCACCAGACACACCAGTCATACATATAGGTAAAGCACAAACAAAAAGAAAAAGGGAAAAGGAAGGAAGGAAAGAAAGAACGAAAGAAATCTAGGGGCTGGAGAGATGGCTCAGGGGTGAAGAACACTGGCGGCGCCCCCCCCCCCCTTTATTTTTCCTGGCTGTTCTTCCTAAAGGTCCTGAGTTCAATTCCCAGCAACCATATGGTGGTTCACAGCCATTTATAATGAGATCTGGTGCCCTCTTCTGGCATGCAGAATGCTGTGTACATAATAAATAAATAAATCTTACATTAAAAAAATCTAGTGTACTGATACACATATAACAATGAAAGCTACAGATATGTCCTAATTCCCACACAGGACACATTAGTTTTTTCCTTTCTTTATAATGTCACCTTTTGTCATTGGCACCCCTAAAGACTAATTGTTGAGTTACCTGTAGTTCTTGAGCCTGTCATATTTGGAGAGCTCTTCATGCTCTTGAATAGACTGTTTGACCAGATTACTCTAGCCCTTCTTGTTTAACTTTGTCTCTTTTCTTCCTTTTCCTTCAACCAATATCATGTCTGTGTTTTTGCCCAGTAGAAACAGATTTTTACTTTTTTTGCTTATTTAAACCTTTACTTTTTAGAATTGTACAGTTCATTAGAGTACAAGATGTCTATGACATTTGGCACTAGGAAGTATTCTAAAAGATGTCCATATACTGAGTAGTTCTAATGGTTTTTATTAAGTTGCTAAGATAAAGAACTGTATTTTGTAGATATTTTGTAGAATTGATTAAGTCTTAATCTGTTACAGGTTTATCTAGTGTACCTCTAGTGTCCCTTGCCCCTAACATTTAAATTAGGCTATTTTTCATGTGGGAAACAGAATGAGTCTGCCTTAGTTCCAGAACTGATGAATATTTACAAAGATAAACATTTCCAGATTATCTTTGTATTTTATGTCAGGTTAATTTTTATTTCAGTATATTAAAACATTGCTTGGAAATTATTTTTTGAGATTTAAGTTTTTGGATAGTGAACTGGTCAATGTACATATGATTCATTTAGTATGTGAATGTTTTACTTTATTAAAGATATTTCAGATTTAGATAGTCTAGATTTCTCTGTCATTCTTTTGTCTGAGCTAAACCATTATGTATTAACCTTTTTTTTTTTTTTTTTTTTAGAGATGCCATTGAAAACAACATGGATTTTATGGGATTGATTATAATGCAGAACAAGTTAAAGGAGGAAACCCCTGCAGTACTTGAAGATTTGCATAAAGCCAACATTCGCACTGTCATGGTAACAGGTGAGTATGACTCTAGAGCGCAAGGTGTGTGGTACTGAGGGAGTTACAAACCCGTTGAAGTACTCTGACAATGTGTTCAGTGATCCGAGGAGGGGATGTGAGGTCAGGACAAATGTAAAGCAAGCACATACTCACACAAGCTCCAAAACTTTCAAATGTACATACACACATTTTGTGGATAGAGCAAAGCTCCAGACATTTAACATATATACATACACGCTCACATATTGGGTGGATGGAGCAAAGCTCCAACTTCAGTTTTTTCTCCCACAGCTTTTATTTATCCCAGCAAAATTTTTTAAGCAGGACAAAAATCATAATACAATTTCATTCTGTTTTTTTAAGTGAACGATTACAATGTGTATATATAGAAGAACATGTTCCCCAATACCCTCATGTGATCAAATGCTTTATATAATATTAAAA
The DNA here is from genome assembly GCA_028658305.1 of Pachyuromys duprasi. Taxonomy (NCBI): domain Eukaryota; kingdom Metazoa; phylum Chordata; class Mammalia; order Rodentia; family Muridae; genus Pachyuromys; species Pachyuromys duprasi. The sequence continues at coordinate 51,122,600 of CM053753.1, read as the reverse complement.
CAAATTATTCCCAAGAACCTACATGCACTTGTACCTAAACAAGTTGTTATAGATTAATAAAGTGTAAAATGGAAGCAGGGTAATTTTCTCAGCCAGTTTCTCTCACTGGCAGATGGCAATTTTCAGTTACAAAGAATCTAAAAGAACCATAGATCTAGATCTAAACATTTTTATAAAGGCAGTCAGATCTACTTCAAATTCTCAAGATGTACATCTAGTCATTAACATTTTTTATTAAATCATATCGGGAAGCTAAGAGCCAAAGTGGGTACAAGAAACTAATGATCACATTCATCCGCAGCCCAGCTTTAGCAAGAAAGAGCTACATTAGCCAGTACCAGTGGGGCTGCTCCTGTCTTCTCCCCGACCTCAGAAAGTCCCAGCTCAGCTACTAAAAGTGTGCCCTTCTGAACTGCAAATTATTCCTAAGATTTCCTATATTATCTTAACCCAACTTTACTAATAATCTACACCTGCAATCTTCATCTCTAAGTTCTTTCCAAGCATGGTGTTGAATTATTTTTTTTTTAAAGATTAATTTATTATTTATACAGTACTCTGCCTGTGTGTATGCCTACTCACTAGAAGAGGGCACCAGATCTCATTATAAATGGTTATTAGCCACCATGTGGTTTCAGGGAATTGAACTCAGGACCTTTGGAAGATCAGACAGTGCTCTTAACCACCGAGCCATCTCTCCAGCCCAGTGTTAAATTATTAATCTACTCTAGCAGCAATGCCTGAAAAAGACAAGCACTATTATTTTTGTTCGTTTGTTTTTTTTCCAAGCACTATTATTGTAAGGGCCAGTGATACCGCCCATTGAGCGGCCAGAAGGCCCCTTGAAGGTTGTGACTGTAAGGCAACAAGGAGAGTGATGCTCTGGAATAGCATGAACTTCTCAGGATACTTAGTCTTCAGGGCTTTTCTCCAAGGCACACCCATTGTGCTAACCAGTGGGCCGCATTCCATGAGTTTTTAAAGTCGTTTTGCTGTTCCTTCTGCATGGTCCTTGATAGAAAGTACTTTATTTAGTGACTTTACCACTTTTTGTCTGATTTCAACTATAAATATTTTCCCAAACTACAACCATTGCTCTCATTTCTAACAAAATCTGTTCATAGAAATAGGTACTAAAGGTACCTATTCTGTACCTTTTTTTTTTCTATTTCCTGAACCATGTGTTATACCTTGCCTTGTGTGAATTATCTATAGATGACTCTTGGCAGTAATATAAAATTCCTAAGGAATGAGTGCATGCCTTTTTTGTTTTGGGGTTGTTTACAAGTTTTTGTATTGGCATATACATAGAAAATCATTACCAGGTGTTTGTTAGAATTAGATGAGACGTTTTTCAGTTACATTTCATTTCTGTACTATGTGCAAGTCAGAAAATACCCTGCAGGAGGCAGGTCTCTCCTTCCATGCGAATGCTGGGACTCATTCAGGCTATCAGGCCCGGTAGCAGAGCGCCTTTTTCTGCTGAGCCTTCTGGTGGGCCCTTCTTCACCCGCCCAGCCATAGAGAAGCCAGTACTTGTTCCATACATCCGTTTCCCAGCTTTAATGTGTTTAAAATATTTTGAAAAATTAGGAGATAACATGTTGACGGCTGTCTCTGTGGCCAGAGACTGTGGGATGATTCTACCTCAGGATAAAGTTATTATTGCTGAAGCATTACCTCCAAAGGATGGAAAAGTTGCCAAGATCAATTGGCATTATACAGACTCCCGGACACAGTGTACTGAATCATCAGCAATTGACTCAGAGGTAATATTTACATTGTCTTTCTGGGTTTGCTTATTTGAATCTAGCCTCAAAAACAAAAATACAGAAGATGTACATGAAAACCCAATAGTAACAAAAATTAAATGAAAATAGAAGCCAGGGCTATCACTCCAGAGGTTAATTCATTTTCCTAAGAATCTGGATGTTTAAATTTTGATAGTGATTTTCCTTTTTTTGAATAAATGCTAAATTTTTTAATGACTCATATAATGTGAAATAACTCACTGTATTTCTTGCTATAGCTACTTGAATATTGTTCCGAATATCTTCTGCACAGGTTATTCCAATTAAACTTGCCCACGATAGCTTAGAGGATCTTCAGCTAACTCGCTACCATTTTGCGATGAATGGAAAGTCATTTTCAGTGATACTGGAACATTTTCAAGATCTTGTTCCTAAGGTTAGTACTTTGGATTTATGAATGGGTTCATGGGCTTACTGTAAACAGCATTTTAAAGAAGATAATGTATTTTCTAGTTGATGTTGCACGGCACCGTGTTTGCTCGAATGGCACCGGATCAGAAGACACAGTTGGTGGAAGCATTGCAGAATGTGGAGTAAGTACTGATGGCCTTTTATGGGTTTTCCTTAGGAATTATAGAATTTCATCTTTAAATTCTGAACAGAAATTGATTTATGTGTAAGTTGAGCATCCTTAATCCAAGTACTAGAAATATGAAATGCTTTAAAATCTGAGGCTTTTTGAGAGTCACAATAGAATTTGAAGCAAATATTCCAAAATATGAAAAATTACAAAAGTCTGAAACACTTCTTATTCCAGATGAGAAATATTAAAATGCATGTGTATGTCTGTATATGAAGAATTGTTACCTATCCGATAGGTAAGAACTTAAACAATGTTTTTAAAACAAGTTCACCTACATGTTCATCTGGCTTAAGTAAAATATGTATAATTCTCAAGGTTATATCTATACAGAGATCATTAGTATTTTTTTTTAATTGAAATTTTTGCACATGCATATAGTTTGGTATTTAAAAAAATTAAAAAGCCACTCCCTGTTCCCTCTGACCCCTTTCTGGCTCCCTTCCACTTTTCCCTCCTGGCCTCATGTGTGCTTTCTTCCTTTTTTCATCCCACTCTGTCCAGTTGGTGCTTGTATTGTATTGTATCGACTTGACTTTATGTTTTGAATTTTGGGCTGTTTTGGTTTTGAGACAGTGTCTCAGCTAGCCTCAAACTCTTGCTGCCCCCAAGTGCTGGGTTTATAGGTTCACACAAATGCCCTTGGATCATGGCTGTGGAGTTTTAGAGAAATCCAAACTAGGGGAGAAATCTTTCTTCATAACACAAAAAGTGTATTCAAAAGAATGCAGGCTCAGTCAAGCCTTTTGCTCTGCAGGTAAGGAAATTGAGACACCAAGATCCTTTGTCCATGTACAGATGGAAAGCATTCTAGTTTCAGCCCAGTGCTGCCAGTGATCACAGTGTGAAGACCATTTGTTTCATTTATCTGTTAGCTCTCTGACTCTGTGTTGGAGAATTGACTACTTGATATGTGAATTGTAAGAAAATTAAAAATCCTAAGCTCCTTTTTTTTTTTTCCAGTTACTTTGTTGGGATGTGCGGTGATGGTGCAAATGATTGTGGTGTAAGTACGCTTCTTATGATTCATTTTGTAGTTTGTTCTTTAGCCTGAGTCATTCACAAAATTGATTGAGTTTTCTTTAAACTGTTAGGCTTTGAAGAGAGCACATGGAGGCATTTCCTTATCTGAGCTTGAAGCTTCTGTGGCATCTCCCTTTACTTCTAAGACACCTAGTATTTCCTGTGTGCCAAACCTCATCAGGTAATAAAAATCAGAATTTTTCTTGTGTTTTTTGGAGAGACCTTAAAATGTGTGTGTGTGTGTTGTCTGTATGAAAGTCTGTGCACCACTTGTGTGCCTGGTACCCAAGGAGACCAGAAAAGAGCATCTGAATCCCTAGAGCTAGAGTTTTAGACAGTTTTTGAGCTGTCTTACAGGTGCTGTGAATCAAATCTCAGATCTTCTGGAAAAGCAGCCAGTGCTTCTAACTGCTAAGCCAGCTCCCTAGCCCCAGAGAAAACACCACTCCCATCCCCGCTTCCCCACATATGCCCCCTTAGTGCATGCTCTATATTTTGAGATAGGGCCCACTTTGTAGCACAGGCTGGTCAGAATTTCACTGTGTAGCCTGGATAGCCTTGAACTTGTGATCCTGCTGTCTGTCTCAGCCACCCAAGTGGCTTTGAGTACTGATGTGAGAGCTAGAATTTATGGCTTGAGTTTTATTATTTTGTTCTGTCATGCACTTAAAATATAGTAGGGTGAGTTACCATAAAAGCAATAGAACCTTGTTTTAATGTTGAGCAGCATATTTGACCTGTGAATCAATGGTAACAGATTGGTGCCTTTCTAGCACCGTCTTGGTAGTCAGCCAAGAACTTTGTTACAGCTGTGAATGTTGATGTTCTTCTATCAAGATGGAATTGTGTTCTGAAGGACAAGCTAAGGTGCTGTTAGTCACATCCAACATTTCTGTTCACAGGGAAGGCCGAGCTGCTTTAATGACATCCTTCTGTGTGTTTAAATTTATGGCATTATATAGCATCATACAGTACTTCAGTGTTACTCTCCTGTATTCTGTGAGTACCACCACCGTACAGACATGTTCTTAATGGCAAAGCCCCAGAGGTATTGGCATGTGTCTTTGAGATTTAAAGTGAAATTTACATGGTGTGTGTAAAATTACCTTGGGGTATTGAAGTTGGGATAGCAGTAGTTTGGGGTGCGTGTTCCTTAAAGCTTATACACATGGCTAAACCTTGTAAGAAAAACTGCTGATTGTGTTCTTTTTAGTCTACAGTACAGTGTCTTTGCTTGTTTTGGACAGGATTTCAAGTGCTAGCCTCAAATTCAGTATGTGGTTGAAGATGTCCTTGAAGTTGTGATCCTCTACTGATGCCATGCTAGCCCTAGAGGTGTAGGCCATCTGTGTTATAGGCACAGTTGTGGGCACATTGCTGCACATTTACAGAAAAAGACATTTCAGTCCTAGTCTCTTAGATTATGACTAACATGATCTTACTGTAGACTTTCTTCTAGTTGACACTAACTTTCTAAAGATGTCTGTATGAACACCCCCTTATAAAAATACCAGAAGGGAAGAATTAAATATGAAGAAATTAAAGACACTGACCCTTGAGAATAGAGTATTAGAATGTTGAATATTTTGAGAAAAAATTGTTTCCAAAATTAAAAAAAATTTTGTCAAATATATTTTAAATTCACACCTTTTATGCTAACATTCCGTCAAAGTTATACAGATAGGTTATTGATTAATCCCAAAGGCAGATGTTGCTCGGGACTGCGGCTGGTAGCAGTGCTGTGAAGAAGCACTCTTCAGCTTTCACGCTTGCTTTTGTAGATCTTGAGTAACCTGGGAGACTTCCAGTTTCTCTTCATTGATCTGGCAATCATTTTGGTAGTAGTATTTACAAGTGAGTATTTTGCTTATTTTCTTGATTTTAAAACATACGAAAATTTGAAATTATGTATTAAATTTTGGTAAATTTATATTAACCATTATAAGTAGCTTATACCTCTCCAGTTTTTCTGTATATGTTTTTTACTGGTTGTTTCTATTTTGCCCCAGTGTTTTCTGTATTGGAAGTGGAGTGTATCCTAGCTCATAAATTTTATCTTGATTTTGTTTTGCTCTCTCTCTTTCTCAACTTTTGGAATGAACTTACTTACACCTTAAGGGCCCTAAAGTCCTAACTGCACACCTTACCCTTCTTGCTCAGTTAGTAAATCAGGGAAGAACCCGATGTCAGCAGTTATGGATTTGATCCTTGCTGCATTATCTCACCCTTAACTAGCAGGCTTTTTCTTTCTTTTTTCTTTTTTTTTAATTTATTGAAAATAGATTTTTCTCTCATACAGTAGAACTCAACCACACTGTCCCCTCCCTCCATTCCTAACTCTTCCCCAGATGTACTCCCCCTTTGTTTTCTTTTCAGAAAAGAACAGACCTCCAAAAGGTAACAGCCAAACAGGACAAAACAAGGTGCAATATGACAAGGCAGAAGCCCTCATGGAGGCTGGCCAAGGCAGTCTAAGAGGAGGAATAGAGTCCCGAGAGCAGTCAGAAGAGTCAGGCTCCTCCAGTTAGGAGTCCTACAAAAATACCAAGTTAACAGCCAAAATAAATATGCAGAGGACCTGGTGCTTGCTGCTTTAGTGTCTGAGCCCTGTTTAGTTGATTGGGTAGGCCATCTGTCCTTCCTTGCGTCATCCTTCCCACATCTCTGCATTTCCCCACCTCTGAGGGGAGGGACCCAATGGAGGCCTCCAGTTTAGACTTTGTCTGCACAATGTCTAGCTGTGGGTCTCTGCACCAACTCCCATCTACTGCCTGAGGAAGCCTCCCTGATGATGATTGGCCAAGCCACTGATCTATGAGTTTAGTAGAATATCATTAGGAATCATTTCACTGATTTTTTTTTTTTTTTAAACCAGTCATGTTTAGTTCTACCCTAGGTCTCTAGGTCTCCAGTCTCCAGCTATGCAAGCAATGTTGAGCTTGATTGTTATTTATTAAATAGCTAATATCTACCTACAAGTGAACAATATACATAGAATATTCTTTCTGGGTCTGTGCTGCCTCATTCAGAGTGACTTTTTTTTTTTCCTAGTTTCATCCATTTGTCTGCAAATTTCATGATGCCATTTTTTTTTAAACCATTAATACTCCATTTTGTAAATGTACCACATTTTCTTTGTTCATTCTTCAGTTGAGATTCAGTTTCTAGTTTCTGGCTATTGTGGATAAAACTGCAGTGAACATAGTCGAGAAAATGTCCTTTTGGTAGGATGGAATATCTTTTGGGTTATGTGCCCAAGAACATATGCCCAGATGCAACGCAATCCCTATCAAAATGCCAACACTATTTATTTGTTTGTTGGCTTATTCATTTATTTATTCATTTTTTTTTAAATAATGTGGGGGGAGGTTAAGACAGGGAATCTCTGTATAGCCATGGCTGTGGAAATCATTCTGTAGACCAAGCTAGCCTTGAATTCAGAGATCTGCCTACCTCTGCCTCCCGAACACTAGGATCAAAGGTGTGCGCCAACACATTCTGGCAAAACTGTTTACTTTTATAGATTATTTAAATGTGTATGACATCTCGCTTGCATGTTTAGAAACTTTTCTTATTTAATACTTACTAGACAAAACCAGAATTTTAAAAGTCTCATTTCCAAGTGTATTTCATTATGTCTTTCTTAGTGGAGGAATTTAGACAAAATTTTTTTTGTCCTTTCCTTTCAAATATAGTGAGTTTAAATCCTGCCTGGAAAGAGCTTGTGGCACAGAGACCTCCTTCGGGCCTTATATCTGGGGCGCTCCTCTTCTCCGTCTTGTCTCAGATTATCATCTGCGTTGGATTTCAGTCGCTGGGTTTTTTCTGGGTCAAGCAGTATAAAGTGTGTGATCCATATTCAGAGTGAGTTGGTCAATCCATTGTAAGATGACTATAAGAAGATGAGCCTTGATTAGTATATAGAACCTGCATGTAGTTTGCTTTAAACACCTAAATGATTTTGTCTTCTTGTCATGCTAACTTCTGTCTTTAGGAGAGAGTATCTTAGTTTTCTGTTTGTTAGTACACTAGCCAAGCTATAAAGAAAAGGGAGTTAGTTACCTTGCCTCCTAGTGGAGAAACTACATATTCTGTCTTTTTTGATGGTGATGTTTTTAAGGCAGTACCAGACATCACACAGTGAGAGACTTATTTCAACTGGGTTTTATATCTGACCTATTCTCATATGCCCCCATTCATCCATAAATTGCATGAATGAATTAATCGACTCATGGGATAGAACCCTAATCATTCCTTAAAGTTCTCATCCAGTCTCTGCTTTTAGTATCTCAAAGGGGGTTAAATTTGAGCATGAACTTTAGAGGGGACCATACTAAGGCCGTAGCAGAAAATGTCAAGACAAAGTGCAACTCATTCCTAAATAGGACTTAAAATCACTTTGAGGAATTTGCTTCTGAGACTTGCTTATCTGTAAAATGAAAAAAATTGGCATCAGTCTCAGTGAGGCATAGTGTTGTGTTTCCAGTATTTATTTTTAAATGTTTTTAAATCCTGAAAGGAATATCAGGTGTTTAGCTCTACTCTTCACAAACTATGATGTGAATAATTTTGCCAACTCTTTAGTTGTATTTTAATTTGCTTGAGATTATATTAAAATATCAGGGTTTTCTTAAATGAATATAGCCATTGCCTGTGAAAAGGAATGGACAAAGTTGTCTTGAATCTTTCCAGACACCATTTATAGAGATTCAACATTTAGCTGTTTTTGCTGCAAAAACATTAATAATTATGTATACCCAACAGTATTGCTCACTTAGAAATGAGGACAAGCCATAACTAGAGAACTCTGAAGGTAATCTTGGTGCCAAAGCTTGGCCAGACATTAGTACATGTCATCATACTTAGCCCTACAGTGTAACCACAGAGAAATGTGGCCCCTAGATGAAGAGCTGGAATCTAATTTATTGAATAAGACCCTGTATCCCCCGTTATCATGGAGTAGTGTTAAAGACTGTCCTGTGGCCTATTTATATACACTGTGCTAAAATTCCAAAATTAAAAAAAAATAATTGATTATAATTTTAACTGATTGTAATATATACCAAAAAGGGAAAGAAAAAACTTCTGCTTGCCCTCTGTGTTGCTGCTCTTTCATCTTACTTCTTTGTATTATAGTGATTTAAGGCATCTAAAATAACATTGGCCGCTTGGGAAGATGCCCCTGTGTTCTTAATGGGATTTTTGTGTATTCCAGTGTTTGTAATACAACAAGAAGTGCGTGTTGGAACTCATCACACTTATACAATGGAACTGAACTCGATACTTGTAAAATACAAAATTATGAAAATACCACAGTGTTTTTTATCTCCAGTTTTCAGTACCTCACAGTGGCAGTTGCCTTTTCAAAAGGAAAACCATTCAGGCAGCCTTGCTACAAGAATTGTAAGTATGACATCATGATTTCTACCTTCCTCTTTCCTGACAAGATTGTCAAGAAGAAAGCTGGACTTGGCAACATGCCAGTAATCCTGCTTAGCTGCACAGCCAGATTCTGGCTCAAAACAAGAAGAATTTTAACTAGTAAATCTTTCATAGATAGATACTTTTAAAAATGCTTTGAATGGTTACTGTCTTGTTTTCACTTTGATGAACATCCTACTCAAAGTTTAAAAATTAAAGCAACAACTCTGGTTTTCATATCCTGTTTTTTGGGGGCCCTTTTCTTTCCTTGAGTGAGTACAGAGACTTAGAATTGAAGGCAGGAACCTGTAGGAGGTTCCTGGGGAGACAGTTGATGTGCTTTTCTTTTGGGTATTCTACACAGTACCAGCCCTTTTCTCTACTCACACTGCTGTCAAAGTCAGTGGCTTTGGAATTTCTAAGCTTTAATCGCTTTTGCTCCCTATCACAGAAGTAGCTAACAGCACAGAGTTTTGTGTCTATCTATAGGTGAACATAAATGTCAAAAATTAGACTTTAAGGACAAAACTTGGTTGTACATGCAAGTTGCTAGCTTTTAAAAACTGAAAATAGGACCAGTGAGATGGCGTAGCAGGACAGACTCTTGTCCTGCCAGAAAAGCTTGACCTGAGTTCAGTCCTTAGAACCCATGAAACATCAGTTGATGTGGCTTTTGAAGTATCATGTAGCAAATGGCAAGTATTTGTGTGTCGTAGCTGTGAAAAGATGGCATTGTTCAGTTAAAGTGCCAGGTCTAGATTTTGGACATCATAGAAGCGATAACCATTAGAGCCTCATCTCTGTCCCTGTTTGACCTCATCTGTGTTTGAACAGGTAACATTGAAATTTATTTTTACTGATATTTTTTCTGTTCTGGTTTTTTTTTTCCCCTCCCTCTTGGAACTGATAGTTGTAACTGTACTAATAACTTACTGAGATCCACCAGAACCATGCTGTAGTACTTAGAACAGAACTTTATAACAAAAGTTATCGTATAAAAGGTGAGCCATTTTGCTGAGGGAGGGGAGGCAGTATTAGAACTTAAACTTAGGGACTTCTACCACAAGCTTGGAAGATACTGTACCATTGAACAGTATATCCTCAGCTCCTTTCTCTGTCCTTCCTTCCTTCCTTCCTTCCTTCCTTCCTTCCTTCCTTCTCCTTCTTTCTAGGTTAGGTTATCCTGAGCTTCTCATCCTCCTGCCTCCATTTCCTGAGTGCTAAGATTGCAGGTGTTTGCTACCACACATAGCTTCTGTAGCACTAAGGGTCTTACGCTGTGCGTGATGCATACTGGGTAAAGCATTCTTCCAACTGAATGACATCCCAACCCTTTCTATTTATTTATTTTAATTAATATTGTATGTGGAGGACAGAGGACAACTTTGGCGAGTCTGCTCTGTACTTAGACCTTTTACATGGGTGCCAAAGTCAGACTCAGGTCACCAGGCTTGTGCAGCGAGTGCCTTTTCCTGCTGAGCCGTCTAACTGCAGTTGTGCTTTCCTTCTCCTGAACGCTGAGATTGCAGGTGCGGTGCGCTGTGTCCAGAGACATTGGCTTTTCTTTCTTTCTTTTTTTTTTTTTTTTCCTATTTTGTCTTTTCTTTTTAGTTATTAAAGAATCTGACCCTCAGATTGCTTCCCTATTGTGAAAATTAACTGTAGCAGTCTAAGAAAATATACTTTTATCTTATTTATACTTTTTTGAGAAAGAGATTGAGTGTGTGAGTGACTCAAAGTGAGTGAGTAACTGAGAGATTTGAGTTGCTTCAAGCAGGGGGAACTGTGGGGGCAAAGTCAAGGCTGTGGTGCTTTCAAGGCAGGTACTCTACCATAGAGCCATACCCAGGCTTTGTGTTTTGTTTTGCTTTGTTGTTTTGGGTCTTTCTGGCAGAGCTGGGTTTAAAGGTGTGTGCCACCATATCTAACTCCATACCGACTTTTAAGCTACTTGTTTTAAAAATATATCTTTTACATGATTTAGAAAACTTCAAATTCATGTTCTCATTTAGTTTTCAATTGATGTGAGTAATCATTTTATTGTTGAAAATGGCGTTGATTTCTTCTAAATGTACTAAAATATTTTAGCAGAAATAGAATCATAAAACTACTTTATTTTCTATAAGCTTGTGCTAGTCCTTACAGAGTGTATAGAGGAACCAATTTACATTCTGTTAGTTTTTGCCCTTTGTTTTTCTGTCAGTAATGTGCATTGCCAGTGGAATTCTTGGAACAGTTCTCTCTTGGGATCATTCACTTGTTCTCTAGATCTAATGATTGTAATATATTACACTTATTTTGAGGTTTTATTTGTTGCTCTTATTAATATCAGTCTTACACGTCTTACAGTCTTCCTTTCCAGAGTGGTATCCCCTCCAAAAGTGAAATCTACTGTCTGTTTAGCTACACATTTTGAAACTTAGTGGTTATATACGCACTGTTGTGTTTGGCTTTGCTTCCAATTCAAGTACTGTGAATGAAGTACACACTTCATTCTTAACTATAATTTCTCACTAAATTTAGCTTTGTTGAGGCAGGGGGTGACTCAGCAACTTGAAAAATATGTTTAGGTAAATAACTGAAGATATTGTTATATAACTACTATGTGCTGCTTTAGTTGTACTTGTGCAATAGAATATTACATTTCCATTTGTAAGTGTAGAATTGGGGCAAGGAAATCACTTGATCAGGGCCTCACTGTGTATCCCTGGCTGGCCTGGAACTCAGATCTGTCCATGTCTGGAGTACTGGGATTAAAGCTTGTGCCACCATTGCCCGACATACATTTAATGTGGATTGCGAATGGACTTTAGATATACTGATGAATGAGGTTGTGAGAGAAATGTCTTATACTGTAGAAAATAACAGAAGATGCTCTTAGCATTTTCTCAGCTAGAGGTATCCAAAGCAAATTGTATGCTTAAAGTAATTGTTTATTGGTATTTGGTACCTTTTCATTTTAAAGAAAATGGCTAATTTGTTTATTTTCTTTTCCAGATTTTTTCGTTATATCTGTGATTATTTTGTATGTTTTCATATTATTCATCATGTTGCATCCAGTTGCCTCTGTTGACCAGGTTCTTGAGGTAAGGCTTGGCACTTTGTTTAGTACTTGTGTCATGTTGCTATGAACTGGGGTAATAGTAGTAAGACATTGATAGTTAAAATGTAGTATTATATGGAACGTAAAGCTAAATGGTAGTTTGGATGTTTGGTAGTGAAGAAAGACTAAACTTTATTTTCCCCAGTGTTTCTTCTTCCCCAAAAGATACTCTAAAAGAATGATTTTATTGATTTTGCCTAATCAGTTCATTGACCCATCTTTCCCATATGTCCAGTGGTGCCTCTGTTACATAGCAGTTCCTGAATATGAAGTTTGTGATTTTCATCCTGTTGGGAACTTTGTATCTTATACTTTAGTTCTCTCTCTCTCTCTCTACATATATATATATATATATATATGTATATATATATGTATGTATATGTATATATATAGTATGTGAGTGTTTTATTTACATGTATATAGGTGCACCACATGTATGCAGTGCCCACAGCAACCAGAAAGAGTCAGATCAGCTGGAACTGGAGTTACAGACAGTTGTGAGGTGTCGTGTGGGTGCTGGGACTGAAGCTGGGTCCTCTGCAAGGGCAGCAAGTGCTTTCTAGCCACTGAGCCATCACTCCAGTCCCTGTAAATTACAGTTTTTAAATTATCTTACAAAGAGTATCGTTTCATCAGGCTTTTCTCTTATCTCACCCCGCCCCCTCGTCTTTCCCATTGGCCCACCCCTGCTTAAACCTTTAACCACTAATATTCTTTCCCTCTACTTTCTCATTACATATATTCCGCTAGCTCCATTCCACTAAAGGCCTCCTTTTCCCTCTTAAATGTTCTTTCTAGCTTCCTGACCCCACTAAAATTTGAAGTTAGAATCCACAAATTGGAGAGAACCATTTAGTATTTGTCTTTCTGGGCCTGGTTTGCTATACTTAGTATTTTTCAGTTTCATCCATCTTTCTACAGATGACATAATATTTTTGTTTATAGCTGAATAAATTTCATTTATGTTTGCAGCACATTTTTATTATCCATCACTTGATGACCATCTAGACTGATTTCATTTCCTAGCTGTTATAACCAGAACAGCTACGAATGTGGATATATGTATCTATATCCACGTAGTAGGATATAAAATCCATGGAAATTTCTAGTAATGGTATTGTTGGGATCATGGAATTCTACTTTTGAGGTTTTTAGAAACTACTGTTTTTCATGGGGGCTGCACCAGTACACATTTCCTCCAACAGTGAGTTAAGGGTGATTCTTTCCCCACATGCTCACCAGCATTTGCTATCATTCTTGATGGTAACCATTCTGTCTAGATGAGATGGAACATCAAAGCAGTTTCAATTTGTGTTTTGAATGGCTAATAAATAATTTTAAATGTTTATTTGCCATTTCTTTTTTATTTTTTTAAAGATTTGTTTGTTTTATTTTGTGTATGAGTGCTCTGTCTGCATGTACATCTACATGCCAGAAGAGGGCATCAGATTTCAGTATAGATGGTTGTGACCTCTGGAAGAGCAGACAGTGCTCTTAACTGCTGAGCCATCTCTTCAATCCCTAACATACTTTTTTAAAATTTTATTTTATTTGCATTAGTGTGAGGGTGTCACATAATCTGGAACTAGAGTTACAGACAATTGTCAGCTGCCATTTTGGTGCTGGGAATTAACCTGGGTCCTCTGGAAGATCAGCCAGTGCTCTTAACTGAGCTCTCTCTCCAAAACCCTCCCCCAACCTTCAGAGAACTCTATTCAATTCCCTCTTTTGTTTTTGGCTACTTTCTTTACATTTCTTGAGTTCTTCTTTATATTCTATATGCTAATTCTCTGTTGGAGGTATACCTAGCAAAGATTTTCTTCCATTCTCTAGACTTCCTCTTCACTTTATTGACAGGGTAGTTGTTGCTGTACAGAAGCTTTTTAATTTCATGAGATCCTATTTGTCTTCTGTTGGTCTTGTTTTCTGCCTGAGCAATCGGCATCACATTCACAAAGTCCTTTCTGTGCCAGTATCTTAATGTATACTCTCCTTTTCTTGAAGTTCAGAATTTTGAGTCTTAGCTGAGGGTCTTCATCCATTTGGAGAGATAAGGAACTAGTTTCATTCTAGATTTTGGTCTTCAGTTTTCTTACCATACTTTATTGAAAATGTCTTTTCTCCAGCATGTTCTTTTGGCATCTTTGTCAAAAATTGAGATTCTGCAGTTGCCTAGACCCCTTTCTTCTCCAGGCTCCATTCCATTGATCCAATGTCTGGGTTTTCTTGTTCGCCAGCGCCCTGCTGCTTTTGTCACTGTGGCTCTGTGGCATATTGTGAAAGCAATTTGGTTATGCCTCCAGCACTATTGTTTTTGTTCAAGATTGCTTTGGTCATGTGGAGTCTTGTACATCCTTTGGGGGGGGCGGTCTCTGCAAACACCAGTGCCAGCAATATTTGGATGGAATGTTCTTTAGGTATCTTTTAAATCTATTTATCTTTGATACCATCTAATTCTCATTTTAATTTTTTTGTTAAGAACACCTGCCAGTTAGTGAGAGTCAGGTCTTGAAGTCACCCACTATTACTGCTTTAGGGTTAGCCTGTGACTTCATATGCAGTTGTATTTATTTTCTGAAGTTGAGTGCAGCAACTGTCTTTGGCCATCTTTTATCACTTGTTTTGGCTTCAAGTCTATTTTGTCAGATATTAGAACACCTTCTTATTTGCTAGGTCCATTTGCTCAAAATAATAGTAGTGTCTGACTTGTGATGAGGTATATTTCTTGGAGGCAGCAAATACAGGGTTCTTGCTTTTGATCCAGTCTGCTGCTGTGTGTCTTGATTGAGGGATAGAGGTTATTAATATTCAGTTACCATTGAATTTTGATTCCTGGCATTTTGTTGGTTTGGGGCAGTGCCTTTTTTTTTTTTTTTTCTTTTCCCCTCATTTATTTTATCCTGTGGCCTTGTGGCCTTCTCTTCAGTCTGAAGAATTTCTTTAGTCTGTTTTTATCATGGAGACTTTTCGTTTTTCTTTCAATTATAACAGACAGCTTTGCTGGATGTAGTATTCTGGTTGGCAGTTATCTTTCAGAACTTGAAATACATCATTCTAAGCCTTTTGGCTCTTAAAATTTCAATTGAGTAACCTGTTATCCTGATAAACCTGCCTTATATGTGACTTGGCATTTCTCTCTTACTGCTTTCCATTTACTGTTTTAATTACACTATGATCAAGGGCCTGCCTTTCTGATCTTCTTGATGTGAAGAAATCTTGTTAATGATTGTTTTGAAAACTTTTTCTCTGCCTTTAAAAAGAGATTTTTTTTCTCCCACAGTTACAGTAACAAATATTAGGTCTTTACAAAATGTCACACATTTTTAACTTATTAAAAATGATAACTTTATTATTTATTTTTGTGTTGGTGTGTTCTAGTTACTCCACTTTCTCCATCCATTCAATTGGTGAAACTTCACAGGGAGCTTGTTAACTTATTTCCATTTCCATCATTGCAGATTTGATTTTAGGTGCTGGGAACTGACCTTGGGACCTTTGGGAGAACCCTACATGCTCTTGGCCTCTTGGTTATCTCTTCAGCCCCATGTTTTCATTTTTGAAAAGATTTGTTTATTTTATGTATGTGTGTGTCTACACATATTTATGTGTACTGCTGCTTGTATGAATTTGTACTGCAGCCTTTCTCGTGCTCAAGTAAGCCCTGAAAGATGCTGCTAATCCCCTGGATCTTATGTTATAGGCATTTGTGAGCTTGGGAACCCAGGTCCTCTGCAAGAGTAGTGAGTACTTTTAACCACTGAGCTGTCATCACTCTTTAGTGTACTCTGTTGCCATAACAAAATACTCAAAGAAAGGTAATTCTTAAAGAAAAGAGGGGGTTTTGCTTGGTTGGTTTGGTGTTTTGGCTTACAGTTCTGGAGGTGTGAGAGCACTGTGCCCACATCTGTCGCGCTTGAAGACTGCCCGTTTTTCCTTTCAAGGCCCAAAGGTGGAAGGGCAAGTTGCCATGTATGAGAGAGATGACATAGTAAGAAGTATAGTGAGAGAGCCAAGGAAGCTCAGTTCGCTTGTTTGTTTTCTCAAGACAGGTTTCTCTGTGTAACAGCCCTAATGGTCTAGAACCAGCCTGGCTTCCAACTCACACCTGCCTCTGCCTCCTGACTAAAGGCATCTGCCACTGTGCCCGCTGCAGTTTGCTTTTGAACAACCTGCTCTTGGTGTGACTAAACTACCTTAGCAGAAAGTACATTAATCCTTCCTTGAAGGTGAAACCCCTGTGAACTAATTGCTCATGAATACCCATTGCCTCTTAACATTTCCTTGTGAGTTTGTAGGGGTGACAAATGTATCTAAATCATAGAGGTTATCTTGAATCTTTCCTAAAAATGCATTGTTGATTATTGAAGAGCAGTGTGTTTTATTGATAAGTTAAGATTTTATTGATATAGTTAAGATTTAGTTAATTTTAAAAACTTACTCCTCTCACTTCATATTCTTGCCACCTAACCCTGCTAATCTACTGAAGCTGCCCTGACCAAGGTCATTAACCACCAGTTAACACCCACTGGGCAAATGCCTTTGAAGTTTCTCCTTTTGTCTTTGGTTGCTGACTTATTGACCATTGTGACCAGGCCAGTGTTGACATCTTCCCCTTAGATTGTGGTTCTTTGTACTCTTCTGGTATCTTCTCCACTACAGTTCTTTTCTCTTCAGCCCATCTTTAAGCATTAGTTCTTCACCTTTCTAGTCATGTTTCTCTTTTCCCTCAGTACTCAGATAATCTTTGTTGTAGTCATGGTTTGCCTGTAGTTGGCATTAATAAGTGATAGAGTCTTGCATCTATATCCGAGTTTAGCTGTCACTGCTGAGATACATAGACCTGAGTACATGGTAACAAATTCCCCAAATGGAGCATTTTAAAAAACTTAACTTTGGGGCTGAAGAGCTAGCTAGCTAGCTCAGGGGATAAAAATCCTTGCTGGACCCAAGTTCTAATCCTCAGAATCCATGGGAAAAGCTAGATATGGTGTGTGTGCTTCTAGTCCAGCACCAGAGCCATAAATTGGAGTGATAAAACAAAGTGTCATCCTCCGTTAGCCTCCTTTTGTGGGCATAAGTGTGTACATGCATCATACATGCACATACTATTTAGAAGCTAAGGCTTAAAACTAAGTTCGTGTGTTTGTTTTGTGGATTCTGTTTTTGTTTTTGTTTTTGCTGTTAAGCTTCCTCATTCTGAGAATTCTGTGTTTTGGGTTAAGTGGCCCCAGTCTAGTTTGGCCTTCTGCCATGTCTGGCAGACTCCTCATCGCAAACCTTACTGGAGCAGTGGTATGTTAATGTGACATACTTCAGGTCATCTCACTCTTTGGACTTGATGTGTCTTATATTTGCTAACTAAAAGGATGTTTTAGATCACAGAGCAGTCAGAGTTCAGTTGGATACGTTGTCATGTGGGTGTAGTTCAGGCTTGAGTAGGGGGAGTAAGCTTGACCAGTGTTAAATTAGTATCCACTTCATTTTTAAAAATGCTTTATTGTTAGTTATGTATATGTTAGAGGGATATGCATGCTGATTGCAGTGCCTGTGGAGGCCAGACACGGGTAGTGAATCCCCCAGAGCTGCAGCTAACAGGTTGTGAGCTACCAGGTTTGGATGCTAAGTTCCAGTTTGGAACTGAACTTCAGGCCTCTAGAAGAGAAGCATATGCTCCTAACCACTGAGCTGTTTCTCTGGCCTCTGACTCATTTTTGAAAGATAGATTTTTATTTTAAAAATAGATTTGTTAGACATTTCTAATACTATAGATTAGAGCATAGACCTTTGAATGTCTTCAAGATTTAATGCTGAGTTGTCATTTTTAGTATTAGTGTTTTATTGTGTGAAAAGATCCATGTTTGTGACATCATTGAAAGTTAAATGGATAAAGTGATATTTGGTACATAATAGTATTGCAGTAAACTCAGAATTTTTATTTTTTATTTTTTATTTATTTTTGAGACAGCGTCTCAGGTGTCCCAGTCTGGCTTTGAACCCACTAGGTAGCTGAGGATTGCCTAAACTCATGATCTTCCTGTATCTGCATTTTAGTACTGGGATTATACGCATGCCCTACCGTGCTTGGCTTCAGATACTATGGTGTAATACTGTAATTAATCAATTAAGATGACAACTTTAAAATTTTGTGTCTTCTAGATTATGTGTGTACCATACCAGTGGCGAATATATATGCTCATCATTGTTGTTATCAATGCCTTCGTGTCTATCACGGTGGAGGTGAGCACTCAGCCTTGGGATTCTTGGGTGATCCGTGGTGGTGGTAGTGGTGGGAAGAACAGGTAATACTAGTTCTTATACAGAAGCCCCAACTCTTGTTTCATTTTAGGCAGATTCATTTAGCTTCCTAATCCGACTTTTTTGTAGTTATATCATGAGGTTTGATGGAGTTGCATTCATAAAGATGGCAAAAAGTGAGTGGTGAATAGAAAAGAGAAGTAGGTATCCAGGCAGCTCACAGAACCATCTGTGTTCCCTGATAGATAGTGTACCACTTAGAAAGAAGACAGCCTTCAGGCCAGTTTCTCTAATGGGATATTAAGTTCTCAGTGTTGCTCTTTATACCAGTGTAAGAAACAGATAAAGCAGATAAAATTGGGATGTTTAAAGGTTTTTATAGTGGAGGCTTTTGAAAGTGTGTGTATATTTCAGTGATAATTTTAGATTGAGAAATTAGGCTGAAATTCAGCAGTCCCAATGGGAAGGCTGCTGGGATTTTAAATGAGATATGCTGGGAGCATGAATGTTGGTAAGTTGATTGTTGTAAGTTGTTCATAGACTATTTTCTATTCAAGAAAGCACACCTAAGACTATTTATCATAAGCATTCTTTTACCTAACCATGCAAGCTCATCTTTTTAAATGTTTTTTCTTGTTATCTGAAAAATTATTTGTATTGGATGCAGATGAAATGTTTGCATACATACATATATGGAGTTAATAATAGATTATTAAGTGGAAAAAATACTTAAGGCTATGAATCATCAACATTGTTAATTTAGGGGAACACTGGGGATCAGAACCTGATTTGTAGAACACTTAGTCTTGTTTAAATCAAGAATTTTATGATTTATATTTGTTAGAAAAGTTCTGTTATTTCTTTATCCTTTTGTAGTATTTACTGAGGTTTGCCATTTGAAAAGCATATCACATATTAATGATGCAGCATTGTGTGAATGTTATCAGATGCGTGTGTTAAAAAGGAATGACCTGTTTAACTCTTAACTCACTGGAATATCTCTCAGAGCTTCTTCCTTGACACGGTCCTTTGGAAGGTTGTGTTCAACCGAGACAAACAAGGAGAGTGTCGGTTCACCACCACACAGCCACCACAGGTTGGAAATGAGCAGTTACTGTCAATTCTTCACGTGCATCTCAGCTTTTCCACTGTGTACTTAGTTCTGTTGCTCTGTGTGTGCAGCTTTAGCCATCTTTGTTGTATCTGGCTCCCCTCCCCCCTTAAAATAAGTCCTAGAAAACTCATGATAGGCACTAATACAGGCACTTTAGGAATTTGGGGTGTCATAAGTCTTCTCTGTTCCGGTCCTACCTTGTGTGTGTGTGCATGCGTGTGTTGGTTTGTCTTCTCCTCAAAGGCGAGGGTTAATTCTTTTTTTCATTTTCTTGGTGCGGGGGGGGGGGGAGGGTTAGTTTCTCAAGACAGGGCTTCTCTGCATAGCCCTGGCTGTCCTGAAAATCACTTTGTAGACCAGGTTGGCCTTGAACTCAGAGAGATCCGCCTGCCTCTGCTCCCCAAGTGCTGGAATTCAAGGCATGCGCCACCACCTTCTGGCTGAGAGTTAATTCTTTCATTTCTGCCTGCTTTATATTTTATGTGTTTGATTGTCACTAGAACCATTACATTAGTTATGTAAGCAAGTTTTGAATCGAGTTTTCTTGGATCAGAATCGACATTTTGAGGATTTCTGATTTTTATTTTTTATTACTATTTCTTGCTATGCATTAATTTAAAGTGGCTTTGGGCTTTCCCTGACCAATAATTCAGAAAATTATTGGTTTATTTCTACGTAAGCAGTGGTGAGGGCTTTTAAAGGCTGTGAAATAGCCTGCGGCTTACCAGATAACGAAATGAAAGGAAAACCAATGAGTAAATCTGTTTTATGGTGTGAGGATGTTACAGTAGATATCTTGATAGAATGTGCAGATTAGACTTAGTCTATAAACTGTTAATCAATGAGAGCCCTGTGAAAATTTTAACATTTACTGTCTCATCTTGCCAGGAGTTGTAGCACAGTCCCAGCATGTGAGAGATAGAGGATCGGTTGTACTACATTAGGCGGCTCCGTGTCAAAGCTTGTTGCCCACTCCCTGTTCCTTATAAAGGAGGTTATGTGCCTTGCTTTTGTGTGTGTCAAGGCTTTCAATCATCCTTATATGATGTATTGAGGATTGTCTGACACTTCTTAGATCATTAACTCAATCTCATCCACGTTTTACCTAAATGGTAACTTCCTGGGCTTTGTGTTGGCAGTTGAGAAGGGCTGAGATCCAGGTATGATGCCAGGCTTGCTGTGTAAGGTATATAATGCCATTTTGTGTTCTGTGCTCTATGGTGGAATAACTGTAGAAAGCGCAGACAGCTTGAAACTTGAAGTCAGTTCTAGTTTCCTTTTCCTCAAAGCATAGCATGATGCCTGTCTGTCACTTGTTTGTTAGTCGTGGGCAGGACCAGAAAGAACTCTGTGCTCAGGTTTTTTTAGCCGATCCTCCTTTGTGCTAGTGCTTTTCTTTTTGTGACTTTACTACATTATTTCAGAAGGCCACACTGGCTCAGGTTATCTTTATCGTGTGAACCATACTGAGTTTCAACTTCTCCAAAGAGATCTCTAGCTGTTGTCTAAATAGGAAGTGCAGGCAAGTTCCAAAGAACAGTTTATTTCTTTCTTTAGTCAAATGGGTCTTTTTTAAGTCCCTATGAAATATTGGAAATCCCTTACCTTTCTCTCCCTCCTTTTTCCCCTTCCTCCTCCTCCCCTCCGTTACTCCTTCCCTCCTCCCCTTCTCCCAGAGACATGGTTTCTCTGAGTAAGAGCTCTGGCTGTCATGGAACTCATTCTGTAGACCAGCTTGGCTTCCATCTTGGAAATCTGTCTGCCTTTGTCTCCTAAATGCCAGAATTAAAGGCATGTGCCACCACACCCAGCCCAAATTTTCAACCACGATAAAATGGCAGTATACACACACACACACACAAATATGCATACATACACGCATGTTCTTTACTATTGTTCTTTTCTTAAAAAATTTCTATGTAATTTCAGTTCTTAACTTGTGGTAAAAATTTCAGTTAATTTTTTTTAAACATTTTTATATTAATCACAGATTATGTTCTTTGTATCCCAGCTGTAGCCCCCTCCCGCATTCCCTCTCTATCTTCCCTCCCTCATCTCCTCCCTGCTCCTTTCCAAGTCCACTGATAGGGGAGGACCTCCTCCTCTTCCATCTAACTCTAGCTTATCAGGTCTCTTCAGGATTGGCTACAATGTCCTCTTCTCTGGCCGAGCAAGGCTGCTCCTCCCTCGGAGGGTGGGGAGGTCGAAGAGCCAGCCATTGAGTTCATGTCCAAAATAGTCCCTGTTCCCCTTATTAGTGTACCCACTTGGGTATTGAGCTACCATTTGCTACATACAAGCAGGGGTTCTAGGTTATAACCACACATGGTCCTTGGTCAGTTCTTAATTTTTAAAAGTTTTTATTTTATGTGACATTCTATCTCTAAAAATGTTTATGGGAGGGAATGACAATATAGGACAGTACATAGCACGTAGGCTTGGCATGTCCCACAAATTGATCCGTTGTGGGAACTACTGTGTAGACAAAAATTTTGGCCTTAGTTCTATGGTTTTAAGAAAGCTTTTTTTTTTTTTTTTTTTTTTTGGAGCTGTTACTTTTAGTGCAGAAAGATTAATTTTCTTTCGGTAGATACTTCTGTTTATAATGCTTTGCTTCTCGTACAGTGGCAACTCTGCCCAGCTTCCCTTCTCTCCTTTTCCTCCTCCCTCAGCAAGGAACATCTGGCAGTGTCTATAGATAATTTTGGATATCAGAAATAAGGGAGAGAGGTAGTTATTGACATGTAGAATTTGTAGAGCCACTGGGACAGTCAAATAAATGTCCTGTGGTAGACAGCAGCCCAGCCAAAAAAGAATCGAGCCCAAAGTATTGCCCATCCTGAGGTAGAACCCCGACTGGAGGCAAGGAGGAAGGACAGACAGCTAAGGGGGCTCCTCCAGGCCACGTGCGGCGCTGTGATTCTGCCACGGTCCTTACTCTGCACTGCACAGCCAGTGGTCCACCATGAAATGTCAAAAGACTGTTCAGTTACTATGCTTTAATTATATTGCTTGCCTGAGTTTCCACATGTATGGAACAGTGAGTTTAGAGCAGAGAGACAGACCGGGGCGGGGGAGGAGTGAGTGTGTGTGTGTGTGTGTGTATGTGTGTCTCTTAAATCCCATCGCTTTTGGCCTTTTGCCTGTTATACATCACCTCTTCACTCAGAGGACTCATCTGTACAGACAAGTATGATGTGTCTCTCTGTGATGCTTTAGCAGTGCTATTTTAAATGACGCTTTCATATTTAGGAACAATGGTCTTTTCCACAATTGGGTTGGAGAATTGAAGCTCTAGGGAGGGAGTAAACGCAACAGTGTAGTGTCTCAGATGACTGACTGTTGTGCTGCAGCTACACTGGGAAGGAGACTGCTGGCTGTTGCTTCGGTCCTGAAGATCCTGTGTGTGGTGACTGCTGGATCCTGATGCAGGATACTTTGTGGATTCTTTTTTAACAAGGATGAATGATATAGCATAGCTGCTGTGCCTCTCCCTCCCTGCCAGCCTTGGGGGGAGGGGAGTTGTTTTTGTATGTTTTTTTAAGTAGATCTCACTGTGTAGCACTGACTGACTTTGAACTCACTATGTAGACCAGGCTAGCCTCAGACTAGTGAAGATCTTGCTTCCGCCTCCCGAGTACCAGTATTACAGGCAATTGCCATCATGCACATCTCAAAACTTTCAATGTGACATAATAGAGGTTACTGGATGAATAATCTTCGAATCTTTTATTTTTTCCTAGAATGTAATATAGCTTATCTGTGACCACAGTTTTGCCTTTAAAAATCCTTGAGCAATGCAGCTCGATGCTTTATCTACAAACTGAAGAAGAGGGGCAGAGTTACTGATGGTTGATGTGAGAGAAGCACCTCGGAGGAATACAGTTTTTAGTGCTTTATTTTGAAGTACTTTCAGTCCTTTCCTCGGGTACTCCTTGCCTTAATTAATTGATGCATTGATCGGTTGAGACTGAGGTTTCACTTTATAGCTTAAACTGCCCCAAAGCTTGCTGTTTAGCTCAGGCTGGTGGTGAACCCCAAAATTTCCTGCCTTGGCCTCCCCAGAGGTAGGATTGCAGGTGTTACACATACCTGACTCCTGTTAGCCAGTTAAGAGTATGTGTTTAACATATCCATTATAACACATTTGCCTTTCTTGACTGTAGGTACTTTGTTCATCTCAGAATACTTACTCCTCTGCTGTGCTTCCCTTTTGTAGGATTGCTTCTATTGAGGTTAGAGCCTAGTGTGGGCTGGGTCAGTGTTGAGTGTCAAAAACGATCTGGAATTTAAATTTTACTTTGGAGAAACAATAGCCAAAATAATTTACAGGCTGTTTTCATGGGTTGAATGTAGTTGTTTAGATCTGTTTCAAGCTTCACTTGAAGCTATTTCTGTTGAGTTTGTTTTTCTCCCAAGAACTTTGCCTTCCTGTTCTCCAAGGATTATTTATCTAAGGCCATATTCATCAGTAACATCATGATTGATTACAACAGTTTCAGTTTATTTTTATTTTGTGTATTGGTGTTTTGTTTGCATGTATGTCTGCACCATGTATGTGTAGAGGCTAGAAAGAAAGCATTGGATTTCCTGGAACTAGAGTTACAGATGGTTTTGGCTATGTGGGTGCTGGAAATTGAACCTAGGTCTTCTGAAAGAGAATTAGATGCTCTTAATCACTGAGCCATCTCTCCAGCCCAGCACTTGCTTATGTATTTTCTGTGTATTTCCTTCCCATTATGGAGTACCAAGGGAAACTTACTAAGATAAAAGCAGTTTTATATTAGTGAGGGTCTGGTGTTACTTTTTGGTTTTATTTTTAAACAGTTTTACCATATAACTGTGTGAGTTAGGTTTTTGTGCTGTGGTAAAGACTATGGCCAGACGTAACTTAGGTGGGGTTTATTTGGCTCACAAGTTATAGTCTATCATTAGGGGGAAGCCAAGGCAGGAACTGAAGTAGAGGCCATGAAGGAACTTTGCTTACTTACTGCCTTGTTCCTCATAGATTACTCAGCTAGCTCTTTTAGACAACCCAAGACTGCCTCCCCAAGATGGCACCACCCCCATTGGGCTGGTCCTTCCCACATCAATCATTAATTAAGAAAATGCTCCCCCAGGCTTGCCCACACGCCAGTCCAGTGGAGGCATTTTGCTCAGCTGAGGTTCCTTCTTCCCATATGACTCTGACCGGCATCTTGACAAAAACAGTAACCAGGACAGCACCCAAACTGGTGCAGGCGTGTGCAGCCATGTCCGGCCAAAGCTGTGGTTTTAAGTGAGTTAGGGTTTTTCATGTGACAGTGAGGTCCTGTCGCCTCATGTTCCTGACAGTGCGTCACCTCAGAGCGTTTACTCTGTTTTTTGAAAGCAATATTAGCAGCAACTGTGATCTCTGTCACCACCATCTTCTAAAAGTGACCGGTGGGTATCAATAATATAACAATAATTTGGGGTAGAATAAAAGGATTTCCAGGTTAAATATTGAAAAATACCTGCTGAGTAAAGTTACTCATAATACACTAGGTGTTTTCTGTTTGAGAAAGCTACTTAAAGAGTGCATCATTACACAATAAGATATGTGCCACAAAACTAAAGGAACTGGGGGGAAAATCCTCTTTAAAAACAATCTGTTCCTAAATTGAAAGCTGACTTTTTGCATGAAGTTTTTTTTTTTTTTTTAGTTAACTTTTTCTGTTCAGAAGTTACTTCTTAATTGTTCTGTGCACAGTGCATGCTTTAACCAACAAGCCCTTACTCGGTGTTTTCCCTTTCCTAGGAGTCAGTGGATCGATGGGGAAAATGCTGCTTATCCTGGGCCCTAAGCTGTAGAAAGAAGACACCGAAAGCAAAGTATATGTACCTGGCGCAGGAGCTCTTGTTTGATCCTGAATGGCCGCCTAAGCCTCAGACAACGACGGAAGCCAAAACTGTAGTCAAGGAGAATGGATCATGTCAGATCAGCACCATAGCATAGCCAAGACTGTCTCTGCTGTGCTAGTGACAGTCTTCAGAAGGATGGCCCTGGGTGTCAGTCTATATCCCTCTCATAATACAGTAGTCAATTAAAAACAAAACAGTAAATGTCGTTTGCCTTGCGGTTAGTTATTAACTATAAATCTGGCTTATATGTTCATGCAGTAACCTAAGTATGATATATGCTTTATATTGGGTATAAGAGGGCTATGTTTGGGTTTTAGATTTTAGCTTTTAACACTAGTTTGCCTCTTTAAATTTAATTTTCATAAACTTCCTTATTAAAGTTCCTTTTACATATAGGCCCTAAAATTGTGAATGCTAAAATAATATAGTTGTTAATTGTAATTAGCCTTCAGTGAAAATAGGTTGAAAGCCTATTTTGATCCAGTGTTTCTCCCAAAGAATTCTGTTAAATATACACCAGTTTCCTTTTATGATCTAGAGTTAGGAGTGAGTTTGTGTGTTATTGTTAATAGAGCAACTCAGGTAATCTTCATTTCTGCTTTTCTATTCTCTGTGTAGCCTGCCTGGTGTCACTTTCTAGCCAGCAAGGTGCTCCGCTGCTGTCTTGAGCTGTCCTTATAGCGTTCCCGCTGTCTGCAGTCAGCAAAGAATCCATTGACTAGAAAGGTTTATTTCTGAGCCATGCATGGTGGTGCAGGCCTATATTCCTCCACAGGAAGCTGAGACAGGAGGATTGTTCTTAGTCTAAGGATAGCCTAGAATAGGTAGTAAAGCCCTGTCTTAGAATACATGCGTGCAGAAAGGTTGAGGTTGATTATTTGTCTTGGCAGTAGAACTCATTCACATTTCTTCAAACCTATTATTTTTCTTTGACGACTTCTATCATTTTAGATGGTTTTCATTATATTTCTCTTTTTAACTTAAATGAGTGGGACAGTGCTATTTTTGGCTTCATTTTGTTTTGACTTAGACCTTAAAGCTGGTGTTTCTCTTTGGATAGTGATAGTGAATATTGATGAATTTGAATGACTTTCAAAGTGCTGTAAACTTGTACAGCTTGTTTCCTGCCATCAGGTGGCACCAGAGGTCATCACACACCTATTTTGTTACAAGCGAGCTTGAGAGTATACATTTATTGAGCCAAAAGAAATGTAGAAAGCATTTTTCACATTTGTGTTTTATGTGTTCAGTTCTTAAGGAATCTTCACAAAGCCTTCCTAGGTAGGACCTGACAGTTTGTCAGTGCCCAGCTTAGGAAATTGGCATTGCTATAAAATGGACCCTAATTTAGCAAAACAATGTGACATTATTATTCTATGTTCTTAACTAACCACATGTGTATGCTTTCCACTGCTAGTTGATCATTACTTTCCTTGTACATAC
Source organism: Pachyuromys duprasi (assembly GCA_028658305.1). NCBI lineage: Eukaryota > Metazoa > Chordata > Mammalia > Rodentia > Muridae > Pachyuromys > Pachyuromys duprasi. The sequence continues at coordinate 51,095,967 of CM053753.1, read as the reverse complement.
TTAACTAGTTTACCAAATGTTACCCATATTTGTAGAACCATTTTTTTCTCTTGTTTTTTTATGTTACAAAGACCTGAATGATGTTTGATAATTGTAGAAAAAGGTAAATTATTCTCAGGATCACTGTTACTGCTATCACCACTAGTGATTCTTATAAAATACATAAGTGAATTTTTCCAACAAAATGTATGATATTACTATATATTAGATAATAAGAACAAGTGTCCCATGAATGATTCTATGAAGCTATGCATCTTAGACCTCTTGAGCTGTGAATTAGCACTATTTTCTATAGTTACTTAGTCTCTGTTGTTTTATACTTTCCATGTTCATTTCAAATAATGCTCATGTTATTTTTAATTGATTTTCTGAATCGTTAGGTCTTATTCTTTGGTTTAAATACTGAAGCATATAATTAATTGCTAACTACAGCTTAGAAACCCAGTATCAGTTTATATAACATATTTAAGAGCATGATCGTAAAGGCTATTTTTGACACATAATTTTGACATTATAGTTGATGAGGGCTATCTCATCTGTCCATATTGTTTTCAGAGGAACAAGGTTTTATGTAGGTGAGAGAAAGCATTTGTAGGAAGTTAGATTTGAACATAGACAGGGTAGGTAATTCCAGTTGAGAATGTTGTTTGAAGAATGTTTGTAAATCCAGACATGGGTCCTGCTTAGTGCCATAGGTAGACTGTCTTCTGTAGGCCATTACATAGTAAGTTTGGTTCTGAATTTTACAGTAAATTATTTGAGTATATACAGACCTAAATTTTAAAATCTGTACATATATTATTTTGATGTATTAAGATTGATAATATTGCTGATTTAAATTTTATTTATGCACATACTTAAGGACAGAAATGTCCAGGAAAGTAATTGTTAAATAATGATATGTAACTTTTTAACTTTTTAAATAAATAACAAGATTTTTTTAATGTGGGTCTCCCTCAGGGTTGTTTCAAGTTGTTTGTTTTCCTCCCTCAAATATATAGTGGTAACTATGTTTTCTATCTTCCAGCACCAACTGCTATAAAGCAATGCTGCAAAAATAGTGCTTGGGTGAGAACGGTGAAACCAACAGCAAACCCGTACTTTTATAGGTTTATAAGCCTAAAATTCAGAAGCTTTCCAAATTGCACTTTCATTTAAGCAAACCTGTTATTGTTTTTATACTATTTATTTTGTTTCCCATGTTGATGAAAGTGCTGTAGTTTCAAAGGCATGGTAAATAGTGTGTCATTTACATGTTATCTGTTCCAAAAGCAGCAAAAGCTCATATCCAGTGAAGAACAACTTCAAGCTTTAGAGAATATCTTGTTCTCTCATGCATGCAGTTTTGATGTATCGAAGAAAAGGGTTTTGTATGTTTTTGGTGGGAGGCTACTGGGAACTTTTAACAAGATAGGGTATTAACTTTTGTACAGTCTTGGCATTTACACGTATTTTTAATGTATTACAATTTGGTAATTATGTGCACATGAAATTAATAAAAGTTACTTCCTGTTATGATTTGTGAATTCCCTAAGGCAGTGAATTTTTTAAGTAACTTTATATATCAGAAATGATACATCTTTATATTTTTAAGATTGTATTGCTGCTCAAGAATGGTACCCTGTTGTCAAAAAGGTAGATACTCATAATTGTACATTCAGCTTTGTAAATAAACTTATAAAATAATCTTTTTTGATTGAAGCTATTCAAAATAAAAAATTTTAATGAAATAAATATTTCTACACTTTTTCTTGGATCTTGACACACTTGTTTGATTTTTAGGTATGTAAATACAGCTCTGACCAGTTTCTCTGCAGAATATTCCCAGTTTCCTGGTTTCCTTCCTTCCCTCCTTCCGACTTGGAATTTCAGTACAGTGTTTGCATATGACCCTTGGGCCTGTAACTACCTTACAGAAAGAAGTTCCAGCAGTTACATGTAATGTAGCGCCACGTGGTAGGCATCATCTGGGAGGGAAATGCTGAAATGCTAGAGACATAATCTCTAGTTGCGGAGTCCATCAGCAGGCAGTATCAGTGTAGTGGTAACCATGAGTACCAAAGGAGCCCTTGAGAAAAGAAGGGTGGAGGACTAGATAAACTCCAAAGGAGCAACTAGATGTTGGTTGGCTGTTATTGCCTGGGTGGGTGGGTGGTGGCGCGAAGACAGCTTGGCTATTTAATTTGATGGACTGGTTGGGGGAGGGGATGATTGGTGCAGAGTGCAAACAGGATGGCAGTTTAAGGCATTAGAGTTGCTTCTTGGTGAGGGCTAGAGCCTACCAGACCTTCAGAAGCATTGTTTCGGACCTGTGGTTCAGAACTGAGTAGATGGTAGACAGACTTGCCAGGCTTGATTATGCTTGGCTGTATCAAAGATTGATGGCGTCTGAGGTTAGAAATAGAGGGAGGGCTTGCCCAGCTGCCATGAAGCCCCAGGCTCAAATCTCTAGCACAGAAAAAGTATCTTAAGAAAAAGGTTGGTAGCAACCTGTGATTGACTCAGGCTGCTAGGGTAGAGGGTAGCCCATTAATTCTGGGTTACTTATGAAGACCCCATCTCGAAAAGGGGAGGCGGTCCTTCAAAAAGTATGTCTCAACCACTCCATTCTGTAATCTCAGCTGAGTAGTGTGTGTATCCTGGAGCTTAGCAATATATGGCTGGCTGGCAAACTCCATGGCATACCTAGCATCCCTTGTGAGTTCTAAGGATTTTAAAGTCTTCACGCTTGCAAGGCAAGCATTTTGCTGACTGAGCTACCTCCTTAAACTCTGGATGTTTGTTCTTAAAGCGGTTGAAGAGTCAAATGTCACTTTGTATTAGAAATGGAAATTAGTGATATAAGCACGTTTAAAATACCTGCCTCCAGCTGGGTGCAGTAACACAACTGTAATCCTGGCAGAGGCAGGCCACGGATCTCTGAGTTCAAGACCAGCCTGGTCTACAAAGGACAGCCAAGCCTACACAGAGAAATCCTGTCTAAAAAAAAAAAAACCACTTAGCAGGTACATACAAAGGAATTTTGTGTGTCCCCTGGAGATTTGAATGCTAAGGAACAGCATTAGAGCATTTAAAGGGATTGGTGGGTAGTGTTCTGCCTTGGAGGAATTTGCTTGATGACATCTCTGACATGATAGAATTATAATAGAATTAATATAATTCTATTATAACATTAATAGAATTATAAGTGTCTACATTATAGTTGCATATAGGAAAATGGTGCATTCTTTGGTTCCCGAATTTTGGGACACTTAACGGCCAGAAGTTCATAAGACTGACGCTAGCCTGGGAGAGAAAAGTAGACATTTGAAAAGGGGAACCCATGTTCCTCAAAAGTTGAAGAGCAGGTGGCCCTTTATTCTAAGACCCTTTGTTGTTATTAAACAAATGCAAGATTAAAGCATCTCAACCTATTGAGGCAATAGGTTGGATTGGTATGTTTTTGCTCTCTTCCTCAGACTAGGCCTAGGCTGTGCCCAGGAAGGGGTGGGCATTCATGGAAACAATCTGACGCAGATTGGAAGAATGCCAAGCATATGGCAGGGATGTGCAGTGCAGGAGCCCAACCGTTGACGCTGACCATACAGCCACTGGTAGGCAGTTTGACATTAAGTCTGCCAACTGCACATGAACTCTTGAGCAATGCCATTAGTGGACATGCTTGACAACGGCTAGACTAATCAGTAAAGGGAGGAATTTGCTAACCTTATTTAAAAAATGTTGGGGAAAGGGGATGGATGGCTCAACAGGTAAAGATCCTTACCTCCAAGACTGATGGTATGAGTTCAGTCCTTGGGATCCACATGGTAGAAAGTGTGAACTGATTGCCTAACTTTCTGCCTAACTTTTCTGACACCCACCATTGGGGCTGCGGCACCCATATACTCCAAGTAAAAATTTCAAGGGGATGAGAATTGGTACAAAGTAGCATGCCTTTCCCCCTAAAAAATGTGGCCTATCGGCATAGCTGCTGCTATGAGAGTCTTAGCATGCCATTTAGGGGAGAACTACCATCTAGCTTTGACAGTAGGACTCATACATGGCCACAGTTTGAAAGCTCTTGTCATTAAAACCCAGAATGTGCCCTCTTGAGATAAGTCTTTTTCCTTGACTTTATTTTTTTTCCTGGTGTGGTCTTTATCCTCAGGATGCAGGAATACTCCCCACTTCCTCTGTGAAGTGCCGAGCCACAAGCCGCGCTGTAAAGCCTTTCAGTCAGTCCAGGGTGCAGAACCGCTTCAGGTAAGGCCAGATATACTTAAATTAGTGTATGCGATTAGAGGGGTCAGTCTGTACGGGAGCAAAAAGAGACTTGGTACTAGATGAAACACTACAAATTTTTACTTGGGAAACATTGGTAAACTAGTAGTGTGTGTATGTTTGCCAGATATTTCAATGCCAAGAGTAGTTTCAGTAAGCAGCTTGGCTTATAAGCAAATAGTGTGAGTCATAAAGGCTACCCTCAGATTCCATTTATGCGACCCTTAAATTAATTTCACGTGCAGTGGAGCGCTCCGCCTATTGCCTTCGAGCTACTGCCCCAGTGCAAAGAATGCAGAGAAGCGTGGCATAAAGCCAGGAGCCTTATCAAACCTGCTCCACCGAGCGGTTACAGGAGGGTGCAATGTCTTGTGAGGTGCTGATACTTTGAAAGTAGGGTTCCAAGAAAATGATTTGAGTGGAAGTGGCCCTTACTGTTCCCTTGTTGGCGATAGAGCTTCGCTGCTTACGTTCTTAAAGTCAGTGGCACAGCCAGTCCCAGCGGGCACTGCTTTGTGATGATTGAACGTGACAAGTTCTTTAAAGATTTTTAGGCAGCTTGAATGTGCCCAAATTTCAATGCTCTAAACTGAGGGCTGAGGCGAAGGTTCAGGGGGTAAGGTGGTGTGCTCAGCAAGCCTGATGTAGACTCTCCAGCACCCATAAACTGAACAGAAAAGTAATTTGTTTTTGTTTTGTTTTGTTTTTAATAGGCCCTTGTCAGTGAGTGAGAGAGTGCTGGCCAAAAACAGTGCTTGCAGCAGGTGCCAGGCTCCAAGATCTGCTCTGAGCCAGGAGTCATTGCCTTTCAGAAATGCTAAGGAGCGCCCTGCTGTGCGCGGCGCTCGCGCTCGCGCGAGCCCAGCCCTTTCCCTGTCCCCGAACCTGCAAGTGTGTAGTCCGCGATGCCGTGCAGTGCTCCGGCGGCAGCGTGGCTCACATCGCCGAGCTGGGTCTGCCCACGAACCTCACACACATCCTGCTCTTCCGAATGGACCGGGGCGTATTGAGGAACCACAGCTTCAGCGGCATGACGGTCCTGCAGCGCCTGATGCTCTCAGATAGCTACATTTCCGCCATCGACCCAGGCACCTTCAATGACCTGATAAACCTAAAAACCCTCAGGTTGACGCGCAACAGAATCTCTCATCTTCCACGTGCGATCCTGGATAAGATGATGCTCCTGGAACAGCTGTTCTTGGATCACAATGCACTAAGGGACCTTGACCAAAACCTGTTCCAGAAACTGCTTAACCTGCAAGAGCTCTGTCTGAACCAGAATCAGCTCTCTCTTCTTCCCGCTAACCTTTTCTCGAGCCTGGGGAAGCTGAAGGTGTTGGACTTATCTCGAAACAACCTGACCCACCTGCCCAAGGGATTGCTTGAGGCGCAAGTTAAGCTTGAGAAACTGCTGCTCTATTCAAACCAGCTCGCTTCAGTGGATTCGGGGCTGCTGGGCAGCCTCGGCGCCCTGACCGAGCTGCGGCTGGACCAGAATCAGCTCCGCTCCATCGCCCCCGGTGCCTTCGACCGCCTCGGAAACCTGAGCTCCCTGACTCTGTCCAGAAACCGCCTGGGGTCTCTGCCGCCCGCGCTCTTCCTGCACGCGAGCAGCGTGACCCGGCTGACCCTGTTCGAAAACCCCCTGGAGGAGCTCCCGGAGGTGCTGTTCGGGGAGATGGCCGGCCTCCGCGAGCTGTGGCTGAACGGCACGCAGCTGCGCACGCTGCCCGCCGCCGTCTTCCGCAACCTGAGCGGCCTGCAGACGCTGGCGGTGACGCGCAACCCGCGCCTGAGCGCGCTCCCGCGCGGCGCGTTCCAGGGTCTGGCGGAGCTGCGCGCGCTCGCGCTGCACGCCAACGCCCTGGAGGAGCTCCCGGGGGACGCGCTGCGCGACCTCGGCCGCCTGCGCCAGGTGTCGCTGCGCCACAACCGGCTGCGGGCCCTGCCCCGGGCGCTCTTCCGCAACCTCAGCAGCCTCGAGACCGTGCGGCTCGAGCACAACCAGCTGCAGACGCTGCCGGGGGACGTGTTCGCGGCCCTGCCCCGGCTGTCTCTGGTCGTGCTGGGCCACAACCCCTGGCTCTGCGACTGTGGCCTGTGGCCCTTCCTCCAGTGGCTGCGGCATCACCAGGACCTACTGGGCCCGGACGAGCCCCCGCAGTGCCGTGGCCCGGAGCCACGCTCCGGCCTGTCGTTCTGGGAGCTGCTGCAGGGTGACCCGTGGTGCCCGCACCCTCGCCGCCTGCCCCTCGACCCTCCAACCGAGAACGCTCTGCAAGCCCCGGCCCCGTCCCAGCTGCCTGACAACTTGCAGTCCCAGGCGTGGGCCCAGCTAGTAGCCATGGGTGAAAGTCGCGATCACAGCTTCTACTGGAGTCTTTACATTCTGCTTTTAGTAGCTCAGGCCGTCGTAGCCGGCATCGTCGTGTATGCCATGATTAAAATCGGCCAGCTGTTTCGAACATTAATCAGAGAGAAGCTCTTGTTGGAGGCAATGGGAAAACCGTGTAACTAATTAAAATGGGACTTGAGTCCCCCGACTCCCCGCCTTCTCCTCCCCCTTCCCTCCGACCCTGCAATGAGAATCCAGTCAGGATGCGGCTCCCTCCCTTCCTCCATTTCCCTTGCCTTTTCTCCCCTTCCTTGTTCCCCCAGTTCATCTCTCAGTGTCCCTTCTCTCTCCTCAGAAGTCCCTGTCGTAAATCGCTACTGCTTGCTAGCCTGGCCTGGGTGGGTTTCCTCCTTTGCTGTTAGCTTCTGGGGAGAAAGGGGAAGACACTTGGCTTGTGTTTGGCTCGTCCAGTCCCACCGCGCAGCGTGCCTGCTGGGGAGAGGAGCTTTTTCTCGGTGTCTGAGTTTGGGGACACCCCTGGCAGCTGAGCAAGACCTCGCCTGCACCCAGCAAGGGTTGGGTAACATTGGCTCAAGGAACACCGTCATAAAACGAACCCCCGACCCCAGAGGTCATGCCTCTTCCCAGGAGAAACCTGCAGTGTTCTTGTCCTTTTCTACTTGAAAGGCCAGTTTCGTGTCCCTGTTCTTTTATGTTCTCTTTTTGAGTCCGTTCTGCCGGCTGTTTTGGAAGGATGCTGGTCTCTGATCCAGAGACGAATTTAAGGGCAGGTCTCCTCTGTGATAGGCTGAGCTGGGACACACAGGTCTTAACAGCCACTTCCCGGAACCCACTCCTGACCTGCCTAGGATGGCTGTTGTCCCAGGAGCTGGGTTATGAGAGCTCCTGTGTGTTATACTCAGCTCATCACAGAGGAGCTTGCTTTGAAACAGAGGCTCCCCAGGAACCGGAGGCTGGTTGAGCGTTTCCGGAAATTCATCTGGAGAAGCCGTGTGCTGGGAAGCTTGGGGAGCTGCTTTGTGTGTCCCATTGGCCTCTAGGGAGTTTCCATTGCTTCGCACAGGCAAAGTATGGCATTTTTGGTTCCCATTTCCTAGAGGTAAATGCCACTTCATTTCACAAGCATTTATGGAGCTGTGACGATGTGACAGCTGCTCATGAACGTAATGATAGCTTGGATTCCAGTGGACTGTGCTTGTTCATTCTCATTTATCCTTCCAATTGAAAGCAATTAAACCCTTGTTGCATTAATTGGCTATCTTGTGCTTGTGAGAGGCAGTGGTTAAACACATGTGCTGGGAGCTGACAAGTGAGGGTGCAGTCTTGGTGTCCCCATTTACTAGCCCCTGAGGACTCTGTACACACATTCTGATGGCCTGGGTTTCCTCAGCCTTGAAAGAGGACACAGCAATAGTGGCCTCATAGGGTTGCTGTGAGAATCAGAGGCAGTAAAACACACAAAGACTTCACCCACTGCCCTGCATACAAAAACTGCCCAGCGGATGATAGTTATCACGAAAGCACATGCGGTTCCAGCCCTACCCGCACCACATACACACCCCTCGTGTTTCTGAGACACTGTCTCAGGATGCAGCCCAGGCAGGGTTTGAACTTGAGATTCACCTGTCTTAACCTCCCAGGCTCTTGGGGTTATAGGCTTGGGCCACCACACTCAGCTGGCATTTCTAGAGAAGAACTTCAAGATATTTCAACCCCCTCTGTGTATAAAAGAACAAGCTTTCTTGAACTGGAGGTTGTACCCAGACCATATCTCTCTCCTGCGTGCTCTCAGGCCACAGCTGTGGATCCTTCCAACACCATCAGGAGGAAGAGCTGGGTCCTGCCATCCATCTGTACATGTACTTCTTCAACACCAGCTTCAAACATCTGCTTGGAGAAGCCTTCCCTGTTCCTCACTGTGTACTTCTTGACTCTCAGGCACTGCACACTGCCCTCAGTCTGATCCTGGATGTGATTTCAGAGTATCTGTTTAATTGGCCTCTTGCACTCCTTGGACAGTTTTCGTTTTGTCTGTTTCAAAAATTTGGAGTCACCTATAGCTCAAAATCCAGGTGTGTTTGTTGGTTGGTTGGTAAGATTCAGACTCAATTCTAACCACTCTTTTCTGAAGCAGGCTTCCTAGCACAAAGCCTGTTTGGTTCACCTATGATGATAGTGACAGTTGTCCCTACCAGACCTTCAGGGACCAAATGAGGAAGTCCCTGCCGGTCCTTGTGGCCCAATGGCAGCTGTTTTCATCAGCTATTCTGGAACCCACTGTGTTCTGACGCTTCTCGCTGTCTCTTCATGGGTTTCATCATTAGGCAAATGGATTGACTATACTATACCAAGTGCTCTAGTAAGGAGAGAGTCAGCGCCATGAGTAAAAAAGAAAAAAAAAAAAGCCCACCTTTATGGCGTCACACCCTGAGATCCCACTAGCTGTGATGTTGCTCCCAAACTCCAGGACGCTCAGACACATTTAGAAAAGTGTAGAGGACGCTTCAGACACCTCACCAGCTTCATGAAATGTTCGAGCTTTGCCCTATTCCATTCAATTTTTAAACAGTGTCAGAAACAACAGATAGTATTGAAAGCACCTCATCCCTTTTTCCTCTTTATCGAGCAATAAAACTCCTCAGTAAATGTGTTTTGCTCCTTACATGTGTATTCACTGCGGCACATTTTCAATTTTTACCTTAGCAATGCTCTGGATTACCTGAATACGGTAGTCCTCGGCTTCTCCTGAACAAAAATACATTGCAATTTACCAGTCTCAGTATTTGGCTCTAGGACACCTGATGTTTATATAATATTCTATTGAGTGAATATATTACAATTTACCACTTTCTGCTTGTTTGGTTGGTTGGTTTTGGTTTTGAGACAGGGTCTCTCTGCATTGTTCTGGCTGTTCTGGAACTCACTACATAGATCAGGTTAGCCTCGAACTTTGGGAGGTCCGCCTGTTTCCCCAGGACTGGGATTAAAGGCATGTGTACCAACTCACCTCCTTTGTTCTCTCTCTCTCTTCTTTTCTCTCCTCTCTCCCTCTCTCTTTTCTAGTGGTCATACTCTACATCTCATGTTAAGGTTGGATTTTTTTTTATATTTTCGTGAATTTGATATAAAACAATTTCTTTTAAAAATGTACTGTCGCTGCTCTCACACGTGCACACGAGAGAGTGTGTGTGTCAGTGTATGTACATGCACATGGCACAGTGTGCATGTGGAGGTCTGAAGACAGTTTGTGGAGTCAATCCTCTCCTTCCACCTTTATATGGGTGTCAGGGATCACTGGGCCCCTTAAAGCCTAGTCATTTCCATGACCCTAAAATAGTTTCTCATGTTGTTTTATCTTGGTTTCCTGACAAGTAGTGAAGTTCATTTGTTTTAGTGTGTGTATTTAACACTGAGATTTCTTTTTCTGGAAACTACCTGCACATGCGCATCGATCACTGTATATTTTGTCTTTTCTAGGATTTTTTTTTACATACGGACACTAATCTTCTGTAAGATACATGTGTTGTAAAAATCTTCTTTCAATTGTGGATCTCATTGTTTTTGTCTTCTCTAGGGTTTGTTGTTGGCTGTTGGGTTGTCATATTTTTTCTTCAAATTTGCTGTCAGAGCTCAGAGCCTCAAACACGCCAGACAAGCTCCGCATCGCTGACCTGTGACCCTAGCCCTTAGACGTGGCTGTCATATATCTGGCGATAACCCCAACAATTGCTGCTTTCTATTAAAACCTTCTACCTAACATTTATTTATTTTTACATTAAAAAACCTTGTCTGCATTGGATGACACATGCCTATCATCTTGACAGGGAGCAGAGCTGGACTCCATCTTAACCTCCAGTCTGGCTGTCTCCTCCGTAAAGGGATCACTGCAAGCTTTGGTTTGCTGAGTACCAAAACTCACGAGTAGATGTTGAATTTTAGCTGATTTTCTGCCACATCTGTTAAGATTCTTGTACGTTTTTCTCCTTGAGGATGTTGAAATAGTAGATGATTTTGTAAATTTTTATGCCTGCATTTTGAAGTTTTCCTAAGCTCTGAAAGCTTAGAGATTTTGAGGTTTTGTTTTTTTTTTAAGGTCCTTTTACTTTATATAATGTCTTGATGTACATATATGCTCCCTCTGAGATTTTTTTTTTGTCCTGTGTTTCCTACTTCTCTGAAATCTTTGATTATCACCTCACATTTTAAAACTGGAACAAGAAAAATAACTGACTCTATGCACATATGAAAAAGTTTTGAGGGCAAAGTTTCTAGGGACAGCAAGCTGGTTTTGTTAATTTTTTTTTTTTTTGAGACATTCGACCATATCACTTCTCCTGTGCCTGCCTGGATCCCTCTCAAACTCATGACATCTTTAAGTGTGTGTGTGTGTGTGTGTGTGGTGTGTTTATAAGCTACTGAGTCCATTTAGTGTTGCTCATACGGACATGGACATGTCTCCATCTGATTGGACAACCTAGAGGAAATGGATCCCACCCCACCCCCACTCACACCAGCCATTGACAACCTGTAGCTTTTTATCTAGGGGCAGGATCTTGTGGAATTTCCCCTGTCCGTGTTGGCATATCAGCTGGTGTCGTCGCTGTTCTTCTCTTGTTCAGGTGCCCATTGTGTTGAGAGTTCATGAATGCAGCTTCTCCTGTTGTGTGTGTCTAGGAGTTTGGACGTTGTTTTTTGTTTCGGAAGAGTTTTGTCTGTCCAAGACTTTGTCATCTCTCTAAATGGCTTGTTTGTTTTTCCTAGGATGGAAGCAGAAGCTGCTGTTACACACTAGCTTTCAAGTCACTCCCTGGCTTTCATCCCTGCCTGCTCTTCCTACCTGGTCTAAGCAGCATCCTTCAATGATGTTCTGTTAGAAAGATGACCCGTCTCCACCCACACTGGCTGTGGCTCATTCGCTCCTCACCTACCACTCCCTCAACTGTTCTGTTTCATAAACCTGCTGGATTTGGAAGTCCACTGATGAACCTCCCCACTGCCTGTGACGATGAGCCTCATGCTATTTTAATTCCTTCCATCCAGGTGCAGTCCTTGGAAAGGGAGGCAATAGGAGATATTAAGTCTGTATTTCTCTTCTCTAAGTTTCTAGTTCTGGAAGTTTTTCTGTCTTCTGGGCAGAACAAGGTCCTCCTGGCTCCCTTCTGTACTCTGGCCTCTATCCACCCCCTCCCCAACCTCTCATTGCCTTCCTAGAACCCTCAGCAGATAGGGGTCTGGACCTCTGGTGATGTTGGAACGGACTCATTCTGTCCTGAGAGAAGTTTCTCTGGGCTTGCCAGCCTTTAAAAATCACCATTCCTTCCAGGGTGTGCCGCAGGCAGGGAGATCCCAGGACTCACTCCCCAACAGCTTGCACCCCCTCATTAAGCCCTGGAATGTTACAGGATGATCCGTCAACATCATAAAGAGACACACATTAATTGAGTCTGGTTGCTGGTCTGGAGTGGGAGGGCTGCCACCTGAGGGGAGAAAACAATGAGCTGCCTCCGCCCAGCCCTCAGCCCCATACCTGCCTGGCCACGGTGCCAGTGATGCCTGGGTTTTATTAGTCAGTGTTGACCCTGCTGTTTCTAAATCCAGCCCATGGGAGAGTTCGGTATTTCAGAGGCTGTGCAGCCAATGTGCCTTTAGTGACATTCAGTACGCCCTTCTCTGTGATTTCAGTTGTCCTAACTCTTATAGCCGTCCAGGAGGTAGATATCATTAGCCTACCGTAAGGCTGAAAGGAGCCAGGGGTGAGGGTGGGGGTGCACATTTTTGACCCCAGAAGGCAGAGGCAGGTGGGTCTCTGGGTTTAAGCCTTGTCTACAGAGCAAGTTCCAAGGCAGCCAGGACTACACAGAGATAGCCTGTCCCACCCAACAGCCCCCTCCCCTGCCAAAGGCTGAAAAGAACATGAGGTCCAGAGTGGAGGGGGGTCTCCAGCTACCAAGTGCCAGCCCTGTTTCCCCTGGCATGGACCAGACCAGCTGATACAAAGGGCTGCTGAGCAGGGGGATGCTCATGGTCACAACCATGCCAACCTAGAGGGTCTAGCCCTTCAAGCCTGAGAGGAGCAACCTGAGAGCTGAATATTATTTGTGAAGGCCTTGGCTTGTGGTGTGAACAAAGAGGAAATACGAACATAAAAAGAAAAGTGCATGGAGAAGGTAAAGAAGAAAGAACAGAGGGAGAGGAGGAAGGTTTCAAGGGCGGGCCATTGACGGCGGCTCCAGGCGGCTCTCTACTCAGCGGCAGCCAGAGACTGCAGCTCTCCACTGACTCAGTTTCTCCATTCTTATCAGGGTGTATGGGTAAAATACAAGTGTTGGGTGCAGAGAGGTTCTGTTGGGCAGGGAGGAGTCCACCTGCCACTCCTCTCCAGGAGAGCACGTTGGGTCTGTTCCATTTCCTCCACCCTAGAGACAGGGGCCAGTAGAGGGACCCTGAGAAAGCAGGTGAATGGAAGGTCTTTGTCTTTGTGTCTTCTCTTCCACCTTCTTTTTCTCCTCCTCCTCCTCCTTCTCCTTCTTCTTCTTTGGCTTTGTGATTTTTTTTTTTTTTTTGAGACAAGGTTTCTCTGTGTAGCCCTGACTGTCCTGGAATTCATTCTGTAGACCAGGCTGGCCTTGAACTCATAGACATACCTGCCTCTGCCTACTGAGTGCTGGGATTAAAGGCGTGCACCACCACTGCCTGGCTGGCATTTTCCATGTCCCTCTCCTACATCCAGATACTCCCACCGCCAAAGCTTCCACCCTCACCCCATGAAGACACCTGGTTGAAGCTACCAGATAAAAACAAAACAAGCTTTCAGGCTTTGTGCGAGAGGGAACTTCTTTCTGCACCTCCCGCTCATACCAAGGGCTCCTGCATAGAAATCTAGCAAAGCCTTAATCCAGCCCAGTGTAATCATTCCACGGGGAAGAGCTTTCAGTTCTCCAGCCACGGGAGGCATGTCAAAGGCCCCAGATATGTCCCCTCCTTAACCCCAGGCCATTTGGATATGCTATCCTAAACAGCAAAGGAGATGCCATAGACAGCATTAGATCAAGGATTCAACAGAAGGCCCTTGGGTTATCTAAAAAGCCCTTCTTCCCACAGGAATTTTCCCCCAGCAAAAGAAAGAGACACGAGAGAAGGGTGTGATGGAAGTGTGCTCTGCCGACTTTGAACATGGCGAGAGGAGCCAAGGAATGTGGTAGCCTTCAGACACAGGAAAGGTGTGGATCAGACTCCTCCCAGCCTCCAGCAGAACACAGCCACCCTGACACCCCCATCTCAGCCAAGAGAGACTTGTTTCCAGACAGCAGCAATAAGAAAGGAACCTTCTTTGTTTTCCTGTCTGACAAGTATCGTCCACATTACTGTGGCTCTGTGTGAATCAGTCTCCTTAACCAGAGTCCCTCGAGCGGAAACTGCATGTGCTTAGCTTTGGGTGCTCAGAGCGGGCCCATCCTACATTGATGAATGTGGCAAGTGTGAGCTGGCAGCTGGGACTGACCGTCCTTAACACTGGTGGTGCTCTTGGGAGCAGGTACCAGTTGTCCCATGACCCCATGGCCTTCTGAAAAAGGTAGCTCTTCTTCTTTACTGAGGTTTTATTTTAGAAGTCTTCGCCACACACATTTCAGGATCTCGAGCCTTAGATGTTCATGGCTTTGTCTTTTTGGGTAAGAGTTTCTTTCTTGTCTTAGACCAAGGCATCGGGAGACCAAGGCATCGGGAGATGGCTGGAAGGAAACGGGGTTTCCGGTCACCAGAGAAAGGGCAGTTTTTATTGCTAGATCCCAACTTGAAGATTCTGTCGCATGCTGGCAACTGCAACTAGGGTGGGTATTTGAGATCCATTTAGTGTTTAACCCATTAGTGAGCAAATTCCAGTGACTTAATCTATATCATTTCAAAGGCATGGGGTCCACTGGGCAGACCTGGAGAATGCAAAGGTTTTGCTGGGTCGGAGGAAGAACTCAAGCCCTGTCCAGGGCTCTAGTGGCCTGGCGTGCCGCCATGAGCTTCTTCCTCAGGCTAAGCAACCTTTGGCTGGAAGAAAGGAATCCCAGTGTCGGATGGAGACTGGAGTGAGACTGGAAAATGGCCTCTAAGATCCCCGTACCTCAGCCTGTGACTAAGCACCCCTACCCTGAGCTGAACTGGGTGGGTCTGGGTGTAACCTGCCACCTGGGCACTGGTCAACTGAGACACTGACCGCAGCCTTGCCAAGCCACCTGACTGAGTCTAAGGGTAATTTGCATGGGCTGCTCTGGCTTGGGTGCTTCATGCCCTGGGGTCAGTCCACGTCCTCAGTCAAGCATGCCAAACCAGCTGCTCCAATAACAGGCTTTTTGAGCTGCTGTTTTCAGGGTGTCATCTTCTGGGCTGGCTGAGTATTTAAAGACACTCGGTGTTCCTTCGCAGAGTCCTGGAAGGAAAACTCAAACAGGCAGGACTACAGGTGTGGCCTGCCTTTCCTACTTCCCGTGCCTTCTCCTGAACATCCTAGGCCTCCAGACTTCCATCCCTCCTTCCTTCCTTCACTTCAGCTTAGTCCTCCCATGCCACGTCCCTTTCCTGCTCAGTGCCCCGCTGGAGAGCTCTATGTGATGACTACACAGAGGGGACAGCTTGATCATATTGATGGGTCCCCTGGTCCTCCATTAGGTCACACCGACCATCTCCAGGCTTCAGGTGATGGAACTGAGAGGTCCCCCAAAGCATTTCAAAGATACAAATCCTGGCGGATTTCAAGAGTTGCCCTGACCTGTGTGACTGAGTGCCCCTCTTGCCTGCCTCTCTGTGCTTTGGTATCCGTATGTGTGAAGTGGGAGTGTGGGACTTTTCAGCTCTAGGTCTGACTGCTGAATGCAAAACTCCCCTTTCTCACTTTCCTTCCCCTGTGCTCTACCTCGATTCTATCAAAGCTGCCTCTAATCACCTGTCCTTCCCTCACAGTCCGAACCCGGTTGGTGGGACTTACCTCTCCTCACAGCCAAGTAGCTGCACGAAGTGTTTCTTTCCAGAATAGGTGGACAATCAGTGCCTATGTCTGCCCTACAGTCCCCATTCATGTGTGCCCTGATGGCTCTCGCCATACCTAGTAGGAACACCTAGGTCACCGGTTCTTATGGCTCCTGACTGAAGCGGCCCTTCTGAGTTCACTCATCTTGGCATGGCTGGTCCTCTGTGCTGCTTAGCTGTTGACTGGGAGTACTGAGTGGTGGTGGTGGTGAATGAAGGTGAGGGTTCCCAGGATGGCTCCTTGCCCTGCATCTGTCATAAGAACACAGCAACATCGCAAGGCTCCCCGGCTTACCAAGGACCTGCTGTTGCCCCTGCTGTGAGCAGTTGTTTTTGGACCAAATGTGGTGACAGCATAGATAGAAGGAGTTTTGCGACCCAGGAGCTCTGGAAGATTGGTGCCCTCAGAGGGCCCGCTCACACACCCCGGGGACACAGTGAGGTTCCCCAGGGACCACATCTCTAGTAGTATCTGGAGAGGCACATGGCAGGTGCTCATGTGCGGGGGGCCGGGATGTGTCCAGGACCTTCCTGGGAATACAGGGGACAGTGACTATATAACTCCTGACCTTGAGCACTGACTTCTGTCTGGACTCTGAAATGTAGAAAAGGGTGTTTCTGACCCTCAGCCAGCCAAGCACCCTACCGCAACATGACACCGGGGATCCAAGTCCTCTCCTGAGACTACCTTCCCTCCCTCTGCACAGCGTACCAGCTGTTGGTTGTCACTGAGGCTGAGGCAGTGAGGAGACCAGAGGGATCCGGGCAGCTCAGTGACTAGGCACAAAAGTGTGCAGGGCAGTGGAATTCTCCACAGCTGCCCCTGTGATAGACGGGCCGGTGAGAGTGAGCTCCAGCCATGTCATGGCATGGGCCACAGGGTCTCCTAAGCATGTCAGCTTTCTGCAGGCCCGAGTCTTCTTCAGTTGAGCACAGCCCTTCTGAGCCTGGTGTGTAGACTGTATTGTGGTTATCACCTGTTGCCAGATAGGACCCAATCCCTACATTTCTCTTTCCTCCTGTGGTGTTGGCTGCCTTTGCACAGATTAACCAAGATCAACTGACTGCTTTGTAGGGCACTTAGGACCCTCGTGTTTTAGGAGCCTTGGTTCAGGAAAAGAAGTCAATTCTGGTTCAACAGACTGATTTCTGGGAGGAAAGCTCCCACGCTTTGACACTGGGCTGCAAGAACATCGTCAGACTCAGGTCTGATGTTTCAAAGCCCACACAAGAGGATTCATGTGTAGAGAGAGTCACCGGGAGGAGAAACATGGCTTACCCCTTCCTCCTGATGGCCACAGATATATCTTAGACAAGCCCAAAGACCAGAGGGTAGGAATTCTGCTCTCGGCAGGGTCACTTCTTAGCCTGTGGTGGTACCGCAGCTCTGTGGAGGGAAGTACCTGTGGTGCTCAGGGGACCCTGCAGTTGGGATGCCTGTAATTGCACTGTTAGTGTTCCCTGCAAAGACCCTAAAGGAAATGTACCATCTGTCCCTTGACTCGGGCCACTAACATTCCTCTCTGGTTCATCATCATTGTGTTTGGGCCACATTTGTGGACCTGGTTCCTTTCCCTGGTTGCCTGCTAGGAGGCTTAGGGAGATATCTGGTCTACCATGGCAAGGCTCCTTCCTCTTCCTGGTTCTTTGGCCGTCTGACCTCAGCTTCCCTCACGCGATCAGCCCCTTCTCTCTGCCACTGAATGCTGAAGCCTGCCAAGCCTGGCTGTTGTTCGGCCTCGCCCCTCAACCTCCTCTTATCCTAAGACAGGCTCATAGAGTCCTCAGCATGGGAATAGCAGTTGGCTGCATGAACTGAATCCGCTGAGGACATCGCCTGGCAAGTCATGGAGGGCTGTCGTCTCGTGACTGCTGGCTAGCACAGAGGGAGTCACGTCATTGTCACCTCTGCCCAAGCCCTGGCGTCTCAGAGGCTATGGCGTCTGCTGCCTCTTGTCTGTGTCACACGTGGGGAGAGGTGGCCAAGTCTACCTTTAAAATGTACAGGTATTTGTTTTTGTTGTTTATGATACTGGGACCACAGGGCTCACCACATGCTAGGGGAGCGCTCTTTCACTGGGCTATTATTTAAGAGATGAGTCTCATTAAACCGCCCAGGCTAGCCTTGAATTTTTAGACTCCCTGCCTCTACTTCCCAGGTGTGTGAGGTTACAGGTGTGCACAACTAGGCTTGGCAAAAGTTCTTTTAATTGCTTAACGTGTGTACAGAAAAGCACATGAATCCTACCTATGCGTGCAGCTGAATAAAAGGTTTCGGAATGGACTTTGACTGTTTATTTTGGCCTCCTTCCTAGTGCCCTGTTTGTCCTCTCCTTTTGTTTTCCTAGCTTTGATTTAGGCAAATCTCACAAAGAGCCTGGGCCTGAGGACCACAGCTCTGTCCTCCATGGGAGGAACTGTTAGAGAGAAGGGCTAGAGTCGGGGCAGAGCAGGGCAGAGACCTGAAGTCATCCTTATCCCGCCTATCCCCCGCCCCCCCGCCCCGTGTCTTTTACCCATCATTCCTCTGATGTGCTAAACTGCATCCTGCCTTCCTTGCCCTCAGAGCCCTCTGCTATAGGAAGAAGGCTCAGTCACTTTCATCCCCTTCATGGCTTAGGAAGGAAGTAGCCAATGCTTTGCCAAGCCTGCTGCTCTGAGAAGTCAGGTGTGGCTCCGACATGGAACCCAGGTCCGCTACCATCATTTCATATCTGTTAAGTGGCTATTTGCTGGCTCTTGCCTGTCATCCCACAGCAAAGGCTGAGGCAATAGGATTGCACCAATCTAAGGCCAGCCTGAGCTGCACAGCGAGTTTCATGCCACCAGAACTCCAATGTGAGACCCTGTCTCAAAGAAGTCAAAACCAAAACCACAGACAAGAGCCAAAACACAGAACAGCTATCCAAGCTGGGCAGGCTGTGTGTGGCCCTGGCATGCATATAATGAATAGTGCAGAGAGAAAGGATTCTGGGTGAAGGCTTAGTAGGTAAGGGTGCCTGTTACGAAAGCCTCGTGAGGATTAAAGTTTAGATCCTCAGCACCCATGTTAAAAATCCAGGAGTGGGTACACAGCCTCCCACAACCCTCTGACTGGAGGAGCTAGAGACAAGAGGATCAGATCACTGGGACTTGCTGGCTGCTGGCTCAGCTTTAGGCTCAGTGAGAGACTATCTCAATGAAGTAGGGTACAGAGTGATCGCCTATGGAGCAAGGATTGGTGGAAACAAGCATGAGCCTCGATCAGATTTTTCCTCTCTTCTTCCCTCTCCTCCCCTTCCGCTTCCTTTTTCTCTCCTCTCTTCATCTATCTTCTCTCCTTTCTTCTTTCCTCTCCTCTCCTCCCTTTCTTCCTTTGTTCCCAGATGAGATGGGGTTTTTAAAAAGCAAAGATGCCCCCTCCCATAGCCGAATAGGCCGTTGTGCTTGCTTGTCTCTAGTACTGTACGGATGGGAAACCTGAAAGCCACTAAGGGAAGTGACTCACCAGACTAAGAGCAGTTGGGAGGCCTGGGGGAGGGCTCAGGAATTAAGAACATTGGTTGTTCTTCCTGGGGACATGAGTCCAATTCCCGGGAGCCACATGGTGGCTCACAACTGTCTGTAACTCCAGTTCCATGGGATGTGACACCCTCTTCTAGCCAATTCAGGCAATGCACACACATGATGCACAGATATGCATGTAGGCAAAATACCCATGCACATAAAATTAAAAAAAAAAGAAACTTAATAATAGAAAGAGTAATTGGGACACTGTGGCTCCCTAGGCTGAGTCCATGTGACTCTGTGTCCCTTGCAGCCTGCCATGTATGGCATCCAGAACAGACCTGTTCATTCATGCAGAGATTAAGGGAAACATCACATCCCTTCCAGAGCCCATCCCTCACCTTTAATTAGGTGTGGTGACGCGCTGGAAGCTGCTCTTGCCGTAAGGACTGTGATGTTGTCAGTTTAATCATTTCAAAGGCTGCTCTGTTTTATTGTGGTGTAAAATTTGTACGTCTCATATTAAGACGTACAATTAAGTGTAGCTTGAATAAATTGCTTTAGGCCAGGGAGAACTTTTTCCTCCTCCTTTGCACCTGCCCCAGCCCTTCCTGACCCCCCCCCATTTGTTAACTGTCTGCCTTCAGACTCCCTGAACCTCTTTCAGGGAATGGAATTCGGGGTTCTTTGAAAGTGAACATTTCAGAAGCATCTGACAAGCTTGCCACTTAGGCTTGGGTGATTCTTCAGGCTGATCTGACAGAAAAGCAGCCTGTAGAGCAGTGGTTCTCAACCTTCCTAACACTGCAACTCTTTAATACAGCTCCTCATGTTGTGATGACCCTCAACCATAAAATCATTTCCTTGCTTCATAATTGTAACTTTGCTAGTTATGAATCCTAATGTAATTACCTGATTTGCAGAATAGTTGATACTGAGCCATCATGGGTCGCGACCCACAGGTTGAGAACCACTGCTCTAGAGCAATGGCCTGAGGGGCTGGATAAAATAAACGAAACTATGGTCGTCATCACCTGCCAGGTGGGCAAGGGTCTCACTATCCTGTTAGCTATTCTAACCCACCCTCTCCCACAGGAATCTTCCTTGAATCAAGCTTTGCTCCTGGCGATGGTGTCTTCATCCCATTCTCTTTCTCCAGAGCCCACAGCTGCCCAACTTCCCTTAGGCTCTTTTCAGCTAGCTGCCTTCTCCCCCCTTTTCCCTTGCCTTATTAGCCTGTCTGGACCACCCCTCCCTCCCCCATTAAAGCCAGATGCCTGGCTTATGGAAGACTAAGACTGTTGTGAGTTTGGGGTGCCTTGTGCTCCTTGCTTAGGGTCTTAGTCTCCTGGGATAGGGAGACTAGATAGGTCTAGACTTCCAGCTTGTCTCTGCAGGAACCTCTTGCAGAGATTTGCCAGGCCTTTTGTTCTGGACCATAAGTCCAGTCCATTCTTGTAAAGTTGCCAGCATGACTCATCCCAGGAAGATGGCCTCACTGGTCACTCCCGGGCCCACTTGAGAAACAACGCAGGGACGCTTGAAGGACAAAGCCTTTAAAATGGAGAATCCTAGGAATGTTTTCTTTACTATGAAAACCATCAGTTGGCATCAGAAAAAAAATGTGAAAAAAATATGACAGACGAAAATTATAGGGACAGGAATATGAGCCATATTCCTGTCACGTTGAGACAATCCAGCCTTCCTCAAAGCTGGGGCCATGCCTGGTGGGTAAGGGGTGCCCAGACCTGGCAGGGCAGAGGGATGGCTTCTAGAGTTGGCCATGCACCTGCAGAGGCAGGTGCCAGGATGCTTAGGTTGGCTTTCTGTGGCCTTGAGTTTTGCTTAATAATTTGAGAAAGGACTGGTTTTTATTTTGTAGACTATCATCTTACCATTGCGACAATGGACCTCAACTCTCTGAAACAGAATTCTACCTGGGATTACTTTGTGTATTAAAATATATGTAACACATAATCTATTATTTTCCTCAAATTTTACCATGATAAAATACATAGAAAGCTGTAGAGAAATTTTAATTCAAAGCATGGCCGCTCTCGCAAGAGATCACATCCAAAGACCTTTTAGATCTGTGTGATCTGGCTGGGATATAAACATGCCTTTAATCCAGGAGACAGAGGCAAGCAGATCTTAGTTCAAGGCCTGGTATGAAGCAAGTATCAGGTTAAAAAAAAAAAGGACTTGGGGAGGGACATGGGTGCAGAAGGGTGAGGAAAGGAGGGATTGGGACAGGAGGAGGGAGGGAACTACAGGGGTATATAAAGTGAATAAAGTGTAATTAATAAAGAATTTAATAAAAAAATTTAAAAAAAAAGCTTAGGTCCAGGCATGTTAGTATACACCTTTAATCCCAAACAATGATGGTGAAGTTAGTTTGTAGGATGAAGCACTCATGTCGAAAGTGATGTTTAATTGAATAGCAGAAAACGTGACGAATCAGAAGGATTTGACAACATAGGATATGCACAACTCTCACAAGAACAGGGAAGCTACTTAAGGGAGCGACAGAGAATGAGAGAGAGGGAGGAGGCAGTTTTACTAGGAGAGTTTTACAAAGAGAGGGCAAATGAGAGAACGAACTAGGCACAGATGAAGGCAGAACAAGCCAGAGAATGAGAAGGAGCCAAGAAATTAAAAAAGATGGCCGGAGTTTGTTCGAGGCCAAGCAGAGCTTCAGAGGCCGAGAGAAAACCCAGGTTGAATAAGCTAGCTGGGAGAGGAGTTTGAGCCAGAACAGCTGAGTTGAACCAGTGAGAACAAGAAAGGGCGAAGCTTATTAAGCAGTAGATCTCAGAGGCTGAAAATGTTCTAGGCCTAGGTTAGATTGTACAGAGGCCAGAGCTTTCAGGGCTAGGCCTAGGTTAGCAGGAGGAGGCAGTAAGCCTGCCGGACAAAACTGAAGCAGGCAAATAAAAGTTCCTTTTACAGAAAACTTACCATGTTATTTTTTTATTTTACTTTTTTTACTTTTTACTTTCGTTTTGTTACTGGGGGTAGGCCTGGCAGCCAAGGACAATCTCGTGGAGTTGCTTCTTTCCTTTCATCTTTACATGGGTTGAGAGGTCAAACTCACGGTCAGGTCTCAAGGCTTGTTGAATAACAAACACCTTTACCTGCTGACCCGTCTTGCCAGCCCCTGTCTTGTTTTGTTTGAGGCAAGATCTCGTTACGTAGCCTAGCCTAGTCTGGAAGTAGCAATCCTGCCTCAGCATCCCAAGTGCTCGGATTATAGTTGTGAATCACCACACCCAGATTGCCTCAACCATTTCTAAATGGACAGTTTGTGGCATGGAGTACACCATAATTTTGTGCAGCTGTCACCATGACCCATCTCCAGGAATTTTTCAGCTCCCCAAACTGAAACTCAACCCATTATCAATCCCTGTTCCCCACCCTCCCTCTGTGGCAATCACTCTGCTTTACTCTGTCTGTGAATTAAGCTAATATGTTTTTGTTTATTTGAGACTGCTTTCTTTCACTTAGCAAAATTTCCATAATCACCTTTATTCCTAAAATCAGATCATATCTATACACATTTTTATATATACCGCATTCTATGGTTTGTTCAGTAATTCATTTGTTGATGGGCCTGGATTGCTCCCCTTTCTGGCTGTTAAGATTAATGCTGTTGTGACTATGGGTGGCTAAGTTCTGTTTTGGGGCATGTGGCCAGAGGTGGAATGGCTACATGATTTGGTCCTTCTATATTTAACTTTTTAGGAGCGCCATCCTGCTCTCCTTGAGGGCCCTGTCATTTTATAGCCCTGCCATTATGAAACGAACAGGTCAACTTCTCCACATCTGCTCCAGCATGTTTATTTTCTGGATCATTTTTCCCCTCATAATAACACTTGCTGTGTGTGTGTGCCTCGGGATGTCTTGATGCTTTGGTCTGCATTTCTGTAATGGCAGTGGTGCTGGGCACGCTTTTGTGTGCTCACTGGCCACCCGTGTTTACTCCTTGCTGTGCTGTCTGTTCAGACCCTTTGCTTGTCGGTTTGGGGATTGCTTTCTCATTGGGAGACACTCTCCCCTCCGCCCACAGCTCCCAGGCTCCACACTCTAAGCAGACACCCATGACTCTGCAGTCACCATCATGAGGAGCACATGCTGGGGACCCAGAGCACATCTCTGGAGAAGCACCACTAATAACTGGGTGTGGATGGGAGTTGTCGCTAAGGATTTTAAGAAGGTGACTGTCTGCCTGTTTGTCCCATTATCATTATTCTATGTATTTTCAGTATTTCTGGCATCGTCCTTCCACCTTGAGCACGGCGCCTGACACAGTCACATACCACATACGGTGTTTAAATCAACAGCACGCCATGTATATGCTAGTTGTTCCCTCAGATTATATCTCCCATGACTTAGCCTTCTAGGTTTGTGCAGACACCCCCTGATGTTTACACATGATGAAACCCCCTGACGATGCATTTATCACAGGCACCCCTGCTATTGAGAGATGTGCAGATGAACTTCATGTAGTTCAAATTCAGCCCATTTGGTACAACAAGGGATGATAAAGTCGCTTCCTCAAAGGTGACCTATGTTCTCGGTTACTGAGAGCATCAGTCCTAGGAGTGTGAAAAACTGAGAAGGTAGCTGGGCGTGGTGCTCATGCCTGTAATCCCAGCACTTGGGAGGCAGAGGCAGGCAGATTGCTGTGAGTTCGAGGCCTGCCTGGTCTGCAATGTGAATTTAGGACAGCCAGGACCATCACACTATCACCTTGTCTTGAAAAACCAAAGAAGAAGAAGGAGGAGGAGGAGAAGGAAGAAAGGAAGAAAGAAAGAAAGAAAAAAAGAAAGAAAGAAAGAAAGAGAAATAAAGAAAGAAAAAAAGAAAGAAAGAAAAAGAAAAGCTGAGAAGGTTCAAGATATTCCCATTCGGCGGCTGAGCCGGCTCTCACATGTTGTTTGTCTTTTAATCCTGAGTTAATCAGGCGAGGCAAGTTGATAGTGACTTCATGCTTTGGGACAGGAAGGCTCAGGAAGGGATGGCGAGAACTTTGCAGTGCTGAGGTTTGAAGCCACCGGAAGAATCTGTTCGAGGCTTCTGGAACCATACTGCGTGCTGCATTTGCTCCATCTTCCTTTTCTCCAGACTCTCTCATTTGATCTGTGGGCATGTTGAAATATCTGTCCTTAAAAATCCTCACGTGTTGTGAGAACACTCTGTATGAGGCTGAGATGAGAGACAGTTGTTCCATTTCTCCAGACTCATAAGACGCCGGGACCGAGTGAACTTTCTCATGCACACAATGGACTCCGAGTGAAGACAATGTCTCACAGTAGGGCCACAATGGGGTATAAGCTGAGGACCTGAGTTTGGATTACCAACACCTATGTATCAGTAGGATATGGCAGAATGAGCCTGAAATCCCAGTGCTGGGGAAGGAGAGACTTGGGAATAGACCCGGGATTTGCTGAGCACCTAATCTATTCAATCAGTGAGCTCCAGGTTCAGCCAAAGACTTTATCTTTTAAAAAGTAAGGTAAAGCGCAGCAAGATGGCTCAGCTGGTAATGGTGGTTTCTGCCAAGCTTGACGACCTAAGTTGCATTCCCGGACCCACATGTTAGGGAGAGAAAGTTGTCCTCTGGACAGGGGGCTACAGCTGGGATATAAAGTGAATAAACTGTAATTAATAAATAAGATTCAAAAAGAAAGTTGTTCTCCGGCCTCTGTGTATGTTCCCAGAAAAATAAATAAAACTTAAAACTGAAAAACAGGGTGAAGAGTGATAGAGGAAGATGTCTTTGACCCCCCACACACACGCGTGCACACACATGTGCACCTGCATAAATGAACTCATGATAACATGTACCACGCACACAACACACATTCCGACCTTCCCCTCAGGACCCTGCCTCCTGCTCCTGCCTACTTCTCCCTATTCTGAGGTGCCCCGGCTAAGGCCTTCGCCACCCCACCCCCAAACGCTTGGCCTTTTCTACACCCTTCTCTATCTCCTCCTCCCTTCCCTCTTCTGCCACTTACTGCTGCCTCTTTATAAGAATTAATTGTACCTACTTAATTCACTATAATCATGTGTGGTTGGAGACCTGCATAGGCCATATGCCTCTCTAGAGGTCAAAGGGTAAGTTGAGGAGTCATTCTCTCCTTTGCATGGGTTCCAGGGCTCAAACCCAGGGCATCAATCTAACTAGCTTCACTGCTGCCTATTGGTCCTTTGGTTGGCTCCTCATCTCTCTCTCTCTCTCTCTCTCTCTCTCTCTCTCCTGCATGCCCATGTCCTTCAGGAGTCTCAGAGCTCATCTTCCTCCCAGTTTTGTTTTGTTTTGTTTCTTTTGAGACAGGGTTTCTCTGTGTGGCCTTGGCTGTCCTGGAACTCACTCTGTAGACCAGGCTGGTCTCAAACTCAGAGATCCACCTGCCTCTGCCTCCTGAGTGCTGAGATCAAAGGCATGAACGACCACCGCCTGCTTGGAGTCTGTTTTAAGGCAGGGGATTGGTGGACTCCAGTTAGTTACCATTTCTGGGCTCTGTAGAGCTCAACCCCCGTGCCTTCCTCTGAGCTCAGATGGGCTTTCAGACTCCCCTGGACATTCCACAGTGGGCTCAGTCTTGCCCCACAGCTCTCTGTACCCTCATCAACCAGCTCTTTTATGACGCTGTCCAACCACTCAGTCTCTCATGCCTGTATCTGGCTGGTTGGCTTCACACTTTTCTCTCTGATGATGGCCCCCTAAAGG
The DNA here is from genome assembly GCA_028658305.1 of Pachyuromys duprasi. Classification (NCBI taxonomy): domain Eukaryota; kingdom Metazoa; phylum Chordata; class Mammalia; order Rodentia; family Muridae; genus Pachyuromys; species Pachyuromys duprasi. Next base: position 51,070,114 of record CM053753.1, on the reverse strand, counting down.
GGCCCCCATTCCACAATTGTGAGGGTCTTACTTTGTACACGGGGCTTGGCTCAAGATTCCATTTCCCCTGGCAGCTGGGAACAGTCACATGACGAAGCTCTGGCCAGTAGGATATGAGTGGGATATTAGAAGTGTGTGGCTTCTAGATAATTTCCCTGAAGAGAGGGACCAAGCCCTGACTAAGCTTCCTCTTCTTGCTTTTCCTTGAAGGTGAAGGTAGTAAGTTCAGCTGCTTGGGATCATAAGGTGACAAGCATGGCTTGAGCATCAGTAGGTGACAACGTCTCCAGGGCAACAAAGCCACCATCCCACACCTAGATGGAAACGCCACCTTGATCCAGCTCCTGCGATACTGGCTTCCCTGGTGATAACACCTCAGCAACCCTGCTTCATCAGTCCACCGTAAGCACTCCATCAGTGGACTTCACCAGCTGGTTGCTAAGCAACCTACCCATCGACGCTCCAGGCCTCCCTCATTTCGTGCCTAAGCTGCTACTGTCATTTTTTATCACGTTTCCCCATTCCGCAATCCCTTAGTAACCCACAGCCCACACCGTCACCCAGACTATCTGTCTTCCACATCAGGCTTTCTTCCCCTTGGCATCACTGATTCCCCAGACCACATAGTTTAGTTGTCTGCCTGGGGGATGTCCTACACACTGCAGGACTTCATCAGTGTCTCTTCTCCCATGTCCCAGATGCCAATAGCCTTTTCCAAACGATGAGAACAAAAAAACGTTTTTAGACATTGCCGAGTGTCTCGTGGAAGCAGCACAGCACAGTGATCTGGCTATACACCCCAGCTCAATGCGCCTCTGGCCAGTAGAATGCATCCCAGTTGGTGAGACTTTTCCTATGCCGGCTGTGCCCTCCTGGATCGTGGATCCTCTTCTGACATTGACCCTGCTCTGGAGACTGCTATTCTGTTTCTCACACACAGGGTATGTTGACTTTTCACACCTCTGCGCCTTTACAAATGCACTTGTTACTTCCCAGAATGCCCAAATACCTCCTCATTCCAAAAGGAACAATTCAAGTGTCAACTCTGTGGGCTTGGCCCAGTTACCTAGATGCAATACAAGAATCAGGTTTATTTCAATAAAACATGAGGTATCTGGGCATAGTACTGGACATTTTTAATCCCAGCACTGAGGAGGCAGAGACAGGTGGATCTCTGTGAGTTTGAGGCCAGTCTGGTCTACATATCAAGCTCCAGGACAGCCAGGGCTATGCAGAGAGAAATGGTCTCCAACAAACAAAACATGAACAAACTGCAACTATGAATCTTTTTGAGATTCACTGGTTTGCTCTCAAATTAAACTCATGAGAATATCCAGGACCGTGGGAGGAGTTGAGAACCGTAAGCCACCAATGGGGACCTCAGAGGCCTTCAGAGATGGAGGGAGATGGGGGGAGGAGGAGGGCGGAACCTGGAAGGAAAGAGATGGAGCAGCACTGAAGGCCATTCAAGGAGGAAACTTTGTCCCATTCTCTGGCTTCTGGAGAACCACGATTGACAACCAGTAAGGTTGTTTCCCATAGGTTGAGGTTTACCTGAGGAATAGTGTTGTAATATAATATGGTGATAATGTATAGAGAAGTGACTGCTGCCTGGCTACAGCCATGCTGTCATTTATAGAAAAGCTGAAAAAGTGTCAGAAAAGATGTCATGCATAGCCAAGCCCGGTGGTGCATGCCTGTAATCCCAACACTCAGGGAGGCAGAGGCAGGCAGATCTCTGTGAGTTCAAGGCCAGCCTGATCTACATAGTGAGTCCAGGATAGCCAAGGCTTCACAGAGAAACCCCTGTCTCCAAAACCAAAAAGTAAAACCAAACCAAACCAAACAAAACAAATGCCATGCAGAATGAGCTGAGAGAGTAGCTATCACGGTGTTTCCTTGGAAGGGGGTCTTCCTCTGGCAATTAGGGCCTCAAGTCATTCTTACTCCCCGTGTGCGGTTCCCTGGAGAAATTTTATTTCTTTTGGTCCCAGTACAAAGGTCCAGGTCCTTCTTGTTGCTGCTCAGTCTTCTGTCTCGGGAAATGCAGACATCTGTGCGGTGTGTGGTCTATTCACCAGCACTCTATGGGAGTGAGATTGCCCTGGCCAATGGCGTTACATATCTTTGTCAGGACAAAGTAGGTTTCCTGTTGCCCGTAACCTTGCCACCCTTGGGTGCTCTCTGTCATCGTCACTTTGCCATTCTACTGGGAGATTCGTGGGATGACAATGCCATGCGGCAGAGTGCTAGGAGGAATTTCCTCCATAGAGTAGAAGTTGGATCCCAGACCCCAGTTATTCCTATTCTTCTTTCTCCTCATTGATTGATTGATTGCATGTGTGTGTGAGAGGGAGGGAGGGAGAAAGAGAGAGAGGGAAGGAAGGAGGGAGGGAGAGAGAGAATATGTGTATAAGATTCCTGTGAGAGAGAGAGAGAGAGAGAGAGAGAGAGAGAGAGAGAGAGAGTCTGGGTGCTAGCATACCGTGGCATGCATCTAGAAGCCAGAGGACAGCTTTTGGGAGTAGCTTCTCTCTTTCCACCTTGTTGAGGGAGAGCCTCTCTTGCTACAGCTCTAGGCTAGCTGGCCTGCAAAGGTCCAGGGGATTCTGCCGTCTCCTAGTCCTCTCCTGAAGTAGGAGGGTTGGGACTGCAGGTACTCATCCGACTCTTTTACACGAGTTCAGTGGCTCCACCTCAGGTTGTCAGACTTGCCTCAGCCAGCGCTCTCGTACCCACTGAGGCATCTCACAGGCCCCTGTACCCTTCTTAACCAAAATAGATCCACACAGGCCTGGGGGAAGGGTCAGACTCCCCTTTAGTTCTTCAGCAAACCCGGTCCTTCTGGTTTTCCCTACTGGCTAGATAGAAAGTATGCCCTGAGGCCACAGGGCCTTAGGGTGGTGAGTCAGGCTTTTCCTTTTGGCAGTGACAGGTCTTACTGTGGGGGACAGCTGGGTGCTATGTTGCTTTCTCATCCTTGAGGTATAAGAGGATCTATACGGCACCCATAGGTGGACCTCTTGTATGCCTCCGTTATCACGTGTCAGTCACGTGTTACCACAAGGGCCAGAAACCGGGCACCCTCCCCCCATCCTAGCATCCTACAGATAGCTCCAATCATGCCTCTTACCTCTTCCGATGTGTCTAGTGGCTCCCCACTGCCTGCAAGGTCACACACTCCTCAGGGAGGCCTCCCAGGCTCCATCACAAGCCTAGGCCTCAGACACACTTGGCATTTGGCCAAGTGCCCTTCCTTGCTCTGCCTTGATGGTTCTCATCCACCCCACTGTGTTATAGCACCATGACTGCAAATGCTTCTCCCCTTATCCCAAGGACTGTTCTGTCCCTCGTATCACCCCCCCCACCTGCACACAGTCCCCTCTTCTGTCTCTAGAGCCTGTCTAAATAGTATGATGTTTCACCTACCGAAGTAATGCCTATGTGAGCACTTATTCCCATGGAGAACACACAAGTTAGCACACCGGCTCTGTTCCTTCATCTGTGGCCTCTGGGGAGTCAGCCCTGGCCTGAGCCTTGCGTTGGAGATTCATTTGCTTTATGGGGAACTACTGATAGGCCGATAGTCCTCTCCCACCCCTCTCCATGGAAAGGGACAATTGGCAATGTCTAGGGACACCTTGGACTGCCACCACTTATGTCTGTGATGTTACTGGCATTTGGAGGGTAGAGGCCAGAGAGGCTGTTCATCATCTTATCCTGCAAAGCACTGGGCAGCTCCACCTGCTCTGAACCCCGCTGCGATAGGGTTGAAAAGGAAGGTGTAGAGGAAGAAACATAGAAACGTAACACAGGTCTTCGAGGACACCCATTGTACAGCTGTGCTGCGTGAGGGACCATCCTTAAATGTACCCAGTGTTGACTGCAGCTCTCAGCAGAAAGCCTGGCACACAGTAACTCTGTACAGAAACCGAAGGAAGAAAACAGGACAAGGGAAATATTCTTATTTTTGAAGGTCCACGGGTGGGAAGTTGATGGCGCCGGGTTGATGGAAGATGTGGAGGCTCCGAGGTTGGGGGTGAAGAGGAAGGTGCCCTCCTTTGGCACAGTGGTGGGAAGGGAGGCTGAGGTCAGATGGCTGGGGCTGGGGGTGTGGTGGGAGCACTCTCCTCGTTTAATGGCCAGGGCACTTTTGTCGCTGGCTGTGATTCACGGGGCCACAGCGAGGCATGATTCAGGCTGTGGGGCTTGACCACGGCAAGCCACCCAGATGACTGTTTCAGTAATAACACACTTTTATGTCCTCCTTTCATGGCGGGTCTTAAAGCACCTGCAAACATTAATTAAGGCTCCTGAGTTCCACGAGGTGCTGGGTGCAAACATCACTCTCACCGCTTGGTAGAGAAGGTAAACTGAGCCAAGGCAGCTTCAGCCTTGAAGTGCTTTGTTTGTGGGGGCCAGTCGTGGAAAAGAAGCTGAGGCCTGACTGCCCTCTCCCCAACTGTGACTCCTCCACCTTTAGGCTCTCTCTGGGACACCTTGAATAGAAATAGTATCCTGGTTCCCTTCTGGGGTAGGGGACTGCAGGCAGGTAGGGGCAGAGGGCATGCTCAGGCTGGGATACAGAGGTGAAAAGTGTAGGCAAGCCCTCATTCCCATTCGCCACCTTCATGACTGTCACAGCCCCCAGGGACCTGGCCTGCAAGCCCCTCTGGAGTAGCGCAGCCTTGGAGCAGAAATGGCCTCACAGGGACATGACACAGTGCTTTTGGGAGAGACATGGCAGAGGAAATGATATTCTCCCTTGGTGAAGTGAAAACAACTGAGTATTCCTTACATTATTCTTGCCTATTTTCAATAAAGTCGGTGCTACTTCTATATACAAACTTTAGAATAAGGGTGACGAAAGGGGAGGGGAACGGAGGAGGAAGAGGAAAGCAGATTCAAAGGCCACTGAAAGCAGGATTTTGACCACCCCTGGGATAGTGACTAAAGCAAGTACAGGGTCCCAGAGACCCTCTGAGGTGGCAGAAAACCCCTTTCCAGTGCCACAGTGGACACAGAAAGCAAATCAGGAGATGGGGAAGGAGGAGAAAAGAAGAAGCTTGTTTTCCAGTGCAGTCCAAGAAATACCTCTTGAACTTGAACTCAATTCCCTGGTGCGCCCGCCCGCCCGGAGTCGGGATGCCCCGCCCCTCAGGCCAGCACTGCCGCCTGCGGTGACTCACGAAGGGGGATGCTTAAATGACAGGGAGGACCCAGAAGGCCCTCACTCATGCTGCAGTCTTGAGCCCGACCGGTCCTCCTCCTCTCTTCGCCGGCTCCCTCTTGTTGGCTGCTGGTAAGTGGGTGTCCGCCCTCCCAGCTGGGCTGACCGTAGGATCCTGGGAAAGACTCCAGAAGGGGCAGGGCTGGATCGTGCCTGGATGCTCTGAGGAGGCCAGGACGGGTACAGATCACTCAGGAGTTGGGCTAGCCTGCCCCCACTGGCCCGATCCCAGGGTTCCAAGCTGTGAACCTTGACCTCCTCCTGTTTGCTGTCTTTGTCTTTATGGTTTGTGAAGTCAGCCTGGGGGTGCAGTGGTGAGTGCTTTTGACCTGCAAGGAGTTAGCTGAAAGTTGATTGAAGCACCGGGTTTAGCTCCTCCTGCAGGAGACAAGATACACAAAGGTTCTGGTTGTTGAAACCGGAATCATTTCCTCCGCACCTACAGATGTGGCGGCTTATAGGGGGCCCTGCCCACGGATCTGTCCAGGACAGTGAACTTAAATACAGGGTTTCTTCCCGGGAGAAGTTAGTCCTCTAACTGTCGAAGATTTACAGTGTTACTGGATGGATTCCAGCAGATGTGCAGTCCCTCGTTAGGAGTGCCGCTTTGGAATCCAGTTGCCCGGTTAGAAGTCCAGGTTCTAACTCTGTGTGTTTAGATGATCCCATCTGGTCATCTAAGTGTGTCATGGGCTCTAGGTCAGGGGAGCGGATGAATTGGGAAGGAGAGGCTGGAGGTAGACTTGTGATGAGAATCAGGTGTCGGTATGTATGTATGTATGCATGTATGTCTGTAGTGCTAAGGAACAAACTCAGGACCTCAAGCATGCTAAGCAAGCACTCTGCCACTTAGCTGTAGTAGCCACAGCTGACTGTGTGAGTTTTTATTTCTTTTTGAGACAGGGTTTCACTCTTTAGCTCTGGCTGTCCAGATGTCATGATGTAGAGCAGGCTGGCCTCAAACTCACAGAGATCCTGCTGCCTCCCGAGTGCTGCGGAAAGGCAGAGCCTTCCAGACCTTCCAACCTGAGCCATCTACACCAAGTGCACCATCCCAGGCAGACTGATTCCTGTCATGTCACATGCACTCATGGCACTGAGTGTTGTCTGCCACACGTTGGCATCTCTTCCTGGAGATGTAGCTGGCATTACCTGTTGTGGGCAGCTCTCAGATGTGTGTGTGCCCCTGCTCTGTAGCTTGGAAAGTCCCTAACCGGGGCTTCTTTCTTTCTGCATCTGCCTGAACATCTGGAGTGAATTCGGGGCTAGACAGTCCAATTTGCCTGTGGTCATGAGTCAGCTGTTGGTCTCAACAGCGACAGTGACAGGGAAGGCATGTGAAAGGGTCGTGGCCAGCAAGAGCTCTGAGCAGACCCCACAGCAAGCATAGGAAGGTTCTTCCCAGGGCTGGGGGGGGGGTCCTCCCCAGACCAGCTCTGTGAATGAAGGGATATGAGGGGTGAATGGAAGTAGATCCAGATGTGCAGGAATGAGAGGTGGGAGACAGGCTTCCCAGACATTGTCCTGCCAAGCAAACACACTAAGGCTGTGGTTACAGATGACAGCTTTCTTCCCTCCATCCTGACCACAGAGAGACAACAGGAGCTGCAGGTTCCAGTGCCTGGCTGTGGGACACAGATCTGATCAGAGGTCATACCGTCTCCCTCTCTCCTACCTAAGATGCCACACAAAGATGTATCTTTGTAGACTATGGATTCTGATGAAAAGCTCCCACTTTCAAGCTCCTGCTGTTGTGCTGGGAAGTTATTGCTCTTATAGCAAATTATAGCCCTGTTCTGGCCTCTACAGGAAGCCAGGCTAGGCCTGCCCAAGGCTTGGGAGGGTCCCCACAGAGAGCCTGGGGTGGGATTGCTTGAAAAACAAAACAATGAACAATATTTTGGCATTTGTTTTGTTTGTTTCAAGACAGGGTTTCTCTGTGCAGCCTTGGCCATGCTGAACTCGCTCTGTAGATCAGGCTGGCCTCAAACTCAGAGGTCTACCTCTGCCTCCTGACTGCTGGGATTAAAGGCGGACATTGCCACGACCGCCGCCGCCACCACCACCACCACCATCCAGTAATATTTTGGCTTGAACACCCCAGACAATGAGGTTGTGAAGGTCTTGCCCTGGGATTCCAGGGTGCTTTGTGTCTGGGGTAGAGTATTCCGAAGTCACAGGCTGTGCCTGTTGAGATTTCCATGCTCAACCCTTCTGGTGCTCCTCCGAATCTTCCCTCCGAATCTTCTCTTCCCTCTTCCAGGGTACCAGGGTGACCCTAAACAACACACCACCAGGGCAGCCTCAGTGGGTAAAGTCACTTGCAGAATGAGTTGGGGGAGGATTTGGGTTTAGCTAGTAATGCTAGGTAGGTGGAGGGTGATTATATGTGAGCCAATCAGGTTAGGGGGAGGGGCAAGCCCGGCCCCTTCCTCTTCCCCAGAGTGCCTGAGGTGGTAGCCTAGACACAGACAAGGGCTTGTAGAAGCCTTGCATTTGAGGTCCAGAGGTTCAGCAGGCTCTGGGTTGAGAGTCTTCAGTTGCCTCGCTAAGGACCAGTCGGTAGGAAGGTGACTTCAAAAGGCTCTTGTACCTGTGGTGTCCTGAATTCCGTGAACTATATGAAGGAGCAGTGTCTAGGCTCAACTAGAGCAAGCTGCAGGTTCCAGGCGGGGGTGGCAAATCAAGAGGTGCAACTGGATGATAAAGCAGCCTTCAGTCTCGTGTGTTCCCATTCTCTCTCTGTTCTTGGCGGTAAATGATGCAGGCTCTGAGCATGGCTTCCTGGGTAGTCTAGACTACATTCGAGGTTCTTCTGAGTGGTGTGTGGACACTTGAATAGAGAGTCGCTGTGTGTGTGAGTCTAGGCCTCAGCCTAACCTAGAAGTTAGGAGCTCTGTGGGCGGAGCCTCTGGATATCCGATTTTGCTCAACAACAAGATAGCAGTAACTACCCCTCGCTTTTCTTGGAAAGCCGCTTTGTTCCCAGTCTCAGTGTGTTGCACACTTTAGGTCACTTCACAGTCATAGCAGTGGTGCTGGGAGATCAGATCTAGTCAAAAGATCCTTAGGCCATTGTGTGTGTGGGAGTTTGTGTGTGTGTGTGTCAGTGTGACTGAATGTGTGTGAGTGTATATATGTGTGAGTGTGTATGTATAAGTGAGTATGTGAGTGTGTATATGCGTGAGTGTGTACGAGTATGTGTGTGGGTTTGTGTGAGTGTGTGTGCAAGTGTCTGAGAAAGAGAGAGATGGACAATCTGAGGTCTGAGTTCATCCATGTTTAGCCTCTCTGACTTCACGCTTCTTAGAATACGAACCAAAGAGCAGCTGTCGACAACACTGGGCAGGAATGGGGACAGCAGCTCCAAGCCTGGCCTCTCTCTTGGGTGACCTAGGGTCCATTTCACTCCAGAGCAGGCCTTTTTGAGGAAGTCATCCTCAGGAAGTGTCACACACGTGGCAAGATATCCTCTTTGAGAGCCTCAGTTTCCCCGGGTGCACTGGAAAGGGCAGGAGAGGCCCTAAGGCCTCTAGTGTCGGGGTCTGTGTGAAGATAGAAAGATTAGCTCAGAAGTTGCCCTGCCGGGAAACTTTTGAAGCATGCAGGCTTGAGGAGGTAAGAGTTTTCAAGCCTTGGCATGCAAGTGGGGCCTAGCCCGGGAAGGGAAGACGGGAGAAAAGCAAGTCTTCATTCAGGCTCTTTTTTGCCTCCAGCTGAAACACAGTAGAATTACAAGGGCTTCAGAAGCTTTTACAGAAGGGGAAACTGAGGCAGCAGTCACCTTTACTCGTGCTGTTGATGTCAAGACCAGAGTAGAATAGGGGTCCCCATGGCCCTCTCAAAGTCCCAGTTTGTGGCGTTTAAATAAGGAGTCTCTTTCCAGGGGACACTGTGTTTAATGAACGCGAACAATGGTACAAATCCAAGAAGGCCCAGCTCCCAACCAGCAAAGCCCAGGGCTTCAAGGCTAATTATGCCTTCGCTTGTGAGTCACAGGGTGTTTCTGCAGCGCCCTTGTTCAGTCGTTTCCACTTCTGGGGAGGGGCCGCGTCCAAGTCCAGGTGAGCTGTCGGTCCTTCTGTCTGTCTGCCAGCTCTGTGACTACGTGGATCTGACTGACGCCAGGTGTACCCCCTCCCCAAGGGTTGGCTGAAATGATTGAGGACGCGCTCGAAGCCTGGAGGAGGAAGCTGTAATTAGGGAAGCTTTGAGGACCTTTAACTGCCATTGTCACGGCTGCCAAGCGGCACTGGGCAGCGTGGGCTATTAGGTCACCATATGTTAGCTCCTTGAGGCCAAGGGCCATGGCCTGCAGCACTGCCAAGAGTCCAAGGCCTAGCCCCAGGCCTGCTTTGGGTGTTCCTTCCTTGCAGGACTCGGGCATCTTTGGAGTGCTCCTGCAGGTGGTCAGGAGCAAGGGGATGGTGGTGGGGCCGTTGGGGGAGGCACCAGCTGTAACAACCACTGGAAAACAAGAAACAGCTGCATGCAGCACTGGGTGGGATTAGAGGATTAGACAGTAGACAGAGAGGATTTATAAAAAGACACTGCAAATTCTTGCAATATTTGGTGTGCTGAGTGTGGTCCATTTTAGACTACAGTGCCTGCTCCCACAGGGAATTAGCTTCTCCCTGATGTTCCTCCCAGGCTAGGAAGTGCCCTGCCAGAGCTCAGAGGCTTCATGGGGCTGCCCTGACACCCCTGACTAGCTGGAGAGATAGTCCTGGTGGGGAGCTCCTTCCTGCAGGAAAAGACAGCAGGTAGAGCTTCAAAGTGATGGGCATGTAATGGCTCTACATTACTTGGGCTATGACATCATCCTTGGAACTGGGAAAATGAACATTTAGAAAAAAATAAACAGTTCAGATAGCACCAGGAGCAGTTGGGCTTCAGCCATGGGTACATCATCTCCCACACATCGACCAAGGAGATGGATCCAAGTCCTGACCGACCAGCCTCCTGGAAGACGAATGGCTCTCACTTCTACTCTGTGGGACACAGTCATAGGGCCTGAGGTCTCGGCTGTGGGCTGGACCTCCATGGTCTTCTCCACTGACCGCTTGCTTGGGGTGGGAGCCTTTTTTCCCTCTCATTAATCTAAAAGCACTCATCTGTGCTCGAGCATGGTACTTGCCGCCTCTGTGAGACTGTGCGCACCAAGCGTGAAGTGAACCCTGCCGAGCCGTGACCCCAGCACACTAGCGTTGGCCTCTGTATCTGCATTACATCTTTTATGCCATGGCCACTTTTCACGTGCTGAAAACCCTGGGTGCGCTCCTGGCTATTCATCTGTAGGTCCTTCAATGGATGCTCTAGGTTCTTATGTTCTCTCACTGTCTTCCGGGAGTTCTTTAAGAAACCAGCTCGTCCTTGGCCTTCAGGTTTAGAGTGCGGTAAGATGTGGGGGAGTGTAGAGTAAGGTCGCCACCTCCTCCCCTCCGCACTGTACTTTCCTTAAGATGGTCTACGAGCACATTAGGTTTCTTTGTTACCTCCATAAGAAGCCTTGCGTTCTGAACACCAAGCCTTTTGTTTCCTGTGCTCTCTTTGTATGTAGTGTTTGTTGAGGGGAGGGGGGGTGTGCACTTGCCCCTGCCAGGCGCACACATGAAGGCCAGAGGTCACTTCAATTATCTTCCTCATTGCCACCTGTTTTTTGAGAAAAAGTCTCTCACTGAACTTGGAGCTCCTCCATTTAGCTGCAATGACTTGTGCCAGACTCTTCCCCCCCCGCCCCCATTATTTATTTATTTAATGTATACGAGTGTCCTATCTCCATGTACACCTGCATGCCAGAAGAGGGCGCCAGATCTCATTATAGATGGTTGTGAGCCACCATGTGGTTGCTGGGAATTGAACTCAGGTCCTCTGGAAGAGCAGACAGTGCTCTTAATCACTGAGCCATCTCTCCAGACCCTCTTTTTGTTTTGTTTTGGTTTTTGGACATGGTTTCACTCTGTAGCTCAGGCTAGCCTCAGAGTTGCAGGGATGCTTTTGTTTCAGCCTCCCGAGTGCTAGTATTACAGGCATGAGCCGCTGTGCCTGGCTCTGTGTGCCCTCTGCAATGTGTGCCCACTTTTCTCTCACTCTCTTTTGGACCTGACTCACTGTTTAAATGTGGTCAGCAGTTTTACTTGCCTCCTACTCTTTTGCCACCAGACTTGAGTGGCCCATGGAGCTCCTTTCTCTTCCTCCACAGCTATATATACTTAGGCAAGTGCTTCATGAGAGTTCAACAGGCCAGGGCCAGAAAGGGCTGTGAGTAAATGAAAAGCTGAAGTTTGTGTGGTTAAAAGACAAGTAGGGTCTTTCTGAGATGCCTGTTTGTTTGGGGGATGGAGGGTTGTAGGAAGCCCATGCCAGAGTGGGGAGCCAGGCTCAGGACCCCATGATTTCAGGGCATCGAGAGAAGCTGCAGAGCGCCCTCACCACACACAGTGTTTGCCTTGACTGCCCATTCACACCCCTGCCTTTACTCAGCAAATTCACCCATTAGGAGAGGCAATGCGCTGGTAAGGCCTCACTTGCCAGTTTGGAGACTGGAGCCTTAAGACTGAGGCCTCAGCTTCCCTGCTTGTTGCTTCCCTATAAGACCATGAGAGGTGGCAACCGCTTAGGCTTAGGCTGGGGACACTTCGAGGACTTCCTGCCTTTGGGGACCCATGAGTGTATGCTAAGGCTAAGCTTAGCAACTCAAAGACATGCATTAGTGTAGCCATGCATAGGACACCCTTGAGTCTCTGCTCCCATCTAGCCCACACAACAGCCTCAAGAAGAAACATTTCTCAGAGAAGGAAGCTGAAGTTGGAGGCCTGGGAGCTCTCATTCAAAAGCAAACAGTACCTTAAAGATCCACATAGGGAACGATGCCCATGGCTCTGTACTTCATTGCCATAGGTGACTTTATATGCCAGTTCTTCCATGTACATGGCTCCTGTGTCTAAAGAGACATCTGGACCTACTTACACCCTTCAGCTTAAAGTGTGTCTATGTTTTCAGGGACTTACTCCAGGCCACCCAGTGTCTCTCTGTGGGAACCAGAACTCATACCAGAAGCCACACCCTTAGGCATCAGCTGAGGCCCAGCCACCTCTTCCAGACAGACAGCATGTGGTACAGACAGTGGCTTCTTATCACAGATGGCTTGGATTAAATCTAGATGAAGCACACGTGGACTGGCTGAGAAAGGGCCAGGGTGGTGATGGTGGCCATGGGCTAGTGGGGAGGGCAAGAGAGAGGGTAGAAACAGCTGCTTCCCTTTACTCTTCCCTCCCTCTGCTGGTCTTCGCTGCCCCTCCCTATAACCCCTAACAGCTTCCCCAGGCTCAGAACCCATGGATGTACTGATTTATTCTCATTTCCCATCTGGTCCTTCCAACCTGGTGATCCATATTCTGTCAGCCTGTCCCTGTGCTGAGAGACAGAGAAGTTATAAGACAGTTCTTCGGGGAACACCACTGAAGAGGGGGCAGAAAGATTTTAAGAGTCGTAGGTAGGGGAGGGGCCTGTTGAGGGCTCACTACAGCTGTGGTCGCCTGCAGAAGATTTGCACAAAATCAAGCCAGTCAACAGTTTAGCATGGGTGAGGAGGGGCTTGTGAGCCCCCACCCCTAGCTGAGGAGCTACTAAAAATAGACAGTTGCTAATGGAGAGACAGTTTTATTTAAGGGTGTGGCCCCTGGTAGGGAGTGGAGATCCCCACGCCCATGTGTATATGGGCAACACAAATTGGACTCAGGGGGTTATTAGAGAGAGGACATGAATTGGTGTGGGGTGGGTGGATAGCAGGGATCTGGAGGAGGAGTGTGGGGGGAAGTGAATATGACTGAAATACAATGAAAGTCTCAAAGACTTAGTTAAAATATGTATTTTTATATTTAAATATTTTATATTTAAAGACAGTTTTTTTTTAATCTTAGCAAGCTATAGGATTGTAAGATAACACTCTTAAATAGCTTGCTAACTAGGGAAGGAGACAAATAAATCCCACCTAAGGCTGGCTGTGACATGGCAAGAGAAGACGTTGGGGTTATCATTTGCACAAGGGCGTGACTAATACTCACAGATGAAATGATGGCTGGGCTTGCACTTGACCGAGTGGGAAAGACTTGAATGAGCATGAGGAGCCTTCCAGGTGAGGTGATGGCTAGGGCAAAAGTTGGAAGGACAGTGGCTCCCTGGCCAAAGCAGAGAGAGCTTTGGGTTAGGTGCACGAGGTGAGGCTTAAAGCCGTTGCTGGAATGAAGGCTGGTGGTAGGTGAGGTGACCGTGACTCACACATCTCTCTTCTCACACAGGCCATGCCACTGAAACACTATCTCCTTCTTCTGGTGGGCTGCCAGGCCTGGGCTGCAGGCTTGGCCTACTATGGCTGCCCTAGTGAGTGCACCTGTTCCCGGGCCTCCCAGGTCGAGTGCACAGGGGCGCAGATTATGGCAGTGCCTACTCCTCTGCCCTGGAATGCCATGAGCCTGCAGATCCTCAACACGCACATCACTGAACTCACTGAAGACCCGTTCCTCAACGTGACAGCCCTCATCGCCCTGAGGATGGAGAAGAATGAACTGTCAAAGATCATGCCAGGTGCCTTCCGCAACCTGGGCTCGCTGCGTTACCTCAGCCTTGCCAACAACAGACTACAGATGTTGCCTCTTGAGACCTTCCAGTACCTGAAAAATCTAGAATCCCTCCTTCTGTCCAATAACCAGCTGGTGCAGATCCAGCCAGACCAGTTCTCCCAGTTTAGTAATCTTAAGGAACTCCAATTGCATGGCAACAATCTGGCAGCCATCCCAGAAGGAGCCTTTGACCACCTGGTGGGACTCACTAAGCTCAACCTGGGCAAGAACAGCTTCGACCACCTGTCACCTCGGGTCTTTCAGCACCTGCGCAACCTCCAGGTGCTTGGGCTAGCTGAGAACAGGCTTTCGGACATTCCCATGGGCACTTTTGATGCTCTTGGCAACCTCCAGGAGCTGGCCCTGCAGCACAACCAGATTGGTACACTCTCCCCTGGCCTGTTCCACAATAATCGCAACCTCCAGAGACTGTATCTGTCCAACAACCACATCATGGAGCTGCCCCCTGGCATCTTCATGCAGATGCCCCACCTTAACAAGCTCACACTCTTTGGGAATTCCCTGAAGGAGCTCTCCCCGGGGGTCTTTGGGCCGATGCCCAACCTGCGGGAACTCTGGCTCTACAACAACCACATCACCTCCCTCCCCGACAACATCTTCAGCAACCTGCACCAGTTGCAGGTTCTGGTTCTCAGTCACAACCAGCTCAGTTACATCTCCCCAGGAGCCTTCAACGGGCTGACGAATCTCCGAGAGCTGTCCCTCCACTCCAATGCTCTCAAGGACCTGGATGAGCGTGTCTTCCGAGTGCTGGTCAACCTGCAGAACATCTCCCTCCAGAATAACCACCTCCGACAGCTCCCTGGAAGCATCTTCGCCAACGTCAATGGCCTCATGACCATCCAGCTGCAGAACAACAATCTAGAGAACTTGCCTTTGGGCATCTTTGATCACTTGATGAACCTGTGTGAGCTCCGTCTCTATGACAACCCCTGGAGGTGTGACTCAGGTATCCTTCCTCTCCGTAACTGGCTCCTTCTCAACAGAGCCAGGTTGGGGACAGACGCTCTTCCAGTGTGTTCTAGTCCCAACAACGTCAGGGGGCAGTCCCTCATCATCATCAACATCAATGTCCCTGCACCCAGTGTCCAGGTCCCAGCAATCCCTGATGTATCTAGCTACCCAGAAGTACCACGTTTTGCAGACACATCAAGTTACCCTGATACACCAAGCTACATTGACACCACATCCTCCACCACAGAGATCACCAACGCCGTAGACTACACCGATCTGAGCACCACCGAAGCCATTGATGACCGCAATACATGGGGTATGACAGACACGCAGAGTGGGCTGGCCATCGCTGCCATTGTGATTGGCATCGTTGCTTTGGCCTGTTCCCTAGCTGCCTGCATCTGCTGCTGCTGCTGCAAAAAGAGGAGCCAGGCAGTCCTGATGCAGATGAAGGCTCCCAATGAGTGTTAGGGAAGCAGGCTCGAGCAGGGCTGGGGAAGGGATAAAGCAGAGGATCTGGGAATGTGAGCGTTCACCTTCCAAACCTGGGTCCACACGGCCAGGCTCTGATGGCCCCTGAGTCTTCTATAGAGAAGCAGATATTTCAGGATCTTCTACTCCTAGAGGAATCTAATTGGCCATTGAAAGAAAGAAAGAACGAAAGAAAGAAAGAAAGAAAGAAAGGAGGGAAGGAAGGAAAAGAAGAAAGGGAGAAGGAAGAAAGAAAGAAAAGAAACAAACCAAGAAAGAAAGAAGAAATCCATGGGGGTTCTAGGTCAATGCCTAGGCGGCCTTCAGAGGGGCCCTCTGCCAAATCCTCATTGCTTCCAAGAACAAGCTTCCCTGTGCCCAGCCCCTCCTAGCCTCTGTAGATGACAAAGCCTGCTCACTTGGTGAAATAGTTCTCTGCTGGGACAACCTGTGCCTCAAAGTATTATATATGCTGATTTCTTTTTTCTTGTTTCTGTTTTTGTGCCATGGCTTGACTCTGTCCCCTTGAGGGAGAGGTTTCCCTTTGTTTTTCTGCTGCTGGAGGCAGACTAAGCTCTCTCTGCGAGAAGGTTTGGATCTTCCAGCTCCGTGCACTGGCGTGGAGGGCGCTCTGTGAGACAGGAAGACATCCGTGCTGTCTCCTGGGCAGAGTTTTCATTGGCATCTATTGCTACAAGCTCGGCCTCTTAGAGAAGAATGTTGAGAGCTTCAAGCTTTCCTTCGAAGATCTTTATCCCATTACGGATAAAATCCCATAAAATCGCACAGATTGGCTTAAGTTCTCAAAACATGAAGATCAACTCATTGAAACTGGTCGAAGAAAGCAACCCGCTTCCTGGGGTCCTTGCTCTCACCCCACACACTTTCCCTTTCTGGTTTTTGTATTGAAGTATCACATACACACAGGAAAGCGGGAGTGTGGTAGAGTACAGCCCTGAAAATTCTCAAACTCCGAATGTGTGATGTTCATGCTGTCTCAAGGTCCCCACCCCGAGCTTGTTCTGGAGCACTTCTGGGGACGCTGTGGACGTTACAGCTTTCCACGGGCTAGGGAGGAATTCTTACAGCCCCCCCCCTCCATGGACAGCCCTTGTCCAGGCCTGGCTGTTAGGAGTAAAAGAGATGTATGAACAATGGGGACAAGAGGCAGCCAAGCTGGCCAGACCAGAAGCATGCGAACTACGGTCGCCTGTGCAAGCACACTTCTCCCCTGCCAGCAAGCCCTGTGCTGTTCATCGGCAGCGCCCCCGTACTGATCCTTTTATGGGCATTATATGCCCATATCTGTTTCTAATTTTTGCTCTTTGCTTGGAAGAAGCAAAATAGCTCAGAGATGAGGTCTTCCAGCTGAACAACCAAATGTAATGGAAACCAGGAATCCTTCTACACTGTGGTCAAACCCTCCATCAACATTAGTCAGCTGTAGCTAGGCTTCGGCGTGTTCACAGACAGCAGATATCAGGACACACCAAAAGGTCAAATGGGGGCGTGGGCTGGCCCCGCAGAACCTTCTGCCCGGGGTCTTGTTTTGTGCTGGATGGTTTCAAGTTTTCTCTTTGAGTGACAGCCATAAAATATGCCTTAGCCATGTTTCTTGCTACACATTTGTCTATTTCCACACATTAAACAGTTATGATCAGGGAAACAGCTTTCCTGAGACAACTGATACAGAGGCAAACGCAGCGAAACAAGCAGGTGTGGTGGTGCACGCCTTTAATCCCAGCACTTGGGAGGCAGAGGCAGGTGGATCACTGAGTTCTAGGGCAGTTTGGTCTATACAGAGAGAGTTCTACGATAGCCAGGGCTACATAAGAAGACCATCCCTCAAAAACAGAACAGTCCAAGAGAATTTCAGACTTTCCTATCACTGAGGGAAGGACTCCACTGATCACAAGGATCTTAAAATCTATCTCCAACCTGTGGTGATGCATATAAGGCAAATCAGAAATCCCTCTGGGTCTTGGCAAGGGGGAGCTCACCTGATGTGCAGGCTTCCCCTCCAGTTCCCTGACAGAATAGCTCATAAGGGATGCTTGTGAGAGCTGGCACACCTCATTGGTCCAGGGAAGCTGATGCTAGTCAAAAGACATCATCTCTCCAAGGCAAATCTGGGTCTCTCAGGTGTTTGCAAAGTATCTATAGCAACTGGTACACATGAACCAAAGCGGTCTCCAGTCTCTGAGTGAGTGTGAGCATGGTTCTGCTGACTGTGACCTGCTGGTAGGCCCTGGGTTGAAGAGAGTGAGCTGGATCTGCTTTACTGCAGATGGAAGCTTCAGGTACTCCTTGGCAGCTATGTCCAGCCTCAGTTGGGCTAGGGATGGAGAGAGGTGACATTCACAGTATCTGGTGTCCCCTGTCAGTCATAATCTGGAACCGCTGGTCGCTTCTGACATTGATGGTGGTGTACCTCACTGTTCCAAAGGCTGGACTGGACACATCTGTCTTCTTCTGGCCTATCCAGGAGCCCACAGGTAGTGATCTAAGTGCACAGGTGCTAGAGCCTTTCTCTGGACCTTCTGCTCCCACCTTTTCCTTTCTCCTCACTGCAGGCTCCAGATGGAGTCATCAGGCCTGCTCCTTATTGATGACCTGTTCCTCCAAACCACATCTTGTAGTAAGGGTAGGAGGTGCCAGGAACAGTGGGTGGAGGGGCCTTTCCAATAGGGTAATGCATTTTGCTCAGTTTTGGGGGATGGAGTGAGCTCTGTGGTCCCTAGAAGTCTGTGATAGGATGCCCTCTTTGCTCACTGGTTTCTGGACTACCAGTCTTTACGTGGAGCAAGGAGGGGATCCGATGCTGGAAGAAAGCTAAGAAAGACCAACTAGAGCCAGTATGCTAATAGATACTCAGGGCCTGGATGCCCTTCAAAGCTCTTGATGTGAATTCTCTTTCTCACCTTCTTGGCACCTTGTGGAATTAGTCCCACCATTATTCTTTTGTACTGGGGCCTTTTCTGAACAGTGACCAACAGATAACACCCGTATGAGTTCTCATGGCCTGTCCAGGCTTTTACCAGGAAACCAAAGGAAACAGGCCATATGGCTACAGCTGGGTTCTCAGAGCTTCTCACCAGCAGCCACACAGTTTCCTCAGGCATCCGGATGGTAGAAAGGAACCCTGGAATCCACTTCCGGCCTTGGAAAGCACATGGAGAGCAGGCTGATAATCCAAGTCAGGAAGCAGGCATTTTGTGTGTCCTACAGGTAGCTCCAAGCTCCTCAAAGATTTGGCTCCAGACCCCACAGTCAGAACCAGATCTGGCTGCTGAAGAGAATGATGATGGTCTCAGGAGGGAAGCCTCCAGCAGGGTTCAAACAGTGGGCATCAGGTAGCTTCCGGGTAGAGCACCACCCAGGGCCCTTCTCCTAAGGAAAGAGTGTTCTTGCTGCCCATTGCCTTTGCTCGCCTTCTACAACAATCACGCTTGCCCTACTAGAGAACCTCTGTAGACAGTCCCAGTTGCTTGGCAGTGCATTTAGAGATTTCTAAGCTCCCAGGGTTTTACGGAATGTGAGCCCTTGTGCTCAGGGTTGGGGGAATCTGTCCTTTGCTAGATGCTTCTTGTAACAGATTTGGTGTACAGAATCAACAATAAACAGTCTATGTGGGGTCAGTGCGTTCTTTGTGCATTCTCTGTCGACATCCTGGCGAGGGGCCTCACACCTGTATGTCACCCTTGTCACCATATTAAAGCTGACCTAGGTGGATGGCTCCTCACAGGAAGCTGATCCTGGGTGGAGAATAGACCTTTGGGGGGGGGGGAGGTAAGGAGGGAACAGGTAATATCCATAGGCCACTGTGGCTAGCAGGGACTTTCAGAATAAGTTTGGCCCTGTTTGACAGGTTAAGAAAGTGAATTCAAGGCCCAAAATTGGATTTCCCAGAGTCACCTTGTGAACTAGTGGCTGGCTTCCCTCCCACAGTCACCTGGAGTCCACTGGGACACACTTATGGAATTCGAGACAATGGGGAGAGGATTCGAAGCTGCACGCTTATTTCTCGGAGGATCCCGAAGCTCTGCCTTTGTTTTGTTCTGTTTTCCAAGACAGAGTTTCTCTGTGTAGCCTTGGCTGTCCTGGAACTCGCTCTGGAGACGAGGCTGGCCTTGAATGCACAAAGATCTGCCTGCCTTTGCCTCCTGAGTGCTGGGATTCCAGGCATGGGCCACCACAGGTGCATCCTTGAAGCTCTTGTTGCAAATATCCCTCTGGCCACTCAGAGGATGCACACACACACACACACGCACACACACACTTCCCTGGTGCCTCCTATTTTGTAGATTAGATTTGTAATGGAAAAGCCAGAATTCAAGCTGCTGTGACACCCGGTTCTTCTTGTTTGCTCTGCCGTGTTGACAAGCGGGACCAGTTGTGTTTCTAAAGGAGCCAAGGCCCTGGGAGCATGGATACCATAGATGCTCTCCAGGTGGGTGTGAGTCTCCCAAGAGATTCAGGTCCCGTGCCCTGTCACCTCTCATGGCAACCATCCTGCCTTTGCCAGGCCAGGCCCACCTGGGCCTGGGTACACTAGGCTCCTGGTGGTCTCCCTCTTTTGAAGACTTCTTCCTTCCACCTGTATTGAAAGAAAATGCCTCCTATTGGTCATTCAGGCCTTTGCGGTGTGGTGATGTCATCTGTTTGTGTGCAAAAGGAGTAGTGGGTTGCAGGAGCTTTCTAAAAGCGAGCAACACCTACACAACCCCAGATAACCTGGATGAGCAACCCCTGGCACTGAGGCATTGGATTGTCTCACTTGGTCACCCCTTCATGCTAAACACCTCAAATCGTATGAACACTCGTGTATAATCACATACACATGCACACACATTCCTCCCGAGATCATACCCACCACACGTGGTTAACTCTCATTTTCATAGTACATCTGAGTGCATGCATGCACACACAACTCCACCTGCTCTCACATGGGCACTGCACACATCTTCACTCACGTTCTCACGTGTTCACTTCACACAGACAACTGTAACTCACAATCTCACATGCTTAGTGCACACACGCACAAACACTTTAAGGTTTTCTCTTAGTGGCAATACTGAATGCTGAGCAGGTAGCTGGGTAGCCTCTTAGCCCACAACTCTATTCATAAGGAAATGGCCCTCACTCAGCCTGGAACACTTTTTAAGGGCTAGCGGCTGACTTGAGGTCTTAGAGCTGCCGAGCCTACAGCTTCAGTGGGATTTTAGCCCTATCAGGCTTCTGTCTATGGGGAACCATTTAGGGTCATTTTGCAATCTTCATAGGCCTTGCCCAAGTGACCTTGGGGACATTCCCGGAACAGTGAATCCACATGAGGGGAGGAACCCTTCCCAGGACTTTGGTCAGCGTTGGGGCTGGATTCAACTGAGCAGAGAACACACGAAATACTCCTCTGCTTCCGAGGAAAAACCAGGGCTTCTGGCCCCACCTGCCTTGCCCCTCACGGTAGGCCTCCTGCCTCGCCTCTGGCTCTGTGGGGATGCGGGGACATCTTGCTTAGGGTCCCAGCTGGGATGCTGGAAAGGGACTTGCTGCTCTTCCCTTAGAAGGCTGCAAGAGCTGAGTCCCCTTCCCAAAGAGGAGAAGCCCCAGAGTGGATCAGCTAGCCTTGGCTGGGTAGGGGCAGAGAAGGTGTGTCAAGCAGAGTCTAAGGCTGAGGACGGCCCATCCTGGCTCACAGGGAACTGGCTGTGAGTGGAGGCAGGCAGAGCGGTCACAGGTTCATGGTCCACCCTTGTTGGTGCCTATCCTGCGATATAATTAGTGCTGTCTTCTTGTCTTCCGCCGAGTGCCAGGCTTCAGTGATAATGCTCCCATTCCCCGTGCAGTAGTTTCAATGTTCTGTCTAATCAGGGACTAATTTTCACCCTAAGGGCTAAGATTCTAATTAGGATAAGGAAATGAAGGCTTTGATGTAGATGGGAGAAGGGAACCTTTTGAGCCCACACGGCTTGGAAGTACAGTGTCTGGATTCGAACGCAGAACAGGCTATGCGGACAGAGCCGCAGTGCCTCTCCACTCTGTTAAGAGATAAGGAGAGGTCACAGAGAGCCTCAAACATTCCATTCCTTCAGCCTGGTGCCATCTCTTTGCCCAGCCCTCACCCAGGTGCTGGGATGCCGAGCTGGGAGCCAAAATACTGCGGCAGGACTCTGACCCCTGGGGTTCAGTTGGGATATGCTTTACTAGAACACCAAGCAGAAGGACCCAGTGACCTGCTAGGTTAATGAGGGGCTGTCCTGAGGGCTTGAGGGTGGGTAGAAAAGGAGTGGGCACAGACATTTTAGAGCGTTACCAAGGGGCTGGAGGTATGGCAGAGTGGAAAGTGACAGCATGCAGTCCCTACCTTCTTATGTCAAGGTGCCAGCTTTCCCACAAAACCAACACAGCAAAGAGCCAAGTTCCTATGATCCTTTGCAATACCAGATGCGATAGCTACAGACCAGGAAGTACTACTGTAGGGTGCTGGAGTTGGTGTTTGGCTGTGGGGTCAAGCCTCGCACCTCCCAGGGGCCCCTGAGATCTGTGCCTAGTGTTTTATATAGTTACCTCTTATAAAATAGCTTTCTACCCGGCTTCTGCAGGAAACCATAGTGGCAGTGGGTCCAGGAGAGCAACATCCATGTCATGCCCAGAAGTCAGCATTTTGCAGTACTTCTTTTCATCTGCTGGCTCTTTTCACCTCGCCCACCCTTCCAAGATGTTCCTTGTGCCTTGGGGTGTATTCATATATGGGTGTCCCGTTCAGGACTGGACACTCAATAGTTACTTATTCTCAGCACTCTGGCCAGTTATGAGTCTCTGCCTTGGCTGCTAACCCTTGCAGAGAGAAACTTTCCCTGGCCAAGGCTGAGGGCAGCACTGAACATATGCACACACTTGCACGTGTTTGTGTATGTGCGTGTGTGTGTGTGTGTGTGTATACACACATGAGTGAAGTTGCCTGTGGAGGCCAGAAGAGGGTGTTAGATTCTCTGGAAACAGAGTTACTGGTGGGGATGCTAGAAACTGTACTGGAGGGACCATCCACACCCAGTTTAGTTTTGAGTCACTGAGGAAGAAAAGTGTTAAGAACAGGGCTGTGGGGAGTGGTCCCTTTGCTCCAAGGTGGAGCGACCCCAGGAGCTCACCAGTGTCCCCACAGCATCCCTCTGATGACATTTGAGCAGAACTGAGCCTTACTGTGCAGAGGAGGAGGATGTCAAGGCCAGATCAGTCACAACACACCCAGCTCTGGGCTTGGGCCTGCCTGGGTATGGTCTCATTTTATCCTTATGAGAAACCCATATAGGAAATAGTATCGTGCTCTCCACTTTAACGATGAGGAAAGTGAAGCATAGAGAGGGTATATCATCCACAAGGTACACAGCTGATTGGGATTTGAGCCAATACCGTCTGACTATAGAGCGCTAACTCTTGGTTGCTTTGCCATGGGCATGAGTCTTGGGCTAAGAATGGATCATTTTCTCTCTGCCTCCCCATCCCATCCTTGCAGACTAAGACAAGGAGGATTTTGTCCTAAACTTGACAGGGCCTTGTTCTGGCCCCTCTCCTACGAATATTCCCAGGGATGGAGAGGGTGGCAAGGCCAAGGGCACATGCCTGTCTGCGTTGCTATCTGAAGCCATGCCTCAGGTCCTGGAACCTGAACTAGGGTGTATAGTTCTCCCAGAGCCATTGTCCCTAGACTGACCCTGCCACAGGAACACCGAAGACAGCTGTGAATAGCGGGGTCTAAGCCCAACAAGACTCAGGTGGGAAGAGACGTGGACAGACAGAGGGTGGGATAACTCCAGGCTTGTAACTGTGAAGAGAGAGCCTGCCAACCCCTACCTAATCTCCATCTAATATTAAAGCCGTGTGGGTTCAGCAGAGACTCTTAGAGCTCAGACATAGGCCTGATCCTTCCCCCTTAATATCTGAGTTTCGTGCTGTGGGAGACCCGATTTCCCTGTCCTGGGCATGTGTAGGCTTCTCCAAGGAACAAGTTACACATTTGAGAACTTCGGGGGTTGGGAAACAGGCCCTCAGATGCCCTCGCAGCCCCACGTGCCCTCAGCCACACAGGGGCCAGGTCCCCCTCCAGCTGGGCGGAGCTGCCTCACCTGATTCCTGTGTCACCAGGGGCCACTGTTTTCTTCGTTGTCTGGATTCTTGACAGGTGCCTTTCTCAGGAGTCTGTTCAAGCCCTTGTTTCTTAAGGACAGTGCATGAAGGAGGCCCCAGGCCAAAGGGATGAGAGGCAGAGGACGGAGCCAGCCGGGTAGCCCAGTGGGCAGCACTTGTCTGCGGGAGGCCTTGCATTTCCTTTTGTGGTACTTTCCAAACTCGGATCCAGATTTCCTCTCAGCAGTTCCAGGAGGCCTGTGATTTGCTGAGGGACCCTTGGGCTGTGTCACTGTCTCTTAATCACTGTTCCACTGTCGTGAAGAGACACCATGACCAAGGCGACTTCTAGGAGGAGACATTTAGTTGGGGGCTGGCTTACAGCTTCGGAGGGCGGATCTGTGGTCGTCAGGTCAGGAAGCATGGCTGCAGGGAGGCAGGCAGGAGCAGTACCTGAGAGATCGCATCCTGATCTACAAGCATGGGGCAGAATGAGAGACTGGCCTTGGTGTGGGCACCAGTGACCCGCCTCCTGTGGTGAGGTCACAGGCCACCCCTCTAAACAGCCCATTAGCTGGGAAACAAAGATTCACGTTATGGGGGATGGGCATTCTCATTCAAACCGCCATAGTCACCATCCCTGAGAAAAGGCCTTCAGGGCCCGCACATCCCCAGCTTATAGAGCTTTTTATTCTGAGGGACCATTTTTCTGTAAACTTCCTTATACCCGTTAGCATACTAACAGTAAGAGCTTCTTGCCTCTTAGGCTCCTGAGCTCTCTAGGAAGTGTTTCTGGCTTGCTGATAGTCAGGGTGTAGACAGACTCATTCCAAGGAAGGGTGGCTGCCTCCCAAGCTGCTCATCCCTGCCCTGGAGAGTTCGGTAAACACACCCTCCGGAGTCTGCAGGAGTCAGAGGAGCCAGCAGAGGGCAGCAGAGAAACAGCCAAAGGGGCTTCTTGCTTCTTCTTTCCCTCTTCTCCTCCTCCTCTTCCTCCTTCTCTTTTAAAGTAAAGTCAAATGTATTCTATCTACAAGATATTTTCCTAAGACCTTTCTGTTGTTGTTGTTCCAACAGTCTCTTTGTAATGATGGTGCCAGCAGCTGAACAGCAGTTAGTTAGCAGTTTTCTAATTACTTGCTTATTCTGTGTCCCTGCTCCAGATGTACTCATTTAGCGCTCACAATGACCATGACGTTGTCATACTGTTATTATCCCCGTCTTGCATACAAGGAAGTCGAATTACAGATAACATGTGATGACCTTAGGGTCACTCAACTAGAAAACCATGAGCCTCGGATTTGAACTCATGGGTTTGAACCTCCACGAGTCATGTGGATAAGTGAGGATGGTTTGCAATGTGCATATCTTCCAATGGGCAGGGGCAACTGAGCCCCGGTTGGTCTTGCCAGGTGGCAATGTGAACCTATTGTTGCCAGATAATTCTGTATGAAATCCCCAGTTTTTAGGAGTGACCTATAAGACCACCAAGGACTAAACAAAATGCACCTGTAGGCTACACTGCTCGTTTGTGATTTGTTGATAGACGCTGACGGGTTTCTTTCATAGTTGTTTGTTTAGAGTCAGCCCAAGCTGGCTGTGAACTTACTAGGGAGCCCAGGCTGGTCTAAAACTCAAACTCCTGCCCTATCTGTACGCCAGCCTCCAGAGTGCTATGTACGGTACACACACTGGTGTGAACCACTGTGCTAGACTTCTTTTTAAGAAATGAAAACTTAGCAAACTAAAAGCTTGGCCTTCCTGGGTTTTCTGTGGAAGCTTTGTGTCTGGACCCTAGAAGGTTCCCTGGTACTGGGGCAGTGAGGGACAGGCAGGGTGGGAGGGCAATACTTGGCATAGTTCTGAGGAGCCCAGTCCCTGCGCTGTACCACCTTTAGCAGACCCAGCATTGGGGCAAAGGCTCCTCTTAGCCATGCCCTGAGCTCTGGAAATGCAGGAGGATTGCGGGTTAGAAATTTCCACCTCAGGGCTCATCTGCCCGTATTTTACATGTGCTCTCAAACAATCCCACACTGCCTATGCCTCTCTCCATCGCCTTTTTGACTCTTTCCATATCACTCTCCAGTCTGGAAAGAAAGTGGATACCCCAGA
The DNA here is from genome assembly GCA_028658305.1 of Pachyuromys duprasi. NCBI lineage: Eukaryota > Metazoa > Chordata > Mammalia > Rodentia > Muridae > Pachyuromys > Pachyuromys duprasi. The sequence goes on along the minus strand of CM053753.1, from coordinate 51,044,581 downwards.
AGACCTAGGTCTTGGTCCAGTCATGACCACTAACCTGTAGGGTGTCAGGACAGGCAATGTGGCACCTTTGCTTCCACGGAATAAGAACTAGGTCACTACTCTCCACAAGGTTGCTGGAAAGTAGTAGGAACAAGTTGCTAAAATCCTAAGCTGGGGCTGGGGCTCAGCTAAAGCTTTTCTAGTATAAAATGGCCCTAGGTTCGGTCCCAGGCTATGCACCATACAACCAAATGTTGCCAAAGCCACAGCCTGCTCGAAGAGGCTGATTCTTGCTCACAGCCTGATCTTGCCTTTGGGGTGGGCAGTGGACAGGGGGAAGGTTACTGTCTAGTGCTCTGGGCACTGTAGTATGGTGATGCTCTTATTAAAGGCACTCTCCTTGATTTGTTTTCTGTCCTCCTTGGATCCAGAAGATGTCCCTAGGAGCCTGGTTGTGCTGGGCCTCACTCCTGCTCCTGGCCCGGCCCATCCTGCCTTGCCCTGTGCGCTGTGACTGCTTCGGGAGTGAGGTATTCTGCTCCGACGAGCAGCTGACCGCCATCCCACTGGACATCCCCTCACATGTCACAGACATTGTCTTTGTGGAGACTCCCTTCACCACAGTGACGACCAGGGCTTTCAGCGGTAGCCCCAACCTGACCAAGGTGGTCTTCCTCAACACTCAGGTCCGCCACCTGGAGCCCGATGCCTTCGGGGGACTGCCCAGGCTGGAGGACCTGGAGGTCACGGGCAGCCACCTCTCCAACCTCAGTGCCAACGTCTTCTCTGACCTGAGCTCGCTGTGGAAGCTCACGCTGAGCTTCGACAGGCTGACAGCTCTGCCTGACGACCTCTTCTACCACATGGACACCCTAGAGTCCCTCCAGCTTCAGGGAAACCAACTCCAGGCCTTGTCCGAGAGACTCTTCCAGTCTCTGTCGTACCTGAGAACCCTCGACCTGGCACAGAACCTCCTGACACGGCTCCCTAAGGGGCTGTTCCGGTCACTCACCAGCCTGCAGGTACTGAAACTGAGTAACAACATGATCGCCAGCCTCCCTGAGGGCATGCTGGGTAATCTGGGCAGCCTGCAAGAGCTCTTCCTGGACGGCAATGCCTTCACAGAGCTGTGCCCGTGGGCGTTCTCCCAGCTTCTCAGCCTGGAGAAGCTGTGGCTGCAGCACAATGCCCTCAGCCACCTGCCGTTCTCTCTCTTCTCTTCCCTGCGCAACTTGACTTTCCTAAACCTGAAGGGCAACGCACTGCGGACTCTGCCGGCCGGTCTTTTCAGCCACAACACAGGCCTGCTTCACCTGTCCCTTTCCCACAACCAGCTGGAGACCGTCCCCGAGGGCACTTTTACCAACCTGTCCCGCCTTAACTCCCTCACGCTCGCACATAATGCCATCACCCACCTTCCTGAGGATGTTTTCAGGGACCTCAAGCTGTTGGTCCAACTCTCTCTGGACAGCAATAACCTGACGGCCCTGCACCCAGCCCTCTTTCAAAACCTGTCCAGGCTCCAGCAGCTCAATTTGTCCAGGAACCAGCTGACCACGCTCCCCCGGGGTATCTTTGACACCAACTACGACCTCTTCAACCTGGCCTTGTTGGGCAACCCCTGGCAGTGTGACTGCTACCTGTCCTATCTCACCAGCTGGCTCCACCTCTACAGCGACCGGCTCTTCAATACCGATACTTACTGCGCAGGCCCGGCCTATCTCAAGGGCAGCTTGGTGCCGAACTTGAACCAGGAGCAGCTGATATGCCGGGTGGACCCAGACCACTTCCAGGTCGTGGGCCTAGGTGACAGGGAGCCGGTGGGCAGCTGGGATCTGGTGATGGAGGGGACGCCAGCCCACAGCCGGTGTGCCTACAGCAACCGTGAGGGTACCGTGTCGCTCGCCTGCGAGGAGGCCCAGTGTCGCTGGCTCAACATCCAGCTGCCTTTCAGGCAGGGTTCAGACTCCCCGGCGATGGCCTTCAATTCCAGTCAGGAGTGGGAGCTGCAGTCAAGCTGTGGTTCTGTGAGGGTCACTGTGTCTATCAAGGCCCCAGCGGCCGCGCCCTAGGTGCGGCAGGGAGATTCGGAAGCCTCTCGGGGAACAGGGAACCGGATGTGTGAAGCTATTGTAAGGTACATGGCCACATCCCCAGGGTAGGGAGGAGCGAGGCCAGCTCTACCTCGTGTCTGCTCATTCTCCTGTTAGACCTGTGGCCTAACAGGGTCATGCTCAGATCTTCCAAGTCATCCTTGAGAACCACACCATGGTCTAGACTGTCGGTTCGCAACCTTCCCGATGCTGTGACCCTTTCATAGTTAACCCATGTTGTGGGGACCGCCGACCACAAAATCATTTGTTGCCGCTTCAGAACTGGGACTTTGCTACTGTTATGAATCTTGCCCAATTCTCTTTTCAATGGGTAGAGAGAGGAAAAGGGCTATTTTAGAGGCGCAGAGGTGACCAGAAAAGGGTAGGGCAGGGTTGTGTGGGGGAAATGTTTCTGTCCTGGCCACCTCTCAAGCTGCATCCAGGAGAAATCAAGGCAAGATGCTGCCCTAGAGCAAAGCCGGGCTGTGTGGCTCTCAGGAGAGCAGCGTGGCTTTGCTGGTTCAGCGCACAAGATGGCGGTTCCCGGAGGAGGAAGGAAATGGCCCGAGGAGGGGGGAGGGGAGCTGGTGGACTGGGGTACCTGCTTTGTGCCCTGGCTTTCAGGGTCTCTGCCCCTGGGCTGCTCATTCGTTGAATGGCTCTCCTCTAGTTTCTAAGGTGTCTCCACTGTCCCAGCTGGTGGGGACCAGCCACCACTCACGGGATGGAGACCTCAGCGCGGGTGACCTCACATCTCCATCTTGGGCTCAGCAATTCCTCAGTGGTGAGCCACAGCACATCTAAGCTGTGTCCCCACGGACTCCTGATTTCCACCCAGCAGTCTGGCAAGCCCAGACCTAGGAGCTGGGAGTGTCCTCACGCCTTCTCACTCCCCATCCTCAGACCGATGAACGGTCCTCCCTCATCTTCCCTTTCTTCTTTCTCATCCCCCAGACCCTTGCCCAGCCTCCTGCTTGGTTATGGGGCTGCAGAGTGGAAAGGCTGAGTAAGATGCGCCATGGCAACCTCAGCAGCTCACAGCTCAGGGGAGAAACTAGACAGGGGTGTGTGGAGAGTAACCTCCAAACATGAAGAGGTCTGTGTTCGGATGTGCCAAGGCCTTGGCATCCAGGAGGTGTTCTAGCTGTATTTGTGTTGTGATGAAACGCTGAGCAAACTAAGCCAACTCGGGGGAGGGAAGGGTTTATTTGGCTTCTGAATCCACATCATAGTCCAGAGTTGCGGGAAGTCAGGGCAGGAACTCGAGGCAGGAACTGAGGTGGAAGCAAGGAGGAACACTCTGCTGCTTGCTTTCAGGCTTATGTTCAGCGGCCTTTCTAATACCTTGCAGGGCCACCCACCCAGCGGTGGTGCTGTCCACAGTGGACTGGGCCCTCCCACATCAATCATTAATGAATAAAAAGCCCCGCTGTTGGCTGTAGTGGTAGATACCTTTAATCCCAGCACCCAGGAGGCAGACACAAGTGGATCTCTGTGAGTTCAAGGCCAGCTTCATTTACATAGAGTTCCAAACCAGCCCAAATGGCAGCGAGATTCTCACCAATCATCATCATCATCATCCCCAAATACTTGCCTATAGGCCAAGTATTTTCTCAACTGGGTTCCCTTTCCAGACGCCTCTTGCTTGTCCGAGTTGACAAAACTAACCAACACAGGAGGCCTGTGTATCCTTGGCCTTGAGGAAGCCACAGGCTGAGCAGAGTGGGAGTTAAATGCTGGAGACAGGAGAGCAGGGAGGCCAGGGCAATGCGCTGGAGAGGTCACTGGAGAGGTGGGGGAAACAGGGATGGGCCCAGAGGAGCCTCTAGGGCTCCTGGGTCTCTGGGGTAGGGTGTGATGTTAAGGACTTTGGGAACAGAACCTGGGCCCTCTGCAAAGACAGAAGCAGTCTTAACTGCTGAGCCATCTTTCTAGTCCCCTTTGAAGAATCTGTTTGCTAAGGGTTCTGCAGGCAGTTCACAGAGGCAGGACATACTCCTGCCTATGCTTCAAGCAGTTGACCAAGAACAGGAAGCCAAGAAAACAGTTTGAGCTGGTGCCGGCTAGAGATGAGAATCAACAGGGCAGGGGATGTTAAGGAAAGAGAACCAGAAAGTTTCAGCAGCTAAACACCACATACACAGATGTGCTAAAGGCTCCCGACGGTAAATTACAGAAATGCAAATGAAACCAGCATGTGTACCTCTTTACATCTATTCCACAGAAATTGGAAAGCTGGTGTAACAGAGCCCCAGACCTTAGCACACCTGACTCCATGATGGAAGTACCATTTGGGCTGTAACACTAGCATGTAGACAATGCCACTGGCCAAAAACGAAAACGAAGCCCTCAAAGCCCTGGGAAAGTCTCCAAATCGACTAACCATGCTCTTTGGCTTCTGTAGTTCCGCTTCTGGCTGACTGTTCTTGTAAACTGAAGTATGCCAACCCGGAACATGGTTTTTGTGCTTAAAAGGCTCGAGGCTACACTGGGATCCCAAACACCCCTTGTAATCTCTGGCCTGCTAATAAAGACTTTCTATTGGCTTAAACCCATGTCTGAGCAGTCTTCTTGGGTGGATACCCCACAACAGTAAGAATGTAGGGCAGTGCTGTTGGAGAATGTTGCTCACCCAAAGTTCTAACAACAGTTCTGAGTGAAGGGAGGGCTTGGGGAGCAGGCAAGTGGGTGGGTGTGGTGGGAGATGCAGAGGGAAAGCCCAGTCTTAGGGGTTTCTCTTCTGTGTGACTGCAGATGGTGAGACTGTGACCAGGGCAGGGCCAGGTTAGGCAAACGGAGGGGCAAGTGCCTGCATTACACAAAGAGGCAAAGCTTCTCCTCCATCTCCTGGATGCTCAAGCGGAATTATTTGGAAGTGATAGGAGGTAATCAGCAGATTCGTCAGCAGATTTGCCAAAGCAACAGATTCCCAGACCCACTCGGTTCCATTTCTAAAAAATCATTGGGCTGAGGAGGTTGGGCTGCTGATCGCATCAGGTGGAATGTCTACCACCAGGGACACAGCACAGAGCACATCAGAGACAGTTGATGCGGAAAACCTGTCTGAGTTCCCGGCACGACCCAAGACGGCCTTTGCGCACTGCGGAAGGAAGGGAGAAAGACAGCCGACAGACTTCACAAAAGCTGAGCTCTGGGGCTGCCGGGATGGATGGCTCAACACAGAAACGCACTTTTTGTGTAGAGCTGATGGCCTACACAGATCACATGGTAGAAGGAGAGAACTGGTTCTCAAAACTTTGCCCACTGGGGGAGCTGGAGAGATGGCTCAGCGGTTAAGAGCACTGTCTGCCCTTCCAGAGGTCCTGAGTTCAATTCCCACCAACTACATGGTGGCTCATGACCATCAATAACGTGATCTAATGCCCCCTTCTGGGGTGCAGGTGTACATGCAGACAAAGCACTCACATATATTAAAAAAACAAAACACTAAATAGAGTGCTAGGAAAAAACAAAACCTTGCCCACTGACCTTCATAGTATATGCTCACATCCGTACCCCTGGACAAGTACAAGTACATGTAAGGGTGCACACATACACACACAAAGCATGCACACATACAGTAATAATGTAGTTTTCAAAATCTGTAAAAGCATAACTCCAGCTTACATTAGAGTGTAATAAGATGTTGAGTCAAAAATGATGATTGGGGAAGATCACCGGTCAGCAGCTAGCTTACATCAAGGCATGCTGTGCGAGCAGGTGCCCGACACCCAGGGGGGACCTCATGTCATGTCTCCTTGTGGGGTGGCCCAGCCTGTTCCAACAGTTGTGAGTCACCTGGCACAGCTCCTGGAAACAGAACCCAGGTCTTCCGGAAGAGCAGCACCTCTCTTAGCCACTGAGCCGTGCAGCTGGCCCCTGCTTTCAGAACACTTGACATTTAGTTACGTATGTCCTCTTGCTAGGTCTGTTTCTTTATCTATGCAGCACGGAGGCTGGTCGAAGCCCAGAATTATCTGGACTCTAAAAAAAGAACACACCAGGGTCTGGTGCTGGGGTTTGGTGGAATTCTGCTTGCCCGGTACGGTCTAGTTTCCAGCACTAAAATCTAAAGAAGCCCCAAACATCAGCTGGGCATAGTGGTGTACACAAATTCTACTGACTGCTCAGGGTGCTGAGGCAGGGGGATCACTTGGGCCCAGGAATTGAAATCTCACCTGGGCAATATAGAGAGAACCCATCTCAAAAAATAAAAGTCCTGTGAAAACCAAGCTAGCATGTATGTGCCTCCTCTTCTGAGATTCTGACTAAAATTACACTGGGGGAGAGAAGGGGATGTCAGGGAACTTGATGTTAACCTCTAAAGACAAACAAATGACAAACGAAGCATTCACTCCTCATGACTAACCCACAGCCAGGGGTAAAAACAGGGCTTTGCTTGGGAAAGCTCCACCCAGATTTGTGTCCAACGGTGCCCTTCGCAGCCTAAGCCAGGGCTGTGGTGTAAATGCTGGCTTCCCGGGACCGACCCAGTTACACAGAATGAATCAAGCCACAAACACGTTTAGAAAAAAACGTGTCTCGATGGGCATGGTGAGGCACACCTTTAACCTCAGCAATGGGGGAGGCAGAGGCAGAGGCAGGTGGATCTCTGGTAGTTCGAGGCCAGCCTGCTCTATAAAGCAAGTCTAGGACAGCCAAGGCTACACAGAGAAACCCTGCCTCAAGAAACAAACAAACAACAAAACAACCCCCCCCCAGAAAAACCACAACAAAACAAAACATGTCTCTTATATTCTTTTTATTTTCATTATAGGGCGCCCCCTCCTGGCACCACAGAACCCCTTTCCAGGAGTCTTTCAACACTATGCAGATTGGTGACTTCCTGCCAGCCATGGAACTCTGGGCAGAGGGCCAAGCTCTGTGTCTCCTTACAAACAGTTCAATACTCCGCAGCGCACCAAGACAGTGGTGTAAGACAGGTTTTGAAGAGTGATTCTTGTTATCATTTTTTATTAGTTAGTCCTTTGACATGGTGTTTCGGTCAGTGATGGACCACGTACATCGACTGTCTCATAAGATAATAACAGAGCTGAACAAATTCCTGTCTTCTAGTGACATGGTAACTGTTCAAACATCAGAGGGCATTACTCAACGGTTTGTGGCGATCTACTGGAAACAACCTATTCAGTTATCAGTCATAAAAGCAGAGCGCACTCAATTATAGACAGCACACTATAGCTAACAATGACGATGAGCGACCTGTCCACTGGCTTATGTACTTGCTGTACTGTAGCATTTAATACTGTTTCAGAGTGCATTCCTGCGATTGTGAGAAACATTCACTGAGATGCAGACTGCCTGTCTGGTATCTGAGAGGCCCTGGATCGGGTCCTTGGGATCCTAAAAAAGAAGCAAAACAAACTGCCTCACAGGAGAGCAGCTTGCTTTAGACTTTGGCGTCCAAACACATCTCCTGTTGCCCACTCTCTTGATTGCATGAGGCAACGTCAAGTAAGTAGCTAAACCATACACTTGAGTTGACTTCAGTGCAACGGATACCCTACAGAACCTCAGTATTATTAGAATGTATTCTGCATGAGGTGTGACACTACTGTACTTCTAGAGGAGCGGGTGGTGAGGAAGGGGTTGGACAAATGCTGGCGCCAGCTACTGGCTTGGCCATGGCTTTGTTCTACGTGCTCTGGTTGGCCTGTCTCCTGACTGACGATGAGGAAACTGCTGTTTGTTTTTGAGACGGTATTTTTCGGACAAATGGGAAATGTACTTTTCTAAATATCCCGGTGCTGAGAGAAGATGCTGGAGAATTGGACGGTGCTGTGAAAGAGTAAACAACCTAGCACCCTGCAAGTCCCTCCGTGAATTATTTCGCGGGATTTCAAGCTTGCGTCTGAGGACACATCTGGCCGGAACCCTGCAGATGTTACGATCCTGGTCTTGGCACGCCCCCTTGTGGCCGATTGGAAGAACTACTTGCCGAGGTGGCCGTGACGCCCGAGACTCGCGGCCAGGTCCGATCTCTGCCCACGCGCCCGTGTGCCAAGGAATAGAGTTGGCAATGTGGGCCTTCCGCCTGGTGTTAGTGAGGCCTATCTGGCACGAGGCTGACGTGTGCCTCCCCAACGGTGTCCAAAGGTTCCTCCAGACACCGCCATGGTGTCAATCCCGTTAACAGCTGTTACTGCCATCTGCTACGACTGGAGTCTTCTCTGCATGGACGTCCGCCTTCAGCGTCCCAGGACCGCCAGGGCATGCTGGACGAAGCATGTTTTGTCTGTTTAGAATTTCAACGGCTGTTCATCAATGTGTAAACTTATTTCCCCTTGGCAATATTTAGCCTGCATTTTAGAACCTTAATTTGAGTATAAACAGAGAGACGTTTCTTTTATGCCTCTCCTTATGTATTATAGGCAAACACACCTGTCTTCATCAGGCCCTTTAAATGCAAAGGGCCCCTCCCCTGCTTCCAAAGCCAACGCCCTAAAGTAGTGGTTCTCAGCCGTCCTAATGCTGCAACTTTTTAATACAGTTCCTCGTGTTGTGGCGACTCCCAACCATAAAATCATTTCATTGCTACTTCATAACTGGAATTTTGCTACATAATGTAAGTATCTGATGTGCAGGATGGTTTTAGGTGATCCCTGAGGAAGTATCATTTGACACCCAACCCCCCAAAAGGGGTCCCGACCACAGGTTGAAAAACACTGTGCTAGAGGCTTAGTCCTCAGCCTGACAATATTGGGAGACGGCAGAACCATTAAGAGATAACATCTCACGCCAGTGGTGATGCACACCTTTAATCTCAAGCACCTTGGAGACAGAGGTAGGCAGATTGCTGAGTTTGAGGCCAGCCTGGTCCACAAATTGAGTTGCAGGACAGCCAGGGCTACACAAAGAAACCCTGTCTGGAAAAAAGCAGAACAACAAAACAGACAAAAGAGCCCACCACCACCAGAAAGGCCGAAGTGGGAAGTCTCAGGCAACTGGGGTATGTATACCGTGTGTATTTCCTTTCTCTTTTGTTCTCAGGATTCCTCAGCTATGTGCTCCCTACCATGATGTGTTGCCCCGCCAGAGGCCAAAAGTAACAGGGCCAACGGATGGCAGACTGAGACCTCCCTCACCTCAGAGTTATCACTCCAAACAAGCCCCTCCTCTTCTTTAAGTGGATTGTCTCCGGGTGTATTGACACAATCACAGAAAGCTGTTCTTCAAGGGATCCATCATATTACACTTAACCTCCTCCTGAAAGCCCCTCACGAGCACACCCAGCAATAGTCTGTCCTGAGAATTCCACAGACGAGAGAGCGCTATAGTTGACACCTAAGATTAGTCATCAGTTTGGAAACCTCGTCTGTGGTCCCATTTCTACCTCCAGTTTGTCCCGTGACTGAGCAAATGGCTTCTCTCCCAGCCTCTGACTATTGCTCGTCTGGTGACCAGCAGCTGAAGGCTTTGAGTACGGATGCCTCTCTTCAGGTGCTTGTCTCACACTTCCAAGGCTGGCTGCCCACCTAGGAGCCACCAACTTGGTTGACCTGGATGGAGTCACCTCCTGGCTCAGGGATTGGGGGGTGTTTCCTCCTAGTGCTAACTCCAGGGATCTTTAATCACTTTTTCAGACCCGTGTGCCAGGCTATCCGGGCCCAAGCCTGTAGGGAAGCTTATCCCAATAACCATCACCATTCCAGGCTCTCTTTGTCAGGGTGATCTCTGAGCTACAGGGTCAGCCTTCCCGACAGGCACCCCCTGGGAGGGGTATCCCTGGAGGGGGAGCACAGATGCTTCTTCAGAGGTGCGAGGGAGCTGGCGGTACACTGCTCACCTGGAGCCCGGATGTGTGGAGCTTTCTAGAGCCTTCACTTTATGTGGTGGCTGCTGAAGGGTTCTCACTGGCTTGCTGGCTGCAGAGACAGGATCGTCTTCAGAGTGACAGAAGGAGCCAGTGGCTCCTGTTTAATGACTTTGTGAGTGGGAGAACTTGACTAGTACAGATGTTTCTGTCTTGCCCAAGGGACCAGTGTTCTGCCTGGAGTTTTTGCACTTGGCTGAGAAAACCTTTCCTAGGGAAGAAACATCTAGCTTTGGCCCTCAGGAACCATGTAAGAAGCCAGATGGTGACATGCATGTACAATCCCAGCACTCCTAACAGTGAGATGGGAGAGAGAGAGAGAGAGAGAGAGAGAGAGAGAGAGAGAGAGAGAGAGAGAGAGAGAGAGAGAGAGAGAGAGATCTAGCCAGAACCTGCGCAGAGGCAGGAACAAGAGAGACCTGGTAGAAGGCAGAAATTGACTCCTGAAACTTATCTCCTGACCTGTAGACTCATGCCATCTCATGTGCACATCCACACACAAAATAACACTTGAAATACCAGTAAAAGACAGACAGGCAGGCAGGCAGGCAAAAAGAAGGAAAGAAAGAAAGACAGACAAAAGGAAAGAAAAACAGATGGAAAGAAAGAGAAGCCTTTCAGAGCTTTTCCTAAATAAAAATACCCCCACCAGAAGAGCTCAGCGTGGTCTAGCTCCCTAGGATTCTAAACAACCTTCTGGACCTGGTTGAGTTGAGTGTATAGGATAATAGGACCATTGCCTGCCCCCTTCCCCATCCCTCACCAACCAGAAACTCCTTGAAGAGCAAACGACAAATTTGGAAAGCAGCCTCTCAGGGCATCTCCATCATATTTCTTTGGAACCATCAAGCACAATGTAGAGACACTCCCGGGCCAGTTCTGGTAGGTGTTCATGGAGAGCAGGCATCCAGCGGGAGCAGCTCTGGACACAGCCAGCTTCCTTCCCCTGTGAAGCTGATTATTTTTCATAACCAGATCTCTGTTCTGCCTTAGAAAATCTTGATTCTCAGAGGGATTCTCAGACACTCCTGGATTCACGCCTAGAGGCCAGCTGAAACATCCATTTACAGGGTGGGTCCTTCTTGCTCCTGCAGAACCTGAAATCTTCCCTTGGGTTGCACCGTGGGCCTGTGACTTCTGTCCAGGCTCTCAGCTCTGGTTTCTCATCTGGGAGCCTCCAAGGGCTTCTCTGTGGACACAGATGTCACCATCCCACTGACACCCTCTGTGTCCTAACTTGCAGTGATTCGGGGAATTCCCTGTCACTTTCTGTCCCAGGAGGTCTTTGCAACCAACTCCTTCCTCTCCCCCATGTAAAACTTCCCCCAATAAATCTCCCATATGGTACTGAATAACGAGCCCAGGGCTCCAATAGAGGTGACAGTGAATATGCTTCCTGGCATATGTATGCATGTATGTGTATATATGTATGTGTACATGTATGTATGTATGTATGTATAAGCTTCATGAAGCTTATAGGATGGAGATGGAGAGAGAGAGACATGGTGGGGGAGGGGCACCCCAACAGAGAGAGGGGAGGGAGAGAAAGCAAGAGAAGGAAAGAGCAAAAGAGCAGCAGAGAGGGGGAGTGGCCGACAGGTCACTATGTACCAGGCCCAGATGATGTCACAGGACACAGGTACTGACATAGGACATTGTCAGGACCCTAAAGGTCCCTAAGGGAAGGCCTGGCATATAGATTATTGAATCTGCATATGGAGCACAGCATTTTTTTTTTATTGTCATGAACTGTATGCATCAGCTGATGGCATGCAGAGCCCTGTTCTTCTGCACTCGGAGGTTCACATGGCTGCAGACGAGACCGCCCACAGACAAGGAACAGCACACAGCTTCTTTGTTCTGGTTCAAATCTGACTGATCAATGACAGAGACTTGACGCTTGGTGCCCAGCTTGTGGTGCTGTTTTGAAGGCTGAAGAGCCTCCAGGAAAAGGGGGGCCTAGCTGGGCAGTGGTGGAGCCTTTAATCCCAGCACTCAGGAAACAGGGGCAGGTGGATCTCTGAGTTTGAGGACAGCGTGGTTTACAGAGCAAGTTCTAGGTCAGCCAAGGCTACACAAAGAAACCTTGTAGAAGGGGAAGAGGAGGGAGAGGAAAAGGAGAAGGAGGAGGAAGAAAAGGAGGAAGAAGAAGAGGAGGAAGAAGAGGAGGAGAAAGAGGAAGAGGACTAGGAAGAAGAAGTAAAGGAGAAAGAAGGAGGAGAGAAGGAGGAGGAGAAGGAGGAAGAGGAGGAGGAGGAGGAGGAGGAGAGGGGCCTGGCCTTTAGTGGGTGGGTTGGAAGCAGGTCTTCAGGACTGAACCTTTGACAGTTATACCTGTGTTTTGGTTGTGGTTGTCTTCTCTGTCCCAGCCCTCCACCATGTGGTCAAGCAGTGGCCACAGATCAAATCCCTCTCCTTCCCAGCATGAAGGGCTTGACTGACTGTTGGAAACCCTTAGCCATGATAAATCTTTCTTCTCTAAGTTTTTTTTTTTTTGTCATAGTGATGAAAAAAACCAGATACACACCTAATGCCAGTATGTTTCACGCCTCCTCACCGACAGGAAGAAACAGGGCTCTTTTCCAGACATTAGGTACTTCTGGCATTGACGCTGAAGCTCAAAGGAGGGATTGGTATTGGTTGTTGGAATAATTTAATTTTTTGCAATGAAACCACTATTTCCCGGTGTGTGACATTGTTTTGACATCTGTGAAACCAGGAAATGTGTGAAGTCTCCTGGCATCTTAAAAATTGGATCCATTTAATTAGCGTGTCCTAATAAATGGCAAGCCAAAGGCCCAAGGGCATGCACGTGTCATTAGATACCCCACACTCACCCACAGATGTAGCTGGTTTTCAACTTGAAACATAAGAATTGCAGCAAATAGAATCCCACGATCCAAAGTGGAGCTTTCTAAAACAGGGGTGAAGAATGTTCCTCAGTAGCCAAAATGCTCCGAGCACCTAAATTACATTGTCTGAATTTGCTCCCAGAGGTGTTTCCCCCAGAATTCAATAGCCTTTGTGTTAGATCTGTGTGTTAGATCTGGCCCAGCAGACTGGTTTGCATGATTTTCAGACTGTAGGATAAAAGCAAAGATGACAAGCTGGCAGGTGTACGTGAGCCTTGCTGAGCAAGACCCGCTGATGGCATAGAAAGTGATGAAGAAAAAAATTGATAAAATCATCCACAAACTGCAAACTTGGGCCAGCCTGTACTGTCACGCGGAGGGCCACGCTCTCTGAGTGTGGCACATTCATCCAGTGACCCAGATCTCCCTGGGAAACTCCGCATCTCCTGGAATGCTGTCCGGGTTGACACTCCCCTGGAAGCGGAGTTCCAGACAATTGTTTAATGCCATTTAATCGGGAGATGAAGCGGGACCCTGAGACAAGAGGAGGAAATTCAGGAGAAGACGCGTCATGAAGGCCACCACGGAAGCCTTGAGAACACTTCCAGAGAGGCCTTTTCATGGGGAAGAGGTGAGGCTCTGCCCGCCGGCGCTAATCTGATGCCCGAGTTTCCACAGAGGACTCCGACCAAGGGTGCAGCACTGGCCACCACAGTGGCTGTTGGGAAAGGGTTGAGATGACAGCAGAGTGTCATCACAGTGTGGCAAACATTGTCCACACTAAAAACAATAAGTGCTAAGTTCTGTGTCGCCTCAGGAGCCGGGCCTGACATTACAAAGGGCCTGCCCTTCAATAGCGATCCCTGGCGGTGGTGAAGCAAGGGCATTCTGTGGAGATGGTACTTTGAAATGCCTGACTGAGGCCTGCGTGAGAGGAGGCAATTGAAGACTATAGACTCCTGGCTTTAGCTTCTGGGAGCTGAAGTACAGTTTTCCCTCCCACCTATCCATGCTTGGTCTAGGGCTGTTCATCCAAGACATTTTTATTTTCTTCTTTCTGCTATGTTGGGGTACTGAGACCCACTCACCGGTCCACAAACTACTGGTGTCTCAGGTCAGGCTCTTTAGAGTCAAACTCTGAAGGGCTAGTCCAGGCGCAGGTAATACGGGCCAGTGGCTAGGGGATTCGTCATCCAGACCAGCAGGGGAGCAGGAAGGGCCCCCTGACATCTGATGACTCATGGCCAGTTCCCAGCACAGTGGCCCCTCCTTGTTCTGCCCTGGGGCATGATCTCCATGCACGTGACCTCTACCCACTTGGAGAGCCGCTTTCAGATACCAAGTGTCGTGGTTTGGGCAGCCTGGGTCTTTGACCTCTGGCTCTAAGGAAGTCACTGTCTCTTTGGGCTTCTGTTTGCCCCACGTAACGAGAGCTTTTGGGTCTGTGGGACCCCTCTCTCCTCACCCCTCGTGACTCTGGTCAATGCCATCTGGAGGCAAGTGCTGAGCGAGCATACAGCTGGCAGGCAGCCGGGCGTCCCTCACTCTTTGCCTAGAAACCTGTGATTGAAATGTTTTCACAAGGCTGCTTGCTGGTGCACGTGTTAGACAGCTCTTCATCTCCGTGACAAACACCTGGAAGTATAACAGGAGGTACAGTTCTGGTCCGAGTTTCTGAGGTTCCTGTCCATCACCACTTGGCCTGAGGCAAGGGGCAGCATCATGGCAGAAGTCCTGGTGGAAGAAAGCTGTTCCCATCCTGGCTTTCAAGGAAACAGAGCAAGAACTGGGTAAGCCATCGCCTTCAGAGCCTTGTCTCTGATCACTCCCTTCCCCCAGCTGGACCCCACTTCCTGACTCTACCGCTTCCCAATGATGCCGCCATGACAAGACAAATCTGTGAATAGGTTAATCCACTGAATGTTCGAGACTTCAAGATCCAATCGCCTATCAGCAATAGCATCATGATGTGAGGACCGAACCTGTGACACATGAGTGTTTGGAAGTATGTTTCAGAGAGCGTCTCTGCGAGAGAGAAGGCAGGGCTGTTATTTCAGGTGGACATTTTCAAGGTGATTGAAAGAAAAGTGGTAATAAAATGTAACTGTCAGTGTTACAGAGGACTCAGTGGTTAGGAGCACTTTGAATCTCAGCCTCAGCTGACTCATAACCACCTATATATAACTCCAGCTCCAGAGAGATCCAACGCCTCTGGCCCCCATGGGCACCTGCGCTCATGTGCACACACGCAGACATACCAACAGAACTAAAAATAACTTTAAAAGATATTTGTTTTTGAAAAAGCAACTGTCATATCCGAGTCCAGAACAAGAGTGTCAACAGTTGGGGTTTCACACTTTGGCTTATGCCCACAGACACTGAAAGGACCACAAAGAACGACTTTTCCATAGATGAGCTCATGGGATGTGGCGCGGGGCAGCAGTTGCTTTGTAGGACCAGTGTGACTTAGCACCCACCCTCGCCAGCCCGGCAGAGTGAACACAGCTCTGCTTTGTGGTGCCTGGCTTGTGGGGAAGCAGTGTCCGGGTCAGTGAGAAACTGTCCCCATCATTCATAAAGCATGCTGGCAAGCCAGGAAGATGTCAACAAGCACTGTGCTCCCAGATTACCTGTTCCGGGCCTGGGAAGAGATGTCACCCCTTGAAGAAGAATACTTGGGGCCCGTTGGAGCCAGGTCAGGAGGAAGCCTGAATGCCAAGCCATCATTTTGAGAGATTGATGGAAGGGGCGTGTCCCTGGGGAGGCCAAGGCCTGCCATAGTTTCATTGCTCTTATTTACAGCCCACCCCGGGCATCCATCACGTGCTGACAGCTCGCCATAAACTGATGACTGGTGGCTGCACGGCCCCCGTGGCCTTCCTGCCCAGCCCTTAGCTGGAGCAATCTAGCCTCAGAGACAAGACCTAAAGGCATGTAAAAGGAGGCCCCAGAGCATGTCCTGACTTATGAGCTCAGTACCCAGAGACAAGGTGTATGCACGCGTGCTTGCAACCCTAAATGTTTACATAGCCAACATCTGTGAGACAGCTACAGCACAGATAACTTGATCCTTAGCTCAGAACAGGAGAAAGAAGCACAATTAACCTAGGAAGCCAGTAACTCAAGTTTTATTTGAAGCTGATTTGGGAAGAGGGCATCAAAGAGTCTTTGCCGTCTTGGTTAGATGGCTGGCTTTTTTGCTCTGTGTGTGTCTGTAAGAGTATGTATGTATCTATGTGTGTAAGAGGGTGTGGATGTCTATGTGGATGTGTAAGAGAATGTGCATGTGTATGTGTGTGTGTTTTGTGTGGTGTATGTTTGTCTGTGAGTTTATGTTTCTTTGAGTGTACATGTGAGTATGTGTGTATACATTGTATGCATATGTATGTATAAGTGTGTGTATGTATGTGTGTATATGTGTGCCTTGGGTAGGGGAGTGTGTGTGTGTGTTGGGCAGAAGATATACTAGTTGAATCCAGTGTAATATGGCTGCATGTGGCTTTCCTGTGCTTAGTTAACATAAGGCTGAACAGCACTCTAGGTGCTAAGAGACAGAGACTCCCTACATGACCAGTTCACTTCAAGCATATCCCAGAGGGACCATGCCTAGCAGCAGCTGTACCGACTGTGGTTGGAGTGTGTGAGGGCCGGGATTTGGAGTTAAGAGTCCAGGCAAGGGTCCCCGTTGGCCACTTCTCCTACTGATATCTGGTCTTTGTTTTTATCTTGTCAGTGGAAAGGTGCCAAGCAAATGACATGACACAGAAGAGCTGAAAACCACAAGTGCCCCTGGGAGGTTGTTATGGTGTAAATCCCTGCTGAGGGGGCCCTTGAGGTGCAGTGTAGTCCTGGCACTTGGACAGATGGCTTCCATGGAAGACGAACAAACCTCTGCATGCCCCAGCAGACACAGCCATGATGCGTAAAATCTTAACGGTCTAGAGGAGGCACATCACCAATGCTTCGCTCGCTTTAAAGTACCCATCTTGTGTGGCCAGAGACATAGCTCCTGGTTCCGTTACCAGAGAGCTCACCTTTGACATGCCAGATTCTCTGTCCTTCTGTGGGGCCCCCTGGGTAAACCTTTGTGGAATGTGTCTGGTTGGTTAGGGAAGACTTCCGGCATGAGGACCCCCCCCCCCCCCCGCCTCTGAGGGATCAAAATGCAGCAGGAGAGACTTCTAGTCAGCCACTGCCACCACTTTGTGAGAAAAATGCTCTATCAGTGAGCGTTGGGGGGAGGGGGAGTACACAAGGGTCCCCGGAGAAGTGTTTCTGTCCCTTGCTGAGTGACAAATTGCTTTCAGATGTCACGGTTTAAAATAGCAGCGCTCACTGAGGCGCTTGCGTTCCTGTGGGTCAGGGTGTGGACAAGGCCCTGGGGACAAGCTGTCTGTGTCACTGGGTACAGCCTCTCAGGGGGCCAGGACTCTCCGGTGCGTCCTGAGCTTGGTTGAGAGGCAGAGAGAGGTGTCCTCCTTTCAGTAACTCAGCCTCAGAAGTCACAGGCAGGGGCTCCACAGTCCCAAGTCTCATCTCGACCCCAGGGACACAGAGGCCATCTCCGGATCAGGAACCTCGTGCAGGCTAGGACAAGCATACGGGAGAGACCATCTTGGACTCTGTAGCCCAACTATGTCAGGGGAAGGGAAGGAGGTGGGGACATCAGAGTGACCTTCTAGGGGAGGCGATGCTTGGCTTGGGTCTCGAGAACTGGAGAAGTCAGATGTGAGGCCAGGGTGGTGAGGAAGCAGGGAGAGTGAGCAACCGCAGGCAGTTTCCTGAGGTGGGAACATGTGTGCGGCAGGGTGGAGTGGGCGTAAGGGAGGCATGGAGGCTGCAGGGTAGAGGGGTCTAACCTGGAAATGTTCCTGCCTCACCGGCTGCCAGCGCCTCTGAGAACTAAATGAAGTGCGCTCTTGGGCTTTCACACTGTTTCTGGGGCCCGGGGTTAGAGCCCTCTGTCCAAGGCACCTCAAGAGTCCCTTGCTGCCTCTGCATCTGTGGATCCAGATCGGGCTGAACTCTGTGCCCCAGGAGGCTCAAGTGATAAGACAATGGCTTGGGGGAAATGGATAGATCCTGAGGACTCAGGCCTAATCCCTTGGTGGATTCATCATATGACGGTGCTGGGAGGTGGAGAGAAGTAGGAGGCAGGCTGAGTAGAGGTCACGGGTCCCTGGAGTCACACTCTGGACCTCTAACTGGCCACAGCGATCAAACAAGCTAACTGTCTTTGTTATGGTTTTGGTTACTCCAGCACCAAGACCAAAAGCAAGTTGGGGAGGAAAGGGTTTATTTGGTGTACACTTCCTTGTTGTAATCCATCATAGAAGGAAGTCAGGACAGGAACCCAAAGAAGGCAGGAACCTGGAGGCAGGAGCTGATGCAGAGGCCATGGAGGGGTGCTGCTTACTCGCTTGCTCATCATGGCTTGCTCAGCCATCTTTCTTATAGAACCCAGGACCACCAGCCCAGGGATGGCTCCACCCTCAATGGGGTGGACCCTCCCTCATCAATCACTGATGAAGACAATGTCCTACAGGCTTGCCTACAACCTGATCTTATGGAGGCATTTTCTCAATTGAGGTTCCCTCCTCTCAGATGACTCTAGTCTGTGCCAAGTTGACATGAAATACCCAGCACACTGACTATGGGTTGAAAACTTCAAAACCCGGAGCCAAAGTAAATCTTTCAACCCAGGGCTCAGTAGGTACAAAAAGTGCTGACTATGCACATCTGTTGGCCGTGTGTGCTTCCAAGTGGCATCTGTGTTTGGCTCAGAACTCAGGCATCTAGCAGGCAGTAATAACACACAGTCCAGTCACTTGCCTGCTGTCTGTGATGAGGTCACAGGCCCACATCTCGGAAGAACAGGGCGGTATGGCTCCCATTAATGTCCCGCATATTGCTCTGCCTCTTGAGTCGGTTCAAATGTAAGTGGTTGGTCAGGGAGAGAATGTGCAGAGATGAGACCAGCCTGCTAACACTCACCAGTCAGTAGCAGGGCTGTGGCGCCACTTTTGTGGGTGTCTATAACTCCAGTCGATTGCGTCACCTAGACAGTGGCATCGCCCAGCCTTGGCTATACCTGGTTCCTGGACAACATCTTGTATTCCCAGCCTTATAAAGTGTTTGCAAAGTACTCTTACAGGGTTTTGATTCTTGAAATTGGGGTGGTGGTGAGCTCCAGAGAGAGTGGTTACTTGTCCCAGGTCGCACTGATTTGTTGTTAGAACAGGAAAGATGTCCCAGGCCTCACAGCATCTCCACCGCACCCCCCCCCCCTTGTTAGCGGAGTTGTTACGGGAAGAGCTTGGGCTTTCAGAGCCCCAGCAAGCTGTTGGGTTGCCTGTCTTCAACCCACCCACTAAAAGATACCTAACAGTGGAAAGCCGAGAAAAGAGACTTATTCCATGTGGCTACACTGAGAAAAAGAAGACACAGAGAGGTACAGTAACCCCAAATCCCTCTTTGAGGTACTCACCTATGGGTTAGGCTTAACAGAAAGCAAGAGGTCTGCATATTTAAGCAGCCTGGACACCATTATCTCTGCTCCAATCTCTCCTGTAAGGTTAATCTGAAAAGTTGTCAGACTGAGCAAAATCTCTTCTAGGAAAACAAGTCCCTTTTTGGTTGAGATCCAGCCTTTTCTTTCCCCCAGCATGAGACTCCAGGCAAAAGTTCAGTTCCTTGGGATCCGTTGTCTCCGGAATCTAATGGCCAGAGGGTGAGGCACAAGTCTCTCTTTAGAACATTTTCATTCTTTCCAGGGCAGTTTCCATCCTCTCTCCCAGCCCTGAGGCCTGGCATGTCACAGAGCCGCCTGATACCACTTCGTGCTGTTTCTCCAGGAGACTCAGCCTCAGGACCGGGAGACTCCAGTGTGTGTCAGCCTTTGTCCCAGCTAGAGAAGGACACCCACCACATCGACTCCCCCCCACCCCCTTCTACTGCTCAGGCTAAGCTGTAGACTGGGTGCCCCTTCCCTCCTGGAAATACACCCACACCCTACTTTCCATGCTCAGCTCCATATCTGTACACCCAAGTTTGGTTCCTCTGGTGTTCCCGAATTGGGCATTTGCCAGCTGCCCTTATGTCCACTCTTGGTCTTCTATCTCAGGATCCATGTCTGTCCCAGGTTCCTGGCTTTCTGGGCTCCCAAATAGGTTTGGCCAATAGCAGGTAGTAGATTGGAGCAAGAGGAACGAGGAGGATCTGGTTTGTGGCTCCATCTGACTGTGTTCTGAGAGAGAAGCATCTCTTGAATGACCTAAGCTGGGACCCACCCAAAAGAACAGCTGTGGTTTCTGTTCTGATCATTTGCTGCCATTTCCGGTCTCACCTTCTGTAGATGCAGCCAGAGAGATCCACCTGCTGCTAACCTCTGTTCTGCCTCAGCATCTGACTCGGCTTGTTGGGTCTGACGGTGGCTATTGAGCCCTTTCTGCTCAGTCCCACCGTTTGAAATGCCAGCTTGGCTCCTGCTGGATGGAGGCAGACATAATGACTTCTTGGAGACAGCTTCAAGTCAGAAGTTAACGGTGCTGAAGGAGGGGAGATTGTCTGTCCTAATTTGGTTGCTCTGTCACTTGATAAAACAGTGCTCAAATGGGGAGGAAAGGGTTTATTTGACGGAGGTCAGAAGAGGGTGTCTGGGCCCCTGGAATTCTAGTTACAGACAGTTGTGAGCTGCTGTGTGGGTCCTGAGAACCGAACCTAGGTCCTCTACAAGAGCAATAAGTGCTCTTACTGGCTAGGCCACCTCAGCTTGTTTTCTTTCAAAACCCAGCATCACTTCTGTAGAAAAGGTACCTCTCAGTGGGCTGGGCCCTCCTACATCAATCACTGGTTAAGAAAAGGCCCCACAGATGTGCTCATAGGTCAGCCTGAAAGAGGCAGCTCCTCAGTGAGCTTCCCTCTCCCTAGCTTGTGTCAAGTTGACAAGAACTAACCAGCGTGTAGCACACTGTCGCCTCTCGCTGCGCAGTAAGGCCGAAGACTCTGCCATTTTACCTCGCCTCCCCATGGTCTCATCTTGTCACCTCCATCCAGGACAGCCCAGATGCCTTCCTCTTGGGCCTGTTGTCAGCCCAGTGGGCCACTCCCTACCACTGTCTAAGGCGTCTGTCTGATCAGTCCATGATTTATATGACACCCTTTAAAATTGGAAGAGCTAGACTTCCCCTATTTGGTCCTGTGATGGCTGTTCTTGGTTGTCAACCTGACTACATCTGGAGTTACTAATAGCCAAATAATGGCTGAGCACATCTGTAAGGGATTTTTGCTTAATTTTTTTTTCTTTTTTGAGGCAGGGTATCCCTGGCTCTCTTGGAACTTGCTCTGTAGACCAGGCTGTCCTCAAACCCAGATATCTGCCTGCCTCTGCCTCCTGAGTGCCGGGATTAAAGGCATGCTCCACCACTGCCTAGTTTGCTTACTCATTTAAAGTGGAAAGATCGGCTTCTCATCTGGATCTTTGAGGTGGGAAGACCCACCGCTAATCTGGGCCACACCTTCAGCAGTTAGCCTGGATAAAAGAGAAGAAGGAAGTTTATGGTCTTTGCCTGCTTGCTCTAACTGTTGCCGGCAAGTGCATTCCTCCACTGGCATTTGGGCCTGCTTCTTCGGGAAGACCACTTGAGACATCCAGCCTCATGAACTGAACAACTACTGGATTGTTGGATCTTCTGTTGGTAGACAGCCATTGTTGGACTATCTGGACCACAGCCTGTTAAACATTTTAATACACCCCAATTTTGTATATGTGTGGGTGTTCTACAAATTCTGTTATTCTACAGAAATCACTAATACAGGTCCCAAGCTGCCTTCCAGTCCTGCACCATTTCCCAGCTTCCCTCCCACACTGTGCACCCCCAAATCCTGTCACCACATTGGTCATTTGCTAATGACCTGACTCTACATTGTCCTCTGTTCTTTTGTTCATTCCGTCCTCTCTGCCTAGGCCTCCTCCTCCTTTTCTAGATTGTTTATTGATGCCATAAGACCGTCAGCCCTGTCTCCTTGAAAGGTTTTTTGCATGTATGTAACTGGAGTTTTTCTGCCTGAGCCCTCCTTGTGACCCAATGTTGACTATCCCCACACAGGAGTTCAGTAAATATTTATTGACTGCAATGCAAAGTATTTCTTTGAATCGGCTGGCCCCCAGTCTCTTGGACATGTGGCCTGTCCACAAGGTTTCTTCCTGTCTGAATAATCAGCTGGGGTGAGGGGGCTCTGTTCCCCAGGCCAGGGATGCATGCATCCTGCCCCATTTTCAGTCATTCTGGTTAATGTTTAACTTGAGTGTCTTTGCTCTCTGTAGAGCAGATAACAGGTGGTGTGGCTGGGAAAGCAAAAGAGCAAGGCCCACAAGAAAACATACCCGCTCACTCCATTTTGACTCAACATGAAAAAACGGATCATCTGGGAGCTGGCGAAATGACTTAGCAGTGAAGAGCGCTTTTGCAGAGAGCCTGGTTTCTGTTTCTGGCTCCTACATGGTGGCTCTGAACTAACTGCGGTGACACCAGTTCCAGGGGATCTGATACCTTCCAGCCTCGGCAGGCGCTAAGCGTGTATGTGATGCACCTACACACGTGTGGGACACACACACATTAAATAAATTAAATCTTAAAACATTATCGTTTGCTCAGAGCTTTTAAGGAGAAAGTGAAAATAGAATGCTAAATACAGTCATCCAAAACAGTACAACTGGGCGAAGACCAGTAGGATTACTTTAATCATTGATCTGGGCCGTGAGAGGAGTCGGGGTGGGGGGAAGACAAGGGAGGGAGGACTGAGAGAACAAAGAGAGAACCGAGGAACCAACAGAGCACAAGGCCGAAATGGCGGGACCTGCGGCTAACTGTGGCGTCTATTACCATACCAAAGCACCCACTGGCCTGCAGGCTCACAGGGGCCTGTGTCTCCTCTCAGCTCTTCTCACCCAGCCCCCTGCCCTAAACCTCCCCGACCATTGGCTTCACTCCCCCCAGCTTCTCATTCCTATATAACCCTGCCATTTCAGTCAAGCTCGCTCTGGTTCTCTCTTTGTTCTACTGGTTTTCTCTCTGCCCCCCCCCTTTCTCTTCTCTTCTCCCCACCCCTACTCCCCTCGTGGCCTGGTTCAGTCTGCTTCTGTTCAGTCCACTACTTTCCCTACCTGCTCGGGATTTCTCCAGATGCCTCTAGCTGTACTCTCTCCCACATCCACAATCCAAATCTCCTCCTCCACTGTACCTCATTCCCTACAGTCAAAGCTTGGTAACATGTCAGCTTCTGGAAAGACTCCATCTTCCTCAAGCCTCCATCACTTTCATAACCAACACCACAGTGTCGGTGGCTTTCTGTTGAATCCTGGAGAAAGCCATGCATGTGTCAACTTCAAATCAAGGTGGTCTCTCCAGAACTCTCTTTTCTCTTCAGCCTTGGCCATCTTGGTGCAAGCCCTCCTTCCAGGCAGATATCCTCTTTACAGATGTTGAACCGTCTTGAAGTAAGGCTCCCTCACTGCTGGCTCTTAAGGACTGGGTCGGGAAGTGACTAAGACTATGTGGTGGTTTGAATGAGAATGGTCCCCATATGCTCATGTATTTGAATGCTTAGCTCCTAGGGTGTGGAACTGTTTGGGAAGGATTAGGAGGTGTGGCCTTGTTGGAGTGGGTGTAGCCTTGTTGGAGCAGGTGTGGTCTTGTTGGAGCAGGTGTGTCCACATCAGGCCCAGTCTCCTTTTCTCTCTGCCTGCTGTCTGTAGATCAAGATGGAAAGCTCCAGAGCCATGCCTGCCTTTGTCCCACCATGATGATCATGGGCTAATTCTCTAAAACTCGAAGCAAACCAAGAATAAAATGCTTTCTTTCATAAGCGCTTCCTTGGTCATGGTGTCTCTTTACAACAACAGAACAGTAACAGGAAGGTGGTTCCCAACCAGCATCCACTATGCTCCTCTTGTAACAGCCATCACATCTCCAGGAAGCCTGCTCTGGTGCCCCTGGGCCATGCAAGTGTCTCTTGAGTACCTGGTCCTTTGTGGACACCAGACTCTCCAGACTTACGCTATGTCTCATGTATTCATATGTTTATTTAGCTTTTTACACAGACTTTAAACTATGGTCAGAACAGGACTGTTCTATATCTCTGTATAGCCCTGGGACTACCCACAAGAATAACGGCCACCAAAAGTTCTCATCACGGGTTCCTCAAACCTATATTTGCAGTCAGCATGGCCCAGAGGCCATGGCCTCCTGCACAACCCCTCTGGTCCCTCAAGGCTTAGCCAAATAACAAAGATGGAGACCCTTCATACGCTGCAGGGGAGCCCACTTTGGGGACAGGATCCCCAGTGCTACAGACTCGCTTCTGTTCATAAGACAGGCTTCTAATCCATCCCCGAGGATGCAGAACAATAATAACGAGCAGGTGACGGCGTGAGTCTCAGCAGCGAGGGTCAACCCCTCCCAGCCTGCTTTCCTGAGTCGTCGTGCATACCTGCCTTCCGCCCTCTCAGCTACCATTATCCTTTGTCTCAGCTTGCTTCCTCGCCCTCTCCTATGAAGCAGGGCAGACCCACGGCAGCAGTAGCCTTTGCCAATTTGCTGCCTGACTGGCAGAGACAGCTCAAAACCCACAGGGGTGATAGTTCGCCCCGGAACCCAGGCTCTGGGGCATCCTTCCTGCCTCTGGACCTCAGTTTCTTCCATCCGACCTGCAAGATAATTGGATCAGAGAATCTGGGACGTCCTATCCAGTGCTCTGACGCAGCAGTCTTGGGGAGGGTGAGAAGCACTCTTTCCAGCTTGGTGTGTGAACTCTGACCAAAGAGAGCTTAAAATAGCGCTTCTCAGGCACGATATCAGAGGGCTCACTCTTGTGTGTCAAACAGATCGTGATTAAGCGGGTTGGAAGGTGTTTCTAAGCCTGAATTTCTAGCAAGCTCCTAGCCAGTGCTCAATCTCTGCCAGCCCCCTTTTATGCCCTGGGAAGTGACCCAACCGCAGACCCATGGAATCAGAAACTCCGGGGTGTCTTCCAGCAATCCGCTCCTGTTGCTATCCACCAGGTTGTTGGAGTGCAGCTCAAGTTCAGAACTACTGCTCCGGAACAGCTGCTTCTGGATTTGGCTGTGGACTGGAAACTCCTGCAGAGAGTTTTTGAAGCCCTGGTGCCTGACTCCAGATACCATATTCAAATTTAATAAGCATGAGGTACCGACGCGGCATCTGGATTTTTAAACACTCTTTAGGTAGTCGGAACGTGCATGGGAAGTACTGAGGCGATTCCTCCCGTCTTGGAAAGCGCTCTTCCTGAGACGGCCATGAGGAGGCGCTGTGGCGCCGCGGGAAGCTCCGGCGCTTGCCTGGTCCGGGCTGCGGAGGCGGCCGCTGCGCCTGGGGCGCGCGCCTCCGGGAGCGGCTCCCGGCCGGGGCCTGCCCTGCGCCCGCATCTGCACCTAATTAATGCTGGCGGCTGCCTAGCCACGCTTGACGTTAGTGATTTGCTGGTGCTGGGGGAACGCCTGCAGCCGCTCGGCACAGGTTGCTTCACTCCACCAGCTTTGCTCCCCGCCTCCTCTAGGCTCACCTCTGGGGCTGCGCCCTGACACTTGCTGCCCGTCCCAACTTCACTTGTCCCGTTCCGAGGATCCCAACAAGTTTCTCAAGCCAACGGACCTGCTGGTCGGCTGCAGAAACCAGCTCGCGCCTTTCCCTTCCATGGTTTCTCTCTCTTCCTTCTGCCCTTAGCTGAGCAGTGTGGGTCTCAATAATAAAGGCTCTCATACACAGGGGTTGCCTCTGACTTCTTTGTGACATGTAAAGCAGGACCGTTTGTAAGGGACTTTCGCTGTCTTTGGGGGTGGGGAGCGGAGGGTTGCTTCAGGGTTTTGATGGCACTTATTTTTTCAAAGGACTATTTTTTAGGGATGGGGCACTAACCTGGAAAGGAGACTCCCTTGTTCAGCTTCTTAGCTGACTGGAGACATCGCCTCCTCCAGCTCCTCATGCCCAGGCAGCTGGCAGGGAGCCAGTTCAGTTCAAGGCAAACTGAGGCCAAAGAGGCTCGAAGAAACTGCTGGTAGTCACATAGCTGATTCCTGGCAGATTCTTTTTCTACGGAATTGTTCAAAAGCTCTCTCTAGGGCCAGCGGACACGTCCCAGCAGTGAGGCAGTGGTGACGGGGGTCCAGAGGGAACTGGTTTAATTTGAAGAACAGCCCGTCCTCTTGGAATCCAAATGAGCAATGTCATCACAGAGCTCGGCTTGATCCCAGAGTGTCAAGGACTGGGCCTGGGCTGTGAGAAAACAGGCCTAAGGACTCAGAGGAGAGTTCTTTTCAGATTTGAGGGGGGAGGGCTCAGAGTCTTGGGGGTATGTGTGTGACAGACCCTGCAGGGGCTGGGGAGCCAGGGAATAGATGTGGTGTGTCAGAATGAGTTCTGCAGCCTCTAATGTGGACTGTGAGATCAAGGCTTTCAGGTGGGGCAAGGGGCTAGCCAGGAAAATTTGGACAGCTACCAGTTGGGACAAGTTCCCTTGCTGGCTTGGCCATGCATCTGGCTAGAGCTCAGCTAGAAACCTTAGCTATGAAACAACGGGTCAGGAGCACGGAGCTCTGTGCCGGGAGGGAAGAGCAGGAGAGGGGCTAGCTCAAGGTCATGGGGCAATTAGCGGCCCAGTTGGAGCTTGGGTACAGGCTCTGGACAGAGTCAGGTGTTGCGCTATTGTTCTTTCCTGTGGGTGGATGCCCCTGCTCTTTCCCTTTCTGTTGGAGTGCACACGTCTTGTGACTGCACAGACTGCATAGCAGTGTCTTTCTGCTCCCAAGGTTTTTCCTTTCCTTTCCCTTTCTTTCTTTCTTTCTTTCTTTCTTTCTTTCTTTCTTTCTTTCTTCCTTCCTTCCTTCCTTCCTTCCTTCCTTTCCCTCTTTCTTCCTTCCTTTCTTTCTCTTTCTTTTTTCCTTTCTTTCCTTTTTATTTTTGAGACAGGGTTTCTCTCTGTAGTCCTGGCCTTGCTCTGTCGACCAGGCTCCCCTCGAACTCACAGAGATCCACCTGCCTCTGCCTCCCCAGCGCTGGGATTAAAGGCATGCACCACCATGCCCGGCTAAGTTCTTTTTCGTGTTTTTTCATAAAGCCCAGGGAAAGGGGATCCTGAAGCCTCATTCACCTAGTCCGGAAGCCCGGGCAGGAAACCGTAGTTCAGTTTTGGTCACGTCCTCCACATTCCGAAGTCCGCCCAGGTGGAGATGGTAAGAGTCCGTGGGACACACCCTCTGGGGTGTCTGGGGAAGAATGCTCAGCCTGCGGCATGCCAGCCTGACAGGAGCCTCAGCTCTAAACTGTAGCCCTCAGTCACGCCTGCAGGTCTCTGCCGGATGCTGCTAGAGGAAGAGGATCCGGCTTTGAGTGCAGCAGGTATCCAGACCATTGCTGAGCTAGCGCCAAAGCTCACCACCTCCTGCACCAGAGCTTTCGGTAGTGTGGGTCTCTGGCCACCAACAATAGCATTACTTCCTCATTCAGGCAGTTGTTTGTTTTTCTGGACAGGGTTTCTCTGTGTGGCTGTCCTGGAACTCACTCTGTAGACCAGGCTGACCTTGAATTCACAGAGATCTGCCTGCCTCTGCCTCCCGAGTACTGGCATTAAAGGCATGGGCCACCACCACCTGGCTAGACAATTGTTTGAGAGAAGCAGTAGATGGCAGAGATTCTGCTTCAGGCTCATGGGACTTGGCAAGTCCTCCCTTCCCTCGGGGACCAATAACTAGTATGGAAAATATGTTCA
Organism: Pachyuromys duprasi; assembly: GCA_028658305.1. NCBI lineage: Eukaryota > Metazoa > Chordata > Mammalia > Rodentia > Muridae > Pachyuromys > Pachyuromys duprasi. The sequence continues at coordinate 51,017,039 of CM053753.1, read as the reverse complement.
TTGCATGGCAGAGTAGAAAGTAACAGTAACTTAAGAAACAAAGAATGCTACAAAGGAAGTATGTTGCTTGTAAATGTATGCATGCATAAATGCGTATATTAATTTTTTGAGCAGGGCCTATGCAGGGCCTGCTGATCTCAACCTCTGGATTCCCCTGCCTCAGTTTCCCCAGTGCAGGGCCTACAGGTGTGCACAAGCATACCTGGCTTTTTGTAATTTTAAATGTAGCAGTTGAGAGAGCTCTTACTGTGAAAATGACATTTGAACCAGGACTTCAAAGACATAAGCCCTTAAGCTATTGAAACGGGTTCCTATGCCTGTTCCAACCTGTTCATGAGACTCTCAGGGAGAGAGGGCCTAGGGACCCGCACCTCCAGAGTCCTTTATGTGTGGCGCTTGGCAACCCTCGCTGCTTGCCTCGATTTTCCCCTCACAGCTCAGGAAGAGCATGCCAGGTGTGACTCCCTTCTAGGAGCCATGGAGAACTCGTCAGGCCGTTTGCTTTAAGGCTTCTTACCTTCTGAGTCTGAGCCTTGGAACTGTAAATCCCCTCCCCTCTTCCCCCACAGTGCCGTGGCCACCTGCCAGTCTGAGTGTCTACCCACCCACCCCTCCACCATTGCCACCAGTCATTACATTAGCATCAGTTTCTTTCCGTGCGCCCCATGCCAGGATCAACAGAATTCCAACCCAATAAAATAATTTGGATCGTGGCTGGGACCTTATTGTAAAGCAACCTGACCAGAAAAAAAACAAAATTACTGGAGAAATATGGTATGGGGAGTAATTAACTGGAAAACTGAAATCTTGAATCTTGGAACCTGTGTTCGGCCAGGTCCAAAGAGGGTCGGTCTTGTCTCTTGCTTTTCTGGGAGAGTCAGACAAGTGCCTTGCGGTGAAAGCCGCTATGAACAGCAGCCCAGACTTTTCCCCGGTGGCAGGGAACCTTGCCTCAGTGCCCAACCCTATTAACTGTTGGCTTCCCAGTTGCTGGCTTGAGCCAAAAACATGCTCTTGCTGTTTGAAGTCCTTATTGGAAAAGCAGATCTCATTTTGGCTTCAGCTCCCAGCAATTCCTCGTGTGGGGCGCTCCCCGGGGGCTGTCAAGAACGCAAGAAAGCATTCCCTACGCTTGGCATTCCTGCTTTTATCTCCGAGTCACATTTAATAATTTATATTTAAAGAAACACAGCTCACGCAGCCCCTGGTACCAGAACACCCAGCGCGGGCAGCTCCGGAGACCGGGGCTTCTGAGGATTAGGGGGCCAGATTAGAACCACGCTGAGTGGCAGCGCCTCGGGCCAGGCTTCCCGGAGCTTTGCAGCCCGACCTGGAGCCGCTGGGGAGACCGCACAGCAGTGCTGTCGGGGGCTGTACACAGCTCCGCTTGAGCGGGTGTGGATTTTCTCAAGGCCAGGGAGGACACGAGTCAGGGAAGCTTGCCTGCCTGCTTAGCCTAGGGTCTGGTTAGCCCCACCCACTGGGCTGCTGGAGAACCAACTGCCTGAGGCTTGTTTTATACAATAACTGTGGGGGGGGGCATTATTATTATTATTATTATTATTATTTTCTCCTACTGCTCTTCTACAGGATTCTGGAAACAACAGGGCCTAATGACGTTGTTCGCATTCTCTCTCCTTCAAAAGGATGGGATTTACCTGTTCTAACAGCTCTTGGAGCCTTTCAAGGGCTGAAAGGAAGCTAAAACACCTAAGTGTGTTTGGCTCTGTTTTCCCAGGGCTAGGAGTCAGGCTCAGGACTAAGCAAGCACTCTGGTGCTGAGCCCTTCTCTCTGGAAGACTGAGTTAACACAGCATGCCATGGAGAGCCCTTAATCCCAGCACCCGGAGGCAGAGGCAGGTGGACGGATCTCTATGAGTTCAAGGCTGGCTAAGTCTACGTAGTGAGTTCCAGGATAGCCAGGTCTATGAAGAAAGACCCTGTTTTAACAAACAACTAACCAACCCTCTAACGAACAGAACAGAACAACAACAACAACAACAAAAAACCAAAAAATTTCTTCCTGAAATAAAACCAAAATAGCCCCCAACTTCCCTTGGGAAGTCACACAGTCAAATACAAACATTCCAAGTCCCGCTGTCTTAGGCCCAGGCCCTTGCTCACCAGTTATTGTGGAATCACCAGTCTGTGTTTTCACCTCACTCTCAGCCCCTTACTCTTTTCCAGGAATGCTGGTTTATGGGACGCCGTCAGTATTTCTGCACCTGGATTCCCTGGGTGCAGTCACCTGCACTTATCCCTGTTTTGTGCTGAACTTATTGTTATTTTGTGTTTTAAAAAAAAAAGAGAGCGGCCCTGGGAAATACAGCTCCATGGGCAGTGTTCGGCTAGCCCGCACGAAGCTCTGGGCTCAGTCCCCAGCACTTCATAAACTCCGAGGGGCAGAGGCAGGAGAAGCAGGAATTCAAAATCATCCCTCCTGCTGCAGAGTAAGTTCAAGGCCAGTCTGAGCCGTATGAGATCTGATCTATCAAAAAGCGGGAGTCGGAGAAAACATTAAGTGGCTTGCAACAAACACGCAATGCCGAGATTGATAAAACAGTCATCTTAGTTTCAGAATCATGGGAAAGAGGAGGTAAACATGCAAAAATTGGAGTTTAAAAAGATTTTTTATTGCATTTATTTATTTATTGGTTCACCCATGTGCACGTGCCATGAGGTGTTTGTGGAGGTCAGAGGGCAAGTGTGGGAGTCAGTTCTCTCACCTGCTAGGCCCTGAGGATTAGTCACTCAAGCTTGGTAGCTAGTACCTTTAGCCACTGAGCCACCTCAACAGCTCCAAGCCTGACGCCTTTACTAAGCTTAACTCCGAGGCTCTTAGTGGCCGGAGAGGGGGAAGAGGAAGATACGGATTCTAGGAGAGAGACAATTACATAGTTATTGAGTCCTGAAAGAAACTCGTGGGGGATTCCTGTAATGGACAAGCCCATAGGCAATGCCTGTAAGCAGGACACAGATGTATTTTTCACGATGACTTTCCCGTGGCGAGCTAGAGTCATCGTGTAGAGAATCGCCTTAGTGACCAGTCTGGCATGTAACAATAACCTTGGGCGAGGGTAGGATATAGGAAATTCCAACATGACTGATCTAATCACTGGGGCCACACAAGTGCATTCCATGCACTTTGAGTTGGATCCAGGGTGAAAGGGAATGGCAGGCTGCAGAATGTACAAATGTACAAGCCAGCATCTACCAGGGGGTGGCTAACTGCACTTCAGGTCGATGCCCATCCCAGCAAAAAGTGGCACAGCTTGCTGGACTAGCTGACGCCTAAGCATTGGTGCCCTTAGAGACACAAGCCCTTGCCCCTTCCACCTTTCCTGACTCCAACTCAAGCTCCAAACATTCAGCCGAAAAGCCTCAGTAGCCTGAAATCAGCTCTGGTTGGTTTTGAGAGCCAGCCAAAAATATAAGGGCCTTTCAAAGTCCAAAGATCATCACCTCTTTGGAAGTGTGGGCAGTTTTTGACAGCCTGGGGCACAAGTTCAGTGACTCTGCTACCTGCTCGGCGACAGAGCCAGGCAACTGGGCAGAATTCAGGGGAGGATTTGGCCTCACTCCATGTATTCCCAGCTGGAGTGCCCAAGCTGAGCTCTGTAGGCCCCTGCCCTTGTAATCCTGCCCTTCAAGGTAAGCCCTCTTTGGGAGGCTTTGACTTTAGAACTCAGTTTTCTCAGGCACCATGGGAGGCCTTGTGTGAGCAGGCTTCCTGTCTGAGCAAGTAGAAGAATCCACACTCTTCTCCATCACGAGCGTAACTGTGAGATAATGTAATCTCGCGTGCAATGGAAACATTCTAGAAAGTGAAAGCAGCTTCTGGAGCTCTGTCTTTCCCGGGCTTTTCTGTTCTGTCCAGGTTATCTTCTTTCTTTATGTACTGTGATCACAACCATTGCTGACCTTGGGGGGTAGCTTGACTTTGGTGCAAATGATACCTATTTGGTTGCCACAAAGTCTGTGTGAATTCTGAGAATGGGACCTTCACCTTTACATGGACGTCGTCTTCCATAGCTGGGAGGGCTAAGCCAAGGGAAGTGGGTAGCCACCGGAGTCAAAAGGGGGTCTTGCCCCTGCATTCACCTCTCACCATGTGGATCACACTTCCTGAGAGAGCTGCCATGCACTCTGCTCATTTCCAAGTCCTCATTAAAAGAAGAGCAGAGATACAGCTCGAAGCCTCCGTTCCCGGTTGTAAAAGGAAGGGCGACTCAGGCCCAGCAAATGTGGGCGCCCAACAGTAGCAGTGCAGGCAGAGCCTTGGCAGACACTTTGCCTCTTTCCGAGCATTTCAGCACTTGGCAGAAGAGCCATCGAGAAACTGACCCATGCCCTCACAGTAAATAAGAGAGGTACTTTTCCAAAGCAGCTGTTCTTAACCATTCCCTACATTGAGCTTTTCGGGGCAGTCCCTGGACCAGTATCACCTGGACTTTCTAGAAGCCCTCAGAAGCCTCGGTGGGCTGAGTGGTCTGTGCTTGGCAGAGCTTCTCAGTCTCTGTGGTACTTGCTGTGGTTTGGAGCTGCCGAGGACAGAGGCTGGCTGTGGTAGTAGTCTTGGCTGGAGAGCCCATGCCAGGAGTTCTGAAGCAGGTGGCAGTGGTTCACGATTTGAAAAGCCTGTGGAGGGAGTCCAACCTCTTTCTGCTCCCTCCTCTACCTGAGAGTCACGGGTCTGGAACCAATCTTTGCATCAGAGAATAACCTCTTGTAACACTCTGTGTATTTTGATATATATATTTTTTAAACTTTGGAGAATTTATTCCGATGTTGGAACAGCTTGTGTTTGGCCTAGAATTCTCCCTCGGTAGTTGACACACAAAGGCTTATTTTCCGGAGAAGGCACTGTGGCCCATCGAGTGCTTGAGTTAGGAGACCCTGGATGTCAAGACTGCAATACTAATTTACCAATTACTGCAAGCATGTGCCTGCCGTATTCTGCCTCATGCACTCTTTCACAGATGCCAAGAGCTCTCTTTCTAGCCTCCAAGGGGGGGGGGGGAAGCTATACCCTAAGTTATCTGAAGTGTTTGGACACACCGGTGGCAATGGGTATTTTAGCTGGAAGGCATCCAGGACTGTGAGAAGGCAGCTTGTGTATAAACACAAGGAGGGTCTCCTTGTCCATCCATCTCCATCATCTGCAGGTGTTCTCCCTGCGTCTGCCTGCCACCGGGCCAGCCCCATGGGAAGAGGGTAGGCTTCTCAGAAAGTGTGCTTTCCTGTCATGGTGGGCAGTTTTTATCTCTTCTCTTGAGCGACAGGCTCCACCTCTTCCAAGGCTGGTGTTTGCCTTGTGGCCAGGGCGGCAGGAAGCAGGTGGCAGGGAGTTGACCTTCCAGCATATCCTTGAGCCTGTGGGGTGGGTGTGCCACACCAACTGTGGCTGGGGGTGGGGGTGGGGGTGGGCTGATGCGGCTGATTGCTGAGCGGTTCTGAGCCACTGAGAGATAGGAGCGGTTGCTGTGCTCTGATCGGCAGATCCTTGTTGCCGACCAGGGTGGAGGTGAGGAATCAGGGCAGCCACCCTAAGTGCTGAAAGGCCTAAAGGGTCTAACACTGCCACCCACTCTGACAAAGCTGGCAGCTGCATAACCTGATGGGGGGAAGGGAAGCTGGGCTCTCTAGAACAGTGTATACAGTGGTATATTGAAGGTTCTCGAGAAGTATGTAGTGACTTAGTAATCAGGTTTGTCTCCAACATTTCTCCCCAGGCTCCCCTTGGCCTGACAAGGAAGGAAATAAAAGCCTTTTCCAGCTGGATGTGATAATGCCTACCTGTAATCCTAACACTTGGGAGGCTGATGCAGGAGGATGTCCGGTACCAGTTCTAGTCTGTACTACGTAAGATTCTTTAAAAACAAAACAGAACAAAATAGGTGCAGGCCTGTAGTCCCAGCACTCGGGGAGGCAGAAGCTGGTGGATCTCTGTGAATTCGAGGCTAGCCTGGTCTACAAAGCAAGCCCAGGGCAGCCAAGGCTACACAGAAAAACCCTGTCTTAGGAAATAAACAAACAAACAAATAAATAAATAACCAAAAGCAAAACAAAGCAACCAACCAAACCAAACCCCAAACAAACAACAAAAAGCCAATCAACCAACCAACATGCAGCCCCCCGCCCCAGTTAATTGATTAGTGAAAAAATAAATAAAGACTTGTACCTGGCTGTGGTGGATGTTGCTCTCTGGGTGCCCTGGGGCCCAAGAAAGAAACTAGAAGGATGGCTTACTTTCTGCAGATGTGGCCAAGGAGAAGCTCAGAGTGACTGATGAAATCAGTGTCCTCTACCAGGAACACCAGAGGAGTTGAGGGGGGGGGTGGGGAGCCTTCCCACACCATCCCACACTTCCAGACCACTGCTTCTCTGGCTTCTCTCTCTCTGTTATATTTGTGTGTATGTACATGCAGATGTGTTGTGTATGGAGGCCAGAGGTCAACACTGGGTGTCTTCCATGATCACTTCCCACAAGGTTGTTGTTATTATTGTAGACTCAAGTTCTGATCAATGATTTGTTCCTCTTTAAAGACTTGTCTTTGTCTGGACTCAGAAGTAGCAGCTCTCAGAGAGGACAGCCTACATCCCTTGGTGATCTATTTCTGGCATTCTCTTTGGCTTCCTTCATTCTCTTGCCCAGAGGTTTAGCCTGTCCTGCAGCCTCCTTGTTGTTGTTAGCGTGCCGTTTCTTCAGAGGGATGTGCTACTGTTTGTGTTTCAGGACAGGTGGATAAAAAGACACTGAATCTTGGGTGCTGTGGTCCTGGGTTTCTTACCTTCTTTATTTAAGGGTTTTCTGATAACATATTGGCAGACACCATCTTCTTTAGAGAGATTGAAAAGCTTTTGGATTCTGTTAATGCTCTCTCTCTGTCTTTCCCCAATAACCAAGTTGAGAACACTCAGATTGGTTCCCACAATGCATCTACCTACAAACAAACTTGTAATTCCTCTCTTCAGTTCTCTCCAGTCAGTCTGTAACAAGAATGCCCCTTTTTCAGCAGCAGGTGCAGTCTGCCGTGGGTAAAGGCACCTTGCTTCACAGGAGAACCTTGTTTGTTGTTCCCACCACCGATTTGGACCATATATCCACTCCACTCCTCACTCAGAGCATCAGTAGCTACCTCTGTAGCTTCCCATAGAGCAATGGTTCTCAACAAGTCCCCCTTTACGACCTCTTTGGGGGTTGAACAACCCTTTCACAGGGGCCTCCTAAGACCATCAGAAAATAGATATTTTTTATTATGATTCATAACAGTAGCAAAAAATGCAGTTACAAAGTAGCAATGAAAATAATTTCATGGTTGGGGGGGTCACCACAACATGGGGAACTGCACAAAAAGGCCACAGCGTTAGGAACGTTGAGAACCACGGACACAGACAGGATGAAGCATTGCTTCAGTGAGCTTCTGGTAGCCGTTGGCTGAGAAGATGTTCAGCTCCTTCTTGACAGCCTAGGAAGTGTCATAAAAAAGGGCTGAACTTGGAGCTCATAGATTTGACTACAGCAGCTAGCCAAAGAGTATCTATCTGTCTCTGTCATTGTGACCAGCATGGGGTTACATGCATGCCCCATTGTCTTTTTTGGTTTTGTTTGTTTTTTAATAGTGTTTCTCTGTGTAACCCTGGCTGTCCTGAAAACTCTTGGATAAAGGTTTTTGGACGACCCTGACCTCCACAGCCCTGCCTTGGACCCCAAGATTCCAGACAGTTCAAACTGCTAGCCATATATATGGGATTTCAGTGTGATGGTGAAATGACATTCCACGGCTGTTGATGCAGCAGTGGAATTGCAATAACGCCTATAAAAATAAGTGTTTTTTTTTTTAATCTTTCATTTCTCCCTAGAGATGGTGACAGTGATCATGAGGGCTCCTCCTTGGTGGGGCCAAGGAGGACAGACAGCACGTGAGTGACTGGGAGCAAGAGCAAGAGCCTTGGCGGCATGCAAATGTGACATGCTAACACTGAGCCTGAACCAGACACAACTGGACACATGACAAGGAGGCCTGAGCTCACCCCTCCCAAAGCTCAGCTCGCAGGAGGGTGGGGAGGGAGGCTGGAGATCCAGGGGAGCCTTAGATGAGAGAGCTGTGCCTCTGCATGGGTCAGAAGAGCACAGGGCTTTGTCTGGAGACTGTTTAGGACACTGGCTAACTAGCTTCAGGCCCCGTGACAGTTTGTCCACTTGCTGTCAAAGTGCCCTTTGAATTCCTAATGCCTGGCCAGCCTCAGAGGGCAAGGCTCTTGTCCTCATGACTTTACAGGCTGTACGAGACTGTAATTGCCCACCCTTCTAAGGAGACAACAGGCTTTGTATCCCACTGTGGAGAGACAGTCAGGGACTGTCTCCATGTCGCGCCCACCTTTCTGTGTGCTTGTATCCTGCCACCATGGGCCAGCTCTCCATGCCGTCTAAGGCTAGCCCTCTTCTGCACCTCCTGATAGCTTACAGATGACTCTCTGAATCTCCCTTCCCATCACAGACCGCCAGCCTCTTGCCTCTCCAGCACACATCCATGCCAGCATCTCGCCTACTCACAGATCCCCCCCTTGCCCCGCTGTCCTCTTCAGACAGCTCCGTGCCTGTTAGCTACGAAGCCTCACCTCTCTCAATTGCCCCTTGAATCCACCCCAATCAGACTGTCCTCATTTGTCTAACTCAAAGCACATTTCTCAGTCTCCACCTTGCCTGGCTCCTTACCCCTCCAGAGGCCCAACATCATTCCTAATCATGATGAGCTCTGGAGATCAGCTCCAGAGCCGGTATGCTGACTCACTCACAGCTGGCAGGTGGGCCATTTACCTCCCCATCCAGAACAGAAACCCTATAGTCTTATTTAAAATAAGTGTACTGAAGTAAGATTTTTAACTAGTTCAAAATCAGAGGTAAAAAATAGATCAGTTAATATTTAAGTTAAGATAGGTGGCTGAGAGCTGGGCGGTGGTGGCCCATGTCTTTAATCCCAGCTCTCGGGAGGCAGAGGCAGGCAGATCTCTGTGAGTTCGAGGCCAGCCTAGTCCACAGGGTGAGTTCCAAAACAACTACACAGAGAAACCCTGTCTCAAAAAAAAAAAGATGAATTATGAAACTTTCACCCTTTTAAGAAACTGAGACTTAAAAAAAAACAACAAAGACTTAAAGCCAAGTTTTAATTATGTACAATGTGTCAAAGCAGTCAGTAGATGTTAATTTTTTTTTTTTTTTAATTTGGTAGATTCCTCCTCAGACTTTGTAAATCACTGCCAATGAATACACATTTTCTCCTTTCTCCTATGGGTTTCCCCTGTAAATACTACTCTTTTGGAGACCTTGGTCCCAGACTGTCTGTGAGCACCTTCTACCAGTGGCCCCTGGGAATTCTGCTCCCGGAGAGCAGGGGTTCTGGGCCTGGGGAAATTTCACCACCTCAGGCTGTCTGAGCAGGGCTGTGAACCTCATGGACATTTGGAGATTCTTATTATGGAAAGCCTGTGCCTCCTTTTCAGTCGGCCCTCCCGGAAGAGGCCAGGATTGCTTGCATCATCCGTCTTGGGATCCCACCTGTCTGAAACCTAAGTGTTTCCAGAGCCTTCCCATAGCCCAACTGTCAATCATGTCACCATCCAGATGGGTAAATCTTGTGGGGGCAGCGTGCTTTCTTGAGGGACAATGAAGTGTCAGGCTTGGATGGAGCATGAAACTTTGAGAGGAAGGTTCGTTTTCAGTGATTAAATCAAGGAGAGATGATTCAGGGGACCTGAGTTCAGATTCTGAAAAAACGTCAAGCGCAGTGGCTTGCTTGTAACCCCACCTCCGAGTGAGGCAGGCAAAAGGGCAGAAACAGACAGCTCTCTGGAGCTTGCTGACCAGCCAGTGGAGCCACAACAGCAAGCTTCAGGTTCAGTGAGACCCTATCCCAAAAATATGAGGTAGAGAGCCCAGCATGGTGGCACACACCTTTCATCTCAGGGCTTAGCAGGCACAGGCAAAACAAGTTCCTTGATAGTCAGGGCCACACAATAAGTCCCTGCCTCAAACAAACAAACAAACAAACAAAATAAAACAACAAAACACCACCCTAAATGATGATGATGATGAGATAAAGAGAGACACCTAACATTGCCTTCTGGCCTCTCCACATGTGGTTATGAGCACTCACACCCCAGTGACACATTGGCACACACATTCACACAAAGGCTGCTGACATCACCTCATTTGCAAAACTGGAGCCAGGGTCACTGCATACACCCTGTGTACAGGGCCTTTTTTGTCTTCACCACCACTGGCTTGCCTCAGCATCTGGCAAATGCTGAGTCTATTTTACTCTCTCCTGGGAGTTTTATTATTGCAATATCTTGGGTTCTCAGGCTGTCCAGCCAATGGGTCTTCAAAAGAATTAAAAAATTAGAGCCAAAGATGGTTTCAAAAAGGTGATCCTCCTGCTTCTGCCTCCCAAATGCTGGGATTATAGCTGTATACCACCTGTCTGCCTTTTTTGGTAATAATTAAAAGATTATTTATTTTTTTAAAAGATTTATTTCTTTATTTTACATATGAGTGCTCTATTTGCATGTACATCTGCATGACAGAAGAGAGCACCAGATCTTATTATAAATGGTTGTGAGCCACCATGTGGTTGCTGGGAATTGAACTTGGCTACATATAGAGTCTGAGTCCAGGCTGGTGTACATGAGGTCCATGTGTGCCATGGCTGGTAAGGTATCATTAGAGTGAAGTGCCCAGCATGAACCAGGGTGTACCAACTCATCTGCAGGGCTGGCAGGAGCCCTGGTCCCACATTGGGACCTTAGGGACTCATTGGCTCTTAGGGACTCATCCTAAGTAGGGTGTGGGCGGCCATCTGGGGAAAGGCTGCCTCATGCCAGGCTTCTGGAACCGATTGTCTCCTCATTGGCCATCTTAGTGAGAAGACAGACCATCCAGACAGGGTGGTGGATGGGACTGTGGGTGTTCTCCCTGCCTGTGGGTGTGCACTCCCTGCCTGTCTAGGGCAAGCTAGGTGGAATGGCATCAGAAATCCTCCATGGGATCACTAAGGGCAGCAGTTGGAACACCTGCTTTTGTTGCCCTCCGGAAGTTCCTGGGGAGGCTCTGTTTATCCTCCAGGTGAGGTAGTATTTCATCCCTGGTTCTAGTCCTAATGGACACAGGCCAGACCCCTGTGAGACATGAAGACTGGCTTAGTTCATTCTGCCATGGCCCCCCAGGTCTGATAACTAGAAGCTTGGTCTTTTGTAGTGGCTTAGGTGTGAATTCTTTCTGGGCTTAAGACCCTAGAGCTTTCCCATTAAGAGGAGACCAGGCCTATCTGGGGTAGCTCCTAGGTTGCCTAGCAACCTCTGATGTCATCACCTGATGCTGTCACTCTCCAGATATAAAGGACCCTCCCATCACTGCTCTTTCAGTCTCTGACTTTTTCTCCTGGGGCATCGCATCCCCAGTTTCTCTCTTTTCTATGCTTTTTGTTCCTTATACCAAATATGTTGCAGTAGATTTTTTTTTAAGATTTATTTATTTATAATGTGTACAATGTTGTGTCTGCATGTACATCTGCAGGCCAGAAGAGGGCGCCAGATCTCGTTACAGATTGCGGTGAGCCACCATGTGATTGCTGGAAATTGAACTCAGAACCTCTGGAAGAGCAGCCAGTGCTCTTAACCTCTGAGCCATCTCGCCAGCCCATATAGATTCTTAATAATAATTATAGCATTAGTGTCATGAAACTGTGCTGATCAGGCATTTGCCCAGGTCCCTGGCAAGGGCGTGACGACCTGCTTTGACTGATCTGTATCTCTGTCTCTAGCTTCTCTGTGCTTTTGGGGATGCTCAAGGTTCAAGGCTTGTGGCTTCTTCTTCACCCATGGGACTGTTGTCCCCATTGGGACCGCCAAGCTCTCTCCATCAGGATGCCTCAACACACCACCCAAGCGATGGGGTTGGGGGCGGGGGAGACAAGACGCTGAAAACTTTCCTTTCCTTAGGCCCCTTTCCTTGCTCCAAAGCCTGTTTAACACCGCTTGGTTGCTCTCAATGCTCTGTGTGACTTGAGCACGCAGCGGTCTGACGGGGCTGGTGAGAACAGAGACCACAACACACGTCTTACACCCAACACCAGCTGCTTCAGACCTCGAATTTGACCACTGCTGAGGTATGTCTGAACCGTTTGTCTGTGAATTTGATAGCCTACTTAAGAGTCCACTTCCTCCACGTGGCTCTTGATCTTGGCCTGGCCACATGGGCTCCCGCTGCTAGCCCCTCCCTCCGGCAGAGGCAGACTTTCAAATGAGTGCTTTCCCTCTCCCCTTCCCCTTCAATGGATTCTCTGTTATGTAAAACCTGGCTACATTCAAAGCCCCCCCAAAACGACATACCAAGTTACCAACTATTCATTGCCACAGACAAATGATTCTCAAATATTTTCTTTCTAAACCTACTATGCTTTAAGTTTCCAAAGTCCTATCCTTAAGAATCTACTTCTCCGGCTGGAGAGATGGCTCAGCCGTTAACAGCTAGGCTCACAACCCAAATATAAAAATCTAATTCTCAACTCTTAAAAAAAATCTTTTACCTCTGATTTCTTTGCACTTTACTCTCAAAAATGAAAATATACATCTTAAGATTATACTGTGCACTCTTCTCTAAAGATGTATAACTTTTTTTATTGGTCATGGTGTTTAAAATTTACGTTCAAACTCTTGTTAGCCTCATTTCAAATTGGTATGGGTTGTTCAGACTTTAGATGTATGTCTAACTACTTATGCCTTTACTAGTTACTGGGTGCATGAATGAGTGTTATTTCTGCTGCTACCTGTGCTCTGGGTTCATGTCTCAGCATTCTAGCCAATGAATTTGGTATAGTAAATTCAAACATAATTTTAAAATTGTTTTATAATGTTCTACTGTATTGCTGACTCTATAAATGGGCAATTGTTAATCCTTTCTCGGACTCAGTCATGTTTTTTTAAGTACAGGGTCAATAGTTAAAAGCTTGTACTAAATAACTTAAACTATGTGATAAGATTCCAAAGATACTTTTAAATTGGGATACATTAATTCTATTCAGCTGCTTACAGTGTTAGAACTTGGTTACTATGCTCTATCTTCACTTTAAAAAGGCTAAAAAGCACTGCCTTAGAAATATGTTTAGCCTTGTTTTCGGAATATGGTAATGTTCTATCGATATAGCCTTGGACTTTTATAAGCTATGGACTTTTTATGGACTGAATCATATGGGAAACCATTAATGCTCTATAGTGCTATACCATAAAAAGATCAAAAGGTCCCCAATCTCTTTATGGACTGTGTTTATGAGTTTTAAAGGTCCAACTCATCAGGGATAAAACCTAAAAGCCTGATCTTTAATTGATGGTTGAGAAATGCAGTTAATAGTCAACTTATAAATGGTCAGTTCCTTTAACATGTCCAGGTTTGGGGGAATTGCGCTCTCACCCCTAAATGGACACCCAAGCTCCCTCTCTTGGGTCTCCAGGGCAGCCAACATGGCAGCACCAGCAACAGCATCACCTGATGGCTATGTTTTTAAATTGCCCACCTTGGTCTCTAACAACACATGGCTAGCCGCCATGTTGATTTTAGGATAAAAAGGGTGGAGCCATGGCTTCACCGCCATCTTGACTAAGGGCAGTCACATAACTGGCAGCCAAAAAATAACTAAAAACAAGCAAAGTTTGTTTACTTAGATCTACTTGAGATAGACATGGTCTCACTGCTATCTTAACTAAAGGGGTGAGGATGGTCCCTGAATCCCCATACAGGAATTGGTAAAAAATGGTTTTTAAAAGTCTTTAAAGCCTGAGAGGAGCCTTCCTGACAGGCTGCACTGCAGCAAAAACTATACTCCAGACCTTGGCTGTTGCTCTGAGGCTATTGGCATTCCTTCAGGGGAAACAAGAGGTCTGCAATGCCCCATCCCCCAGGGATCCAGCCTAAGACAACTCTGCCAGGTACCTGTTTCAAATGTAGTCAGGAAGAACCCTGGCCCCACGGCTGCCTCAACAAGCCATGCCCTGCCTGCCAGCAGACTGGCCTGTGGAAGTCAAAATGCTCCCACACAAGCTAGCCCTCTGTGCCTAGACACGGAGGCCCAATCAGTGCAAGCACCACAGACACTTCCAGCCTTTGAGTTCCTTAGCCTCGTAGAGGGCTGAAGGCTCCCAGAGTCAGTGACTTCCACCACACTAGCAAGACCAGGATAATGTAATGCTGCAGGTCAGTTTTAACCTCATACTCGGGTCCCATGGTCACATTGCCAACTTCTGTCATGGGAGGCTTCAGATGCCTTCTCAGTCTTCTTCATGGGCAGGGGACCAGGATTTAGTCCTCACTCCTAGAGCTGCTGCTGTAGGGTCTAGACACAGCCTGCCTCGTTACCAGACTCAAAAAGCGGCCTCAGCTGCCAATCTTTACCATTCCTTCAGCTAAAGGACAGTGACTGTTTCCAGCAATCTCGCCTGTGACACATGGTAAACAGGAAAAAGGCCAAAGGATACAGAAGTTTAAGTTATGAGGATCTAAAAAAATGTTTGAGAGTCTAAGAAGGTGTTTCAAGGTTGGCAAATGAAGGTTATGAAGGAAAGCTTCTAAGAAAGTATTGGGGGATCTAAGAAGGTGTTTGAAGGTTGGTAAATGCAAGTTATAAAGGTTGGAGGGTTTGAAAGGATGATTGACGGTATCCAGAATAGGTAAACACTTCAGATTTCTTCCCGTTGGTACACTACAGTTGTAGTCACACAGTTCAGAGCTTTGACGTTAATCACTGGAACTCTGACTTATTAATCTAACTCTGATAAAAAAAATGCCACTATACGATCCACTATCCATAGTTTCAAGCTCAAGATTTCAAATTTCCTTTGGTTTGTCTTTTGAGTATAGACTTAAAAGTTGTTCCTTGGGGCTGGAGAGACGGCACAGAGCTTAAAAGCACTGGCTGTTCTTCCGAAGGTCCTGAGATCAATTCCCAGCAACCACAGGGTGGCTCACAACCATCTATAATGAGATCTGGTGCCCTCTTCTGTCATTCAGGTGTACATGCTGACAGAACATTGTACACATAATAAATAAATCTTTAAAATATAAAAAGTTATTCCTCATTGTGTTAGATTTATACACATCCAGTCTCCTGAATAGAGGGAATCAGCCTGTCTTTCATGGTCATGCTTTCCCACATTTACTTCGCAGAAGGCTTCTGTCTTCCCTGAGCTCACCTCAGAGAGTGTTCATGGTTTTAACCCAAGGTCATTTCCCAAGCCTCTTCTATGCTATGACACAAAGATGTATGCCTACTACCTTTTTTTCTACAATGTATATTTCACTGCAAATTACAATGGTGATGCTAACATGTTTAAAATTTATCTTCTTCATAAACTTTAAAGGATTCTTGTAAGCTACAGGAAACCTACCTGAATCCACCTCTCAGGTCAAATGGACCCCAGTTGCCAGTATCCTGACAGGCCCAGGTGTTTCCTACAACCACAACAGCGAAGATTGCATCAAGCTGGACCTGCATTTTCCTACCTAGCCACAGATGATCTCACAGATCCTGAACAGCAAATAGAACAGCTTGCTCTTGGGACGTGGCCAACCTTCCAGCCTTTTGCCCCTCAAAATCAACACCCCAAAGTCAGCCAGAAGCAGCGAAAGACAATTGTTTTTGTTTTTGTTTTTGATTGTTATCCATTTATCAACAAAAGGCTGGGATGTTAGGTTCCTGTCTGCCGCTGGGCGTGGCTGGCAAAACCCTACCCTGAACTTTCCAGGGCAGGGGCTTCCCCTCCTCCTCACCGTATAATCTGAACATTTTGTGTGTGTGCTATTGTTTTTTGTTTTTGTTTGTTTTGTTTTGTTTTGTTTTTCTCTCTCTCTATCCTTTCCTAAGTTTGCTTTTTGTAATTAAAGAAAAAGGGGGCAATGTCAGGGTAAGCTGCTTAGCAGCCTCTGACATCATCACCTGATGCTGCCAGGTGCCAGTCAGGCCTGCTCCGGATACAGAGGACCCACCCATCGCTGCTCCCCACCCCCTCGCCCTCTCTCTGAGTTTCTCTCCTGGGGTGTCCCACCCATCCCCCATTTCTCTCTTTCCAACGACGATCTCCCTCTTTTCCTAAGCCCTCTCACTGTCTCTCTGCCTCTTTCCCACTCCTCCCTTAAGTAAACCTCTTTGCATCAGACAGACCTGTTGCACAGTGTATAATCTCCACATTATTCCAGTATGTCCCTTAGGAGTTTCTAGCGGCCCACCTGGCAGAAGAGCATGGCGGCCTGCTCTTCTTCCGGTAGGCCTGTGAAACACGTTGCCAAGCTCCCCCAATGCTGCAATTGTGCAATTACTGAGAAACCAGGAGATCTTTTTCTTTCTTTCTTTCTTTTTTCCCCTTCTCTTCTGCTCCAGTCCCTCCTCCTGTCTTTTTTTTTTTTTTTCTTCCAGGCATGGAATTATCTACTTTAGCAGTTCAAAAGACATTCCATTCCCATGACAGAAACAGAAACCTTCGATGTTGGCATACTGTAGCTCTGGCTCACTCTTACCGGGAGATTTGGGCAGTAAATCATCATGACTGAAAATTTAAAAGACCGTTTCTTTACATTTTAATGGCCTGGCTCTCTTACTTTGAAAGTAGCACTAACAGCTCCCTTCACATTCCCCACCGGGGCCATCTCGGAAAGAGCCAGTAGTCCATTGTATTGATTTAGTATATTCCAAAAAAAAGGGGGGGGGCAGGGAGGATAATTTAGTTTTACATTTTTAATACAGGGGCTTGCTATGCAGATGAGGCTGGCCTGGATTTGAGACGTTCTTCCCACCTCAGCCTCTTGATGCTGGGATTAGAGATGTCATGGGCCGTACCAGACCTTGGGAGTTTGCTTTAAAACCTCTTTTGAGTCTAAATGTCTTCTGTATTACTTATCTTAGATAATTTTGAAATAATTGGGGGGGGGAATCACCACGGCAACATCCGGGCCTGGTGGTCCAGGCCTTTACTTCCAGCACTTGGGAGGTAGAAGCAGGTGTATCTCTGTGGGTTTGAGGCCTACATAGTGAGTTCCAGGACAGCCAGAGCTGCACAGTGAGACCCTGTCTCAACCAACCAACCAACCAAAAACAAACAATAACAAAACATCATGGCCAATCCCTGCTGATTCTGTTCCTTGCTAGGCAGTTCATCTCCAAATCTTCCAGGTGTATATACGTGGACAGAGTGGCTCACAAAGGCCTCATTTCAGCCTCTGCCCAAGTATCTGGCATTAGATGGTCAGAAATGTTCTCAATCAAGTGCCGTCGACAGGAGACACCACAGTAGATCGGGAGATATTTCTCCCAAGAGAGCAGGGTGTTTTGAAAATTTGAACCCATCTTTAAACAAAACAGTTTTGCTCATTTCTAAATGTGCTGTAACTTACGCTTGGGCTGGAGGGTGATTTCCAGACTCTTAAAAAGTCCTGCATGTCCCTGTTGTACTGGTGTTTTCACAGTTCACTGGACCCCATGGGTCTGAGAGTTATTTAAAGTCTGCCCCAGAGAGGAGCCCAGCATCATGGAGATTCACAGGCTTCTGCAGGAAGCATGGCAGAAGAAATGATGGATCAGTTACCAGCCAAGCCTGAGGAGAGCAGAGGCTGCTGAGCTCCTGTGCATCTGTCCTGAGGCTTAATCAAGTTATCATACTGTCCTGTGTCTCCCAGGTCAAAGATTTGTAGACAAAGTTCTAGCAGCAGGTAGCTGGGGCTCTCCTGGGAGGCTGGATGAAAAGCACCTGTAATCTTATCCGCCTCCATCCAGTTCCTGCTGGGAGCCACCCAGGCAGCAGCCGCCGCGGCTCAGAGTGGTTTCTTCGCTCAGGCTGTGTTGGGAGGACTCTGCCTCATTCTGTGCTTCAACAGAATGAGGCAGAGTGGACTCAGTCAGCTGTGAAAGGGAAGGCACACGCAGCCAGCAGCCTGTAAGAAAGAGGTAGATGCTACCCTCTTCTTTTTTATATTGGCTCGTTAAGGCCTGGTGTGAGTCAATCCTCAGGGTGACATGGAGGGAAAAGGGGGTAACTCTATACAGAGAATGAGAGGCAAGGAGGGTGCCAGACTCCCACCAAAGCCGGACATGGGCTTGGCTCCTCTAAGCTGCCTCTTCGTGCTTTGAGAAGTTGGGGGATGTTGCAATTCATATGGAATCTCCCAGGTACCGAAAGGGAGTCTTAGGCTTGAGTGTTGGCTAGGGATCAAGAACTGTGTGGTAGCTCTTGATGCTTGAGCACGTGGCTCGGCTTCCTTCTGTTGTAGTTATTGTTAAACCAGAGGGTAGCTACCCAGGCTAAAGCCTACTCTCAGAAAGCAGCCTAGGCTGAGCAGTGCATGAAAACCCATGAAGGAAGGAAGGAAAGAAAGAAAGAAAGAAAGAAAGAAAGAAAGAAAGAAAGAAAGAAAGAAAGAAAGAAAGAAAGAGAAAACCCCGTTAGATTACATTCCTAAAGCTGGCCACCAAGCTATTCCCTTACTTGGCCTCTTCCTCCTCCTAAGGCTAACTACCAAGGTACCAAGGTCCACCTATCAAAGTATTGAATTCCTGCAATCAAAAGGCCCTCTTTGGTTCACCGAATTAACATGCTCAACCAAACTTAAATTAAACACCTCATGCTAACACCGGGGTTCCCATTTTCCCTTTCTAAGCCGCTATTTTCCTTTGTGAAATGTCTGTCTCCTCTCTATCCAGAGACAGTCCTTTGTCTCTCGGAGACAAATACTCCCTCTCCCTCCCCCTTGTTCCCTTCCACTTCTTCCTCATCCTCTATCTCCTGACTTTGTCTCTCATTCTCTGCCTTCTCTCCTTCTGGGGAAAAAAAATCTCCTTTGTGCTGAGAATTTGGTCTTGGAGATCCTGAGCTGATACTTTTTCTTTCACTTACAATCTTCCTGGAAAAAGCAGGAGAGGCGGAAGTGGCATTCAGTTCAGACACAGGGATCAGAGAATGGGGGTGGGGAGTGTCTGGTATTTGATAGTATAAATCTTGGTCCATAGCCAAAGGCCCACGAACCAGGAAGCCAATGTCTGGGAAGTCTTAGCTCTAGAGGAGAAAGAGCTTGGTTCTCTTCCACACTTGCTTCTACCTGGTTCTTCAACTGATCAGAGGGTGCCAACCACACAGGTAAGGGTGTGCGTGTGTGTTTTCTCATCCTATTCATGTTACTCTCACACACACATAGATATTTTTACCAGCTATCTGGAGAGCCCTTAGTCCAGCTGAGATGACACACAGTTAAACATCACAGAATTATGACTCCTTTTGGGCATTTTTAGGGATGCCCACTAAGGATTCCTTTACTGCCTCCTAAGATGGAAGGAAATCCTCATTTCCTCTTCTTCTCTGGTCCCTACCTGAGATGCCCTGACTGGGATCGGAAGCCCTGCCTCCTGTCCTCTCTGCGCAGCTGTAGGCAGATTAGCGCTTTACTAACCAATCAGATATGAAGGGAAACAATTTTTACATGACATTAAGACAGAAAATTCTTCATAAAAATGACAGTGCCCACGTCCTGACTGCAACCAGATCTCAGGCTTATTATCTGAGGGCACAGAAATCAGCCTCTGAATATGCAATGCACAAGCCCATCCTCCAGCAACCCTGGCTGTGTAGCCCTGGTTGTCCTGGAACTTGCTCTGTAGACCAGGCTGGCCTTGGAAAAAGAGAAACACTTGCCTCTGTCTCCTGAGTGCTCAGACTGAAGGCATGTGCCACCATACTTAGCCAAAGTGTGTTTAATTTTGATGGAGTTTGTTATATACATAAATACAGATATTTATAAATTAGCTCTTATGTTTAGGTTCATAATCTCTTTTGGTTGTTTTTGTATTATATGATATGAGGTGAGGTTTAATATTTAATATTTAGCCAAGGACAATACCAGTGATTTCTTCCTGTTCATGAATAAATTCCATTGACATTTTCTAAAAAGAAAAAGTTAATGAACCACAGAAATGTATGTTATTCTTATTCTCTTTAGATTTATACCTAAATATTTCATTGTCTACATGATTGTAAATTATACTGTATTAAAAGTTCAACATCTATGTATTTGTGGCTAATATACAGAAGTATATTTTTCTATGGTTTTTTCTTTCTGAGACTTGGCCTTATTATATAGCCCAGGCTGGCCTGGAACCCACAGAGATCCACCTGTCTCTGCCTCTTTGGTGCTGGGATTAAAGGCATGTGCCACCATGCAGGACTGTGCTGGCTAGTTCTATGTCAATTTGACCCAAGTTGTAGTCATCTGAGGAGGGAACCTCATTTGAGAAAATGCCTGCAAGCATTACGTCAGGCTGAAAGCAAGCCGGTGGGGTATTTTCTTAGTGATTGATGTGGGAGGCCCAGCCCATTGTGGGTGGTCCCACCCCTGGGCAGGTGGTCTGGGTGCTATTGAAGAGTTTAAGTTAGCCTGGGTATAGTTAGCCTGGGTATAACTCCATTTTTGAAATAAAGAGCCATCTTGACTGGGAGCTGAATTAAGGTACCAGGAAATACCCACAGAATGTACACTTGGCAGAAAACAAAATTAACTCTTCTAGTAACAGCCTCCAGGAAATAATACAGAATAAATGCTTCATGGAAAATAGACACAATCTCCCCGGCAATAATCAATGAGAATTGGCTGGGAATCAGGTGGGAAAATTCTCCCCAATGTTTCAGATATAGTTTAGAAGAATAGCTATTGTGATTATATGCTCTAGCCATTGTGATTAGCTATTGTGATTATATGCCCTAGCCATTGTGATTATGTGCCTCAGAGACGGTCACCTTGCCCCTCTGACTTTTACCCAATCCTGTTAAAGCCAAGGCTTGTGCTCCCTGCTTGCTGTCATGGAAACCCCCTGCTCACAGACGTTCCCTTTAAAAACCCTACTCACTCAGAGCTCGAGGCTCTGCTTCTCTACTGCTGTGTCAGTGAGACTTGGGTACTGAGTTTGATCGCTCTTGTAATAAAGCTCTCTTGCTCTTGCATCGAGTCATCTCCTGGCGGTCTCTGAGGATCCCGTGATCCTGGCACTGTACTATAAGAAGCAGGCTGAGCAAGCTACGAGAAGCTAGCCAGTAAGCAGCATCCCTTCATGGTCTCTATCACCTCCTGCCTCCAGATTCCCACTCTGTTTGACTTTCTGTCCTGACTTCCTTTGATGATGAACTGTAATAGAGAAATGTAAGCCAAATAAACCCTTTCCTCTCTAAGTTGCTTTGGCTAGTTACCCTGACTAAGACACTGGCTTTCAATGTTTTTTTTTTTTTTATGTCCTGCTATCTTGCTGGACTCCCTTAGTCCTGACATTTTGCAGGGTGGTTTGCTTGTTTCTGGCTCTAAGGGAAAGAATTTTACCCTTTGCCATTAAGTATGATATAAACTGTAGTAGATACACACACATATACACATGGCATACCATATATTAACATAGATGTTGTATATGTCATACATATTTGCATGTGTATGTAATTTGTTAGGTTGAGGGCTCTTTTTCTTTTTAAAAAAGTCATGCATATGCATCTGTTGATATGCTCATGTTTTTCCTCTTTATTAATATGATGGATTGAAGTCATGTATTCCTGGGTTAAAGACACATAGTCATGCTGTATTGCCTTTTAAAATACTCATATCTCGTTAGATTTTATTTTCTAAAATTCCAATTTTTAAAAAAGATTTGTTTATTATTACTTCATGTGTTTGAATGCTTGCCTGCATGTATGTCTATGCACTGTGTGCCTGCAGTGCCAGCAGTGGTCAGGAGAGGGCATTAGATCCCCAGGAATGGGAGTTACTGACGGTTGGTTAGGACCTTGAGAGTGCTGAGAATTGAACTTGGGTCCTCCCTTAGCGCAGCTACTGCTCGTAACCGCCGAGTCTTCTCTCCATCCAAAATTTTGATTTTCTGTGCATGCTTGTGATCTCTTTCTGTTTTTGGTATCGAGGTAATGCTAACCTCCTAAAATGAATTAAGAAAGGCTCCTGTCTCTATCCATTTTGAAAAGTTTGCGCAAGACAAGCTGGGTGAGCTGTGGTGGAGCACGCCTGTGACCCTACACTCTGGAGAAGCAGAAGGACCCATGGTTCAAGTGCTCTTAACCGCAGAGCCACGTCCGCAGCCATGCTTGTGCCTCTGTTCTTTACATTGGCTAATATCTTTGTTTCATATTTAAGTCCATTTTCTCTTTCCTCTGCCAACTCCATCCTATTGTTACAATGTAATGATTTTTTGTTTTCTTTTTTCTGAGGTTGTATTTTTAGTTTTGGGATTTCTGTTTCCACCATTTTCATTTTCCAGTCCTGTCTAGTAATTTCCCATGAGCACGTTTTCTTTTACCTTCAGTATAATTACAGTCCATTCTAGAAATTCCCTGTCTGCTAATTATATCTGGATTATTTTATGCTGTCTCATATGAACGCTCTGTTGTCTTGGGGATGCATTCTCTTTTCTTGGTTCTTTTCATAGTAAATGCTTTTGGATTGCAATCTGGACATTGTACACGTTAGTTGGGTAGTTTCTGGATTTTGCTATTTTTTTTTCCAGTAAGTGCTTCTTTTTTTAGGGGGATAGGGAGGATGCTTCTTCGGTGGTGGTGGTGGTGGGGAGGGGGGTACACGGTCTTGCTGTGTAGACCAGGCTGTCCTCTTAACTCACAAAGATCTGGCTTTTATCTCTGCCTCCTGAGTGCAGGGTTAAAGGTTCGTGCTAGCGAAGCTGGCTGGATACTGTTTCTTTAATCAAGCAATTATCTTGGTTGGCATCATGCTGCAACCCCTGTGTCTTATGTGGCAGACAGTAGAATCAGCTCACATCTTTTTTTCAACAGCTTAGTCGAATTCCTTGTGAATACGTAACTCAAGGTTTGAGTTGAGATGAGAACAAACAGGCTGTTGAGAACTTTCCTGGCTCTTTCTGTGGAGGATTTGCCTCTTCGTTCCGATCTCACGGTTTGCTTAGCTCGCTAGTCCTTTGCGCCCCAATTAGGACAGGATCACCTGCATCTGGTTTCATCTGAAAGCTGTACTCGTGCGAACCCATTCTTCAGAGAGCAGAAGTCCCATCGAATGCTGTCTGGTTAAAAAAAAAAAAAATCACATGTACTTATTTATTGGTTGACTTTGTGTGTGCATGCGTGGGGTTGAGCAGACTAAGTGGGGGAGCTGGTCCTTTCCATCATGTGCGTCCTGGGGATTGAACTCTGGTCATCGGGCTGGGCAGCAAGTGCCTCAACCAGCTGAGCCAACTCACTCACCCTCTGTCCTGTTCTACTCACACAGGGTGACGTAGCTTGGCCATCATCAGAAGTGGGGATTGGCGTTATTTAACTTAATCACCAGGAAATGAAGGCTGCTTTTTAATAGTTCAAGGAATGGGACGATTTTAGGATTAAAAAAAAAAAAGGCTTGCTGGGCCTGACATAGAGGAAGCCCTAAACGACCTTCTCAAGGGCATTGCAGTCTGGGATGCCACCCTCGGTGAAGTCCCACTCACTCCCATCCCCACCCCATGATAAAGCAGCACATTCCATTTTAGACTTTGCCCAGCGTGGGGCACACCCCATGCCAGCACTCAGGAGGCAGAGGCAGGCGGATCTCTGTGAATTCAAAGCCAGCCTGGTTTACAAAGTGAGTCCAGGACAGCCAAGGCTACACAGAGAAACCCTGTCTGGAAAAACCACGGAACAACAAAACAAAAACAAACAAACAAAATCAACCAAACCGCAACAAACAAAACCCAAACCACCTTGTTCCAAACATGTCTATTTCTGCTTCGACTCTTCAGTTTCCATTCCAGTTCCCCTGGCCACACAGAATGAACCTGAACCCCAATCCAGCCCTGAGCATCCAAATGGGCGCAGGGACCTCAACTCCTCCAGCCAGTTCTGTGCCAGGTCTCTAGTCCTGGCTTGGCTCTGTCCTCTGTCCTTTGAGCCTTATTGCTCTTTTAAGGTGTGTTGTCCAGGAGGGTGTCCTCACCTTCCTGGTCCCAAAGTCTCTTCATTTCACGAGGCAGGTGTGTTTTCCAGTGACTCTCCTGGCAGGCGTGGTGCTGTCATCAGCGGCCAGCTTGTTCTGAGATCTCAGTCACCTTAAGGGCGTGGAGCTGCGACAGGCCTTGGAAATCAGTCAAGGCCACTAAGTCTGTATTGCTACTTACAATTTTCAGAAACATTAATCTGTATCAGATGATGTGATTTTTGCACACGGCAGGGTCTGCCTGGGCAGTTAGGGGAACAAAATGAAAAATGCTTTTTAGAGTCTTATGGCTGGTAAAGCAGTTTCTACTTCGCCTCACTGGATGCACAGAATAACCAGGAAACAGAGGGTGTTCGGGCACCATCTGACAGATGTGGGAAAAAGGCTGTCAAAACCAAGGGGGCCGTACATGTTTATTAGAAAATACTTCCTTCTATACCTCAGCAACCACGGTCTGAGTTCATCGGCCAGTCTCTTGGCGCCTACTTCTGTCCCGAGGCAGTTTTGCACACAGAAGAGCCGGGTTTATCTGGTACCTTGTTCCGAGGATGGGTCTCAGCTGTGTGATCAGGAGACACGGGCCTCTTCTCTAGGCTGTTTGCCGAGACGCTGTGCTTCTGGATTCCGCGGCCTCCAGCAACCAACAAAAGCCCAGGTACGGAGGCTTGACTGCCCCTGACCTTTTACACGCCCTGGGCTGAGTTGGGGGAGGAGGGGACTGCCGCACAAAAGGGTCTGAGGAATGACCCGGCCTGCCTCAGCTACCTGCTGTTCCTCACAAAAGGGGCCCGAAGCCCGGGCTGCCTCTGGAGGCCGGAGAAAAGGGCCGAGATAATGAGTGGCCTGGCTACCGCTGCTCCCTTCAGAGAAACCAGAGAAGGAAGGCGGCAAAACCTCCCTGATAATAAAGAAGTAACAAATAAGGAATAAAAGCTTATGGAAGACATCTTAACCCAGGGATGAAAAAAAAAAAAAACAACAAATGTCAACATCTGTGAGGCTTTCTGCACCAGCGGCCCCAGCCCTAATGAAAACTCTCCAGAAAGCATTCACTGCACACAGGCAAAAAGGCTACATTTTTTTTCTCTGGGGTGTGGAGGCTTCGACCAGGCTGCCCTTTCTTTTTCAGATGCTGCTGAACCGAGCGCTAATGTTCATCTTCAGCTCTCTGAAGGATGCAGGGGCAGGAGGAGAATGGAGTGCCAAACCATCTCTATTCCCCGAAGTCAGAGGTGGGTGGATTTAGGACCTGGCCACACTACACGTCTGCACGGTGAGGCGAGGAGGAAAAGGCAGGGGAATTAGAGAAAATGCTGTTAAACAAGGGTCTCTTTTGACCGGGGCCTCTCAGGAGGACGCAGCACCAGGAAAAGTAATCCTCTTAGCACCGACTTATGTGTGTGTACAAAATAGGAGAGTCGAAACTGGCTAAAACACCTCATGACAACACAGAGATTTGTGTTCTGGGCTTCACCTCGCATTCAGAAGACCGAGAGTGGCAGATGTTTGCTTGTAAGGCTCATTTACAAATGTAGACTAGGAGTTTGGGGTCGGGGAGGAGCTGACCCCACTCTTCAGAGGTGGAAGTTGCCGGACTTTGAGGCCCCGTGACTTCACGTTTGGGCGGTTCTTGGCACTCCCCACCCCCACCTCATGCCTTTGAGGTGGTCCATGGACTGACTTCTTGAGTGTGTTCTGACTTTCCTGTAGGACGCGTCTCTAAGGCTTGGCGCAAGAAGCAGCCAATCCTTACCAATAAATGCAGCTGTCTAGGGAGGCTGCTGTGAGAAGAAAGGAGCCCCTTAATCTCGACCTGCTTTGTTGCTGGGGTCACTATGCCATGGCCAGAGAACGCAGAGATGGTCCTCAACAGACTCTCAATCTCTCTCTCTCTGTTTCTTTCCGCCCACCCCCTAGCCACACACACAGATAGGCAAGAAAAAAAAGCATGCACATACAGACCATTATCTTTGTTCTCCAGATCCTTTACACACAGGTCATCAGGCTAAATGTCTTTTATGATTTGACCTTAAACAGAAGCAACAAGATGTGATGAGGGTAAATGAAATGCCAGGGACTGCCAAGGGCATGTCATCTAACTGAAAACAGGAATATTCTTCCTTCTTAGAATGGGGCTGTTCAGAATCTAAACTGTTTGCTGTTGTAACACAAAAGGAGCAGCAGAGAGGACAGCCAGGGCCAGCGTGGCTCAGGTCAGGTGTGAGCTGTCCCTCTGTGGGCCTCCGCTTCGAGGGCAGGTGGAGGGTTTCCAGACCGTCTGGCAATTGAGCAGTAGTCTGAGAGTTCTCTGTCATGTCATTTTACTTTTATTAATTTATTACATACACACACACACACACACATACATACACTCACAAATGTGCATGTGGAGGTCAGAGGACAACTTGTGGAATTTGATTCTTTTCTTCTGTCTTGAGTTCTGGGGATTGAACTCAGCCATCAGATTTGTGTAGCAAGTCCTTTTAACCAGCTGAGCCATCTGGCTGGTCCAGTCATGTCTTTTTAAATCGGAGAGGATCAGCCTGGCGCTTGGTGGCTTATGCTTTTAAACCCAGCAAAGGCAGGCGGATCTTTGAGACTGATGCCAGCCTGGTCTACATAGAGAGTTCCAGGGCATCCAGGCCTACACAAAGAAACCCCGTTTTGGAAAAAACTGATAAATAAACAAACAAATCAATTGGAGGGGATCTTTGCTGATGTATAGTTGAAGTGGGGGCACTTTGACATTTGTGATCTCATGTCCTCATGCTTGCACAACAAGCCCTTTGTGTCTGAGCCATCTTCCCAGCCCAAATCCTCCTCTGATGCCAAATTTGCCTATAAAGAAACATGCCCAAAGAGGTTACGGACATAGCTAGCAATGGCAGTCAACATTTGAACTCAGAGCCCCCTATCACCACCCTCAAGCTATTGGCCTCACCCTAGCATCTCTCTAAAGAGACCTGGGTGCCAGGTAATTTGCCTTCCCCTTCCTTTCATAGTGAAGATATCTGACTGGCCTTTCCTGGTTTATCTCTCAGCTTCTGGCATGTCCCCACCCCCATCTTTTTGGAGATATAAGGGAAGCTAGGAAAATCTCTGCTCTCTGCTAGAGAGACTTCACACAGGCTCGGGACCACTGAGGTGGTTCGACATTGCTCCTTGTGTCCACAAGGAACTGGGTGGGACCCCATCACCAGGAAGTAGGACAGCAGGCCTTTTATGGATAAGAGTGACAGTCTCCTGTTGTGTAGAAGTCTCAGAGTCACCTTCTTGCTGGCTCCTTCCCCGGGCCTTCTTCTTTTCTGAGGTTAGCTCACCAGCCTAGAGAAAGGTTGGCAGAACTGCTGCTCCTTTTGTGTCAAACCTGATGCCCTGTGGGGTAGGGAGCCATAATCACAGACCCAAAGCCTTTAAAGATGACTGGATCTAATGCCCTGTACTAAGGCCAAGGTGGGGTGTTTACCAAGTTGGGGTTCATGCAATCTCATTCTACCCTCTTCAGAGGCAGCGGTCCTCCTGACTGTGGCCTGACAGAGTATGGCAGAAGTGGTGGGCTATTAGTTCCAAGACTGGGTTACGGAACTATCGCTGTTGGCATGGATTCTCCCATCTCTCTCTGTCCCCCTCCCTACTCACCTCTCTCTTTTAAATATTTTCAAGACAGGGTTTTTCTGTATAGCCCTAGTGGTCCTGAAACTTGCTCTGCAGACTAAGCTGACCTCAAATTCAGAGATCTTATAAGTCTAGTGTCCACTTATAGGTGAATATATACCGGGTGTGTCCTTCTGCTTCTGACAGTTATAGTATAGGATAAACATGCTAAAATCTGTACAGCTAAAGAAGCTAAACAAGAAGGAGGACTCTGGGTAAGATGATCAATCCTCACTTAGAAAGACAAATGGGATGGACATTGGATGTAGGAGAAAACAATGAACAGGACAGGAGCCTACCATAGAGGGCCTCTGAAAGACTCTACCTAGCAGTGTATCAAAGCACTGAGACTCACAATCAAACCTTGGGCAGAGTGCAGGGACTCATATGAAAGAAGGGAGAGTTAGTAAGATCTGGAGAGGATCGGAGATCCACAAGGACCAAATATATCTGGGCACAGGGGTCTTTTCTGAGACTGATTCTCCAACCAAGGACCATGTATGGAGATAACCTAGAACCTCTGCTTGGATGGAGCCCATGGCAGCTCAGTATCCAAGTGGGTTCCCTAGTAAGGGGAACAGGGGCTGTCTCTGACATGAACTCAGTGGCTGGCTCTTTGACCTCCTCACCCCCGAGGGAAGAGCAGCCTTGCTAGGCCACAGAGGAGGACATTGTAGCCATTCCTGAAGAGACCTGATAAGCCAAGGTCAGATGGAAGTTGAGGAGGACCTCCCCTTTCAGTGGACTTAGAGAGGGGCAGGGAGGAGATGTGGGAGGAAGGGTGGGATTAGGAGGGAATGAAGGATGGGGCTACAGCTGGGATACAAAGTTAATAAACTGTAATTAATATAAAATATAAAAATTTAATAAAAGAATTGAGAGATTTACTTGCCTCTGCCTCCTGAGCACTGGAATTAAGGCACATGCCACCACCTCCCAGCTCTCTCTCTCTGATTGATTTATTTTATGTATATGAGCACTCTATCTGCATATACACTTGCATGCCAGAAAAGGGCATCAGATCCCACTATAGATGGTTGTGAGACACCATGTGGTTGCTGGAAAGTGAACTCAGGAGCTCTGGAAGAACAGATGGTGCTCTTAGCTGCTGAGCCATCTCTCTCTGAGCCTCTCTGAAATCTTGCTCTGGGGAAGGCCAAACTGCCACTTTTGGGAAGCCATGATGGATTATGGAGAGGCCATAAAGTGAGAAACTGAGGCCTTTCCAGCCACCACATACATGGTCTTGGAAGTGGCTCGTCCCAGCTTTATGGCGGCCGTGTGAGTGGTCCTGGAAGCAGATCTTTCTCAGTCTGACTGCAGGCCTAAGAACACATTGATTGTACCCATATGAGAGACCTTGTACCCAAGACATCAAGACAATCCCCTTCAGAGAAATGAATGGTTATTGTTGAAGTTGCTGCCTTTGGGGACAATTTGTTACACAACAGTTAAGTAGCTAGCATGCTCCCGAATGCAGAGGGAGAACAAGGGCTTGACAGAGGAAGCCGCAGCTCTTGTCTGCACTCTTCCTAGGAGAGCAGACCTCTCACACTTCCTTTTCTCTGAAATAGGCCAGAAGAAGTGAATTTGGTCAGTTTCTTCCACCTTATCTCGGGTCTCCCTGTGCTGTGAGGGCTCAGGCATGACGTGGTAGTAGGGACAACGGGTCATATATGGGCTGCTCCAGAGCGGAACAATTCCTAAGTGTCTCCTTCCAGGGGTGAGCTGTCTAGTTGTTTTATTTTGCCGAGAGCAGTGCAGATAATCGAAGCCTGGCTGGTGAGGATTCAGAGGAAAGTAAAAACTCTATCAGGGCTATTTGAGCTCTATCTTGATTTAAGAGCCACTAACGCCAATGATGTTGGCCAGCTAGAGCTGAGAAATGAGCTGTGATCGAGAAGAGACCAGCCTCACTGAGGCGAAATCTTCTGGGAGTTTTTCCTCAAGCTCGGCACACAGGTGCTATGGTCCAGAGGTAGCTAGCGTGGTACGTTGTGCTGGCAGCCAAACTTGGTACTATATAAGGGTTTCCAGTGTGGCACTGAAGGCATGAAGGTGTCACGGAGAGCAGCTGAGGCTTAGCACCACGTGGCCAGGTTAGAGTCCCTGAGGAGAGCCCAAGAGAGGCTGTTGGGGAAGGTACAGCCTAGTGGCAGTGGAGAACTCAGCATTTCAGAGATGCCTGCGCCATGGGATGACCACCAGGGACAGCAGCAGCTCTGTGTGTGTGTGTGTGTGTGTGTGTGTGTGTGTGTGTGTGTGTGTTGGGGGGCAGGGAGGAGCCAGCCAAGAAAACATGCTGTGTGCAATGCAGAGGGCAGAGCCAAAGGAGCACTGAACCCTTTGGAGTCCAGGGATGGTGACTAGATCCCAGACAGCAAGCCCTGAACTTTTGTCACTGTTGGAATTTGGTTTTTCTGTGCTTTGCTTGTAGCTGGGCCCCGGTTCTTCCCTCTTGGAGTGAGAAAGTTTTTAATTTGATTTTTGATTTTTACTGATGCCCACAGTTGAGAGACTGGATATTTTAGAAGGACTTGGGGGGGGGTATTTTAAAGAGACCCAACTTTTAAAGTGTCTGCCTAATAAAAGAGGTTTAGCCCCTGCGTGTGAATTCTGAATTTTGCACAGAGCATACTCATGAAGTGAGCATGATTTTATTTATGTATCTATCTACCTATCTCTCTCTCCATCTATTTATTCAGTTTAAGCAAAGTTTATGGAAAGAAGGAATCTGACAGTCATGAGGTGTAGCTCTCTATTTTAGCACTCCTTTTCTCTGTGAGCACTCTCTGTGTAGCTGTCCTGGTCCTGCAGTCTCCTTGGGCTCTGCTTCCTGGCTTACCTGAGGCCCCTTGCACCCAGGCCTTTTGTGGTTGGAAATCCAGGTCCACTGTGTCTGAAGCTCTCCCAGATCCCGCAGTCACTCCTGGCCCGGCTGCCACAGATCTCACTTCTTGGCTCTGTCTCAGCTCCTTTCTGCTGACCCCCCCATTAGGCTTGGCTTACTGCTAGAAACACAGCTGTGTGGGCTCAGGTCTGGAGTCCTGCTCAGCCTGCTTGGCTTCCATGTGGGGGCTGTTGGGGCTCCTCACTCCACAGAAGTAAGTCTTTCTTCTGCTGTTTCCCCATCCAGGAGGCCCCATGGCTGTGCTGCTGCTGAGGGGCCTGAGACATCGCCCTGGGGCTTGAGCACTCATCTACCAAGTTTAACTGGAGTCTGATGGGGCGTGTGTCACTGTGCTATTGCCATGAAGAGACGCCATGACCAAGACAACTCTTGCAAAAGAACACATTTGAGTGGGACTTGCTTACAGTTTCAGAGGGTAGGTCTGTTGTCATCATGGTGGGAATCAGACATGCTAAAGAGGTAGCTGAGCACTTTAGGTAGATAGGTAGGAGGAGAGGAGAGAGAGGAGAGAGGAGAGAGGAGAGAGAGAGAGGCTGGGCCAGGGCCTGGGCCTGTGTGGGCTTTTAAAACCTCAGAGCCCAGTGACACACTTCCTCCAACAAGGCCACACCTCCTAACTCTTCCCAAACAGTTCACCAACTGGGGCCATTCTCACTCACACCATCACAGTTTGGGGAGCTTCATTTCCCCACCTCCTGGGAAATGTCCCTGTTTCTAAGATTTGAAAAGGATGACTCTGCTCTCTGCCTTATTTATAATTCAGAGCATTTTTAAGAACTGCTCAGCTGGCATGGTTTTGGCAGACTTCAGAGACTTGTCAAAAGCTACTGTCAAATCTCGAAGCCTGAACCTTCAGCTCTTGTTGGAAATCCACGGAGGAATGGCAATTACTGGCTGAAATGAGAGCAAGGGGGTTACAGCTGACCCCATGCGTGTGTGTCAGATGTGTGGGACAGAGCATGCAGAGGGAGGTCGCTGGGCAGGCAATGTTAGGATTTTAAGGGAGGTGCTGGATGGTGGGGTTTCTCACAACATCCTTTTACTGTAGTCCCTCTATTGGGGGGGGGTGTAGTTCCCTGAGCATCTGACTACCATTTCTCCAAGCAAAGAAGACCGTTCCTGATCACTTGCCAATGTCCCCCACCCTCTCTGATGATGGACAGGTCCCAACCCTGAGGCCTCAGTGGCCTACCTGTAGGATGGGAAGTCCTTTCTAGCCCTGAGGTCATGTGATATTCGTAGTAGATGGGGATCTCTAGGTACCACTTACATCTTACGTCCAGCTCCTTTCTTTCACTGTGGCTTGGACCAATAGTGTTGACGGTATGACCCTGGGAAATCCAAGTAAGCGTCAGTGAGTACGAGTGTGGAGGTGAGCTACAGGAAGCCCTGTGGGCTGCAAACACCTCTGCAGGTGCATGCTTGCTTTCATACCTGCTTACATCCAAGTACCCCGTGAGGATGGCTGGGCAAGCAGCCAGGAAGTAGTCACCCTCCAGCTTAGCCGATTTGCTTTGAGGTCTGTGATGCCTGGGTTCTCCCCTAGCTGCCTGAGGAAGCTGTGAGGGTTAAGGAATCCAGGGGAATCCTGCACAGTGGGAGGGAGGCATGATCAGAGCCTAAACTGATGTGCTGAGAAGGCCGTAGGTGGCATGTACAGGCTAGTACAAGCCCCTAGACTTGTTCATCTCTGCGTGACAGCCAGCCTCACCCTCAACCTGGGCGTCATCTGTGTCCCCTGCAGCCACAGTCATGATGGCTTTCACTGCTGACATTTTGGGTCTTGTGTGACGTCACAACCCAGGGAAACCTACTTGTGTTCTGTGTAATGGACACTTTGTCACATTGATCCCAGCTCCACACTGCTTGCTTCACCTCTGTTCCAGGGTTGATGAGTGAGGTGGGCTGCAGGCTCCTAAGGTCCTGGGGTCTTTGGTCCAGGGGCAAGATGTATTCCACTAACTTGATACTGGCTTCCATTGTGGGCCCCCCTCCCCCGACACCATAAATCCTCACCCAGGCGTACACAGCAACAGTCAACAGAGCAGAGAGATTGGCCTAGGCTGAGAGACAAAAGCGAGGGAGTGATCGGATCCTGAAGGCCAGCACAGAGGGACAAAGCTCGCTCCCTCCCGACAAAAATGACCCCAAGATGTGCTTATGATAAATATGTGATCCCTGATATGATTTTTTTTTCTAATCCCACAGTTGAGGGAATGACCTCAGCCCAGCTGCAGAATACAGAGCTGGGCTAGCGCCACACTGCTGCTGTCTGGATGACAGCGGCTCTCAACCTTCCTAAGGCTGCGACCCTTTAACACAGTTCCTCATGTTGTGGTGACCCCCAATCACAAAATTATTTTTATTGTTACTTCATAACTGTCATTTTGCAACTGTTATGAATCTTAATGCAGATATGGGAGTCTGATATGCGACCCCCATCGGGCTTATGAGCCATAGGTTGAGAACTGCTGGTCTGGAACCATCTTGCCTATTTCCCACCAATGTCATTGTCAGAATCCTCACAGTTTCTAGTCTTGTCCCAGTGTCATGCTGAGGGTTTCCCTGGGGTACCCCAAATAAGCGAATGTTCTTCCCATGGGATTTCCACTTCATTTGTCCATCCTTCATTTGTCCCTTCCTTCATCCTTAGGTCAGGGGTGGTCTGCCAGCTCCACGGGCCCAGAAACTCAAAGGCAGAATCAAGGCTTTTCCTACTGTCTTTCTCTCTGGCCTTCTGTATTGATTGGCACATAGTAGGTACTTGGTGAATGAGAAGTTGAGGTGACTGCTCTGCCATGGGGCTCCTCAAGCTTGCTGCCTGCCACCTCTGGGCCTTAGAAGTGAGGCTCTGTACCCCAGCTATTCTTCGCAGATAGTCCTAAGCGTGAAGGCACATGTCCCAGTGTAGTGAGAGGCAGAAGGAGTTCACCCTGCAAGATGTGCTTCAAAATGGACACCTGGGGGAAGGAGGATCTGGGGCAGGCTGGGGAGAGAGAGGACCCTGGTGGCCCCTGTGCTTGCCTGTGGAGAGGACTCAGCTGAGTTTCTACCTGAGTGGCTGCAACTGTGATGGCTCCATCTTCCGATGCCCCCCCCCCTTTTTTTTTCACCACTGGAAGTGTCCATTCAGTTCCTGTTAGAAGCACAATGAGCATTAGGACCAATGGTGATGGAAGGGTGACCTTGTGCCTTTCTCTGAGAGATGCGTGTGGAAACAAGGGCTAGAAAACCTATCTTCCCATTTGTCTTCTGAGTGGGATTTTGGAAGGTCCCAATCTCCTTGTCCCAATCTGGGAAAGGTCTGTCTGAACCGTGTAGACACCAGAACCACTGTGATTTACAGCGTTTTCCTAAAGACACTTAAAAAAAAAGCCTAACAAAGTATCTTGCAAAAACCCTTTTCACCAGCAAGGTGGTAAAATGGTGAAGGAAAGGTTAAAAAGAAAAAGGGATTTGAGCCAATGGTTCTGACTTGCTGCAGGCCCACTGGAGGGAAGAATCGAGTAGCAGGGACTTCTTTCCTGAGGAGTGTGCTGCGGCCAGCTGAGCCTCTGCCAACCCTGATGGGCCAGCAGCCAAGACCTTGGGGAGGGGAGGCAACTGCCCTGCGCCCTCCAGGCCCTGTGACT
>CM053753.1:50941580-50982326 GCA_028658305.1 Pachyuromys duprasi | reverse complement strand
ATTGGCAAGCAGGGCTGACAGGAAGGGGCCTTCTCCCATCAGATACTCCTAAGTTCTCATGGGTGAATTCAGTGACAGACATTTCCTTCTTCAGCATGATATAAAGTGCATGGTGCTGTTTAAAAAAAAAAAATTAAAAAGCCTGGCTCAGTAGGAGGAGGATGGAAGGAAGGCAGGGATCAGCTCACACACGGCTGCAAGGAAAAGGTCAGAGGCAAAAGTTTCCTTAGAAACCATTCATCCCCTTATTTTTACAGTTAGAAAACTGAGCCCCAGAGAGGTGAAGGGACTCTCTCAGAGACAGAGTCTGACCAGCCGCCAACTTTGAGTTCCTTCTATCAACTCTGCCACCCAACCAAGCAAGGCCATGGGCCTCTGCTGGAATCAGGACCAAAATCAAGCCATTCAGCTGATTGGAGAGAGGGTGCATTTTCCCAAAGGGAAAATGTATTCCGTGGTCACTTGTACCTCCCAGGACTTTTCCATCCCTGGCTCTTTAATGGAAGGCAAGATGGGTGTTTCTTTAGAAGATTCTCTTGTCCAGTCAATGTCCAGATGGAAGGATTGGAAGGATTTCAAGTGAAGGAATGGAGTCATTCTGGGTCTCTAGTGAGTGCATGAATATGTCCTGAGGCAGATGAAGGAGGAGGAATCTGTGTTTTGGGTGGGCTGTTCTGGCACCCCTGTGTGTCACACACACACACACACACACACACACACACACACACACACACACACACACAGGGAGGTGGGCAACATTCCAATCAACAGAAGCTCTCTGACCTGACAACATCCTTAATAGGATTATGAAGGGAACTGCTGAAGGAGAGGATCAAGGCTTAGGGGTAGGGGCTGGGGGCGGTCACAGAAGAATTTGAAATGGGAAGAGAGGCCTGGAAATATCACTTCTTTATTATTTGCAGTTTCCAAGGCTACTCCACCCTGACACTCTGCTCTAGTCTCTTGTTACCTGTCCCTTCTCCTGGCAACAGCCTCCAAACTGGGTTTTCCCCTACCAACTTTTCCCTTCAGCCCTAGGGTCTTTAGGCTTCCCTGGGCTTGCCGGAGCAAGTCTAAACTCTGTAAATTCCAGCTTCACACTTTTTTTCTAGCTGCCTGTTGGGACAGACCACTCCCCAGTCTGCAAGCACTGGCCCAGTATTCTGTCTGCCTGCCTACTCTGCCTACCCTGCCTATCCTCCCTGCCACTGTACATGGTTCTGCTTCCTCCATTCTTCACCCCTACAGCTTCGTCGAAGTCCTTGGAGCCTGCCAGCTTACATCCGTCTCTGTGCCGCTTGAAAACCCTTTCTGCCTGTGATCCCTTTCCCCCTTGCCCTAGCCTACCCTACTTCTCCCTCAAAGCTGGCCTCCCTCCAGCTCTCCTCACTATCCCTGCCCACCTTGTCTCTCACCTGCCCCATGCCCTTCACAGGACCTAAAGCAGAATATTGAAACTGTCAGCAATTTATCCTTCTCCACTGGCTGCTGTGGTTAGGCCCATCCCTCATTCACAGCAGGTCTCCTAGGGTTTTCGAGTTTAGTAGAGGCTTCATAAAGCATCCACTCAGTCAAAATGATCTGTTTCTTACTGGCCCGAGGAGAGTTGCTCAAAGGCAGGACCCACCCCCTCATCAATGGCATGCCTGGCACAATGCCTGGCTCACAGCCTGTCCATAAATACTCGACTTACAGGATTTCAGCCACACTTAATTGAGAAATCATATATATTGTTTTCTCTTTCTAAAGAGAACCCCGCCTGGGGAGGGGGGGAGCCTCACGAGTTGTCTTGCTTAGGGATCATTATTGCTTTTCACATTTGAAATGTCAAATGTGAAAGCAGAGACTGCCGTGAGCAGACATTAACAGGGTGGGGAACAGCGGGAGGAGGAGAGAGAAGTCAGGATGTACCCCGACCTTGCTTTCTGCACATGGGAAGGTAAACAAGGCAGGCGGGGCTGGTGGTGGGATATTTGGTCTTTCAGGGACCAGAACAGTACTTTTTCATCCTCTCCCAGGCAGAGTCTAGGAGCACAGGGGAGTTTAGATCATCCAAGAGAACACGTATCACTCAGATGTAAGGTCTGACATCTCCATCAATGCTCATTACCAACCTTGCATAGTTTGCAATTAAGAATAAGGTAGAGAGAGAGAGAACATGAAGCTGGAGCTGGGTGGGTAGGTTCGGGGAGGAGTTGGGGGAGGGGAAAGCATGATCAAAATAGATTGTGTGAAAAAGTTTTTCAATTAAAAAAAATGGGGGAACCAGGCCCACAGAATCAAATGATCAGGACTCACCGGAACTTGCAAAGATCAGGGAGCCTGTAGGGGTCTGGCCTAGGTCATATATGTTATGGCTAAGCTTAGTTTTCTTGTGGGAATCCTAACAGTGGGATCTGGGACTGTCCCTGACTTTTTTCCCTACTTGCGGAACCCTTTTCCACCTCCTGGGTTGCCTTGTCCAGCCCTGATGTGATGGAATGTGCCTGGTCTTCTGTAGCTTGTTATGCTGTGTTTGGTTGGAGGCTTGCTCTTCTCTGGTGGGAGGAGAAGGGGAGTGAGAAGGTGGTGGGGCTGAGGGGAAGAGAGGGAGGGAAAACTGTAGTTGGGATGTAATACATGAAAGAAGAATAAAATAATTAAAATGGGAATAAGAAAATCTCACTTTTGTCAGTCATATTTGTTGAGTCTGTTTTGTTGACATTTAAATGTTAACAGGAAGAAACAGAAACATGTACTTGTGCACCCATGTGTACATCCTACACACACACACACACACACAAGCAAACACAAGATGACACTCTATATAGAAATGCAGTAGGTAATGACATAGCGGGCAGGGAAGACCTCCTGGTGATGGCACTGGACCTGAGGACAGACAGCCTGACTGTAGCTTGGCAAGAGCCTGGCACAAACAACCACATCTTTCCTTGTTGTTGAGCGATGGGATTGCTGGGTCCAGCAGCATTGGAAGAGAGAGAGAGAGAGAGAAATCCACACAAGATGGGTCCCCATAGCAGCAGGTGCCATGCCATGCTTATCCCCTTCACCTGTAGTTCATGTGAAGTGGGGCTTGGTGGGAAGTTACCTGTGATGGAAGGATGCTGATCCAGACCTGACCTGCTACTGAAGTATCACAGGACAGGCCTCAGATAAGATGCTTTCTGCCTCCGGGGTACTGCTTCCTGTCTGGCCCTCTGCTGCTCCTCTTCTGCATGGTGTCTGGCCACCACAGCTCTAAAAAGCATGGCTACTCCAATGCCTGGCCATCATGAGCTAGATGAAAACAAAATACAGCATAATCTGGTTGTCGAGATTAATTTGCCTGAAGGAACCCAGTACCCTTCCATGTAAGCTTCACTTTTCGGGGGGGGGGTGTCTGGGCTGGGCCCCATCTTAGATGAAGACTGCCTTCCCACGTCGTGGCTCTTGCTTGCTGGTTTTCCTCATGCCAACAGCTGGTCTGCAGCTGCCCATCTGCTGGCCTGCTTCCAGGCTGATAGGAATGGCTTGATGATAGAAAGCTGTGTCCCAGCCATGGGGCAGTAGCCCCACCCCACCCTAAATCTCAGTGTCTCCTTAGAAACCGGCCACCATCTAGCACCTTCCCTCGCTGACTTAATGTGACTGGAGTGTGGATTTTGGCAGGTGAACACCATGCACCAAGCTCATATGTGGCAAACAGGGGACCACCCAGCTCTGAAAAGCTGGCCTGCCACTCTTCAGGGTGAGTTCGTCTCATGCTCAGGCTTGTTTTTCCTGGCGCTGTGACGGCCACATGCTTTGTGGCCTTACATGTGAGGAGCCTACGTGGGCTCCTCTTACACAGCAAGGGGAGAGAGGTATATAGAGGGCTACAGGGGCACAGAGCCCTTTATAACCCATTAAGCTGCCTGTCCTGATAGATACCTAGCCCCTCCTACACGGAATAATGTGCACAAGATGTGTAACGCTTCAGGCGGTCCCGGCAGTGTGATCTGGCCAAGTGTTCTGAGTAAACTCTTAGGCAGTGCCTGCTAATTAATACCAGGGACAGCCGCTCAGCACATGGGGAACAGAGAAGCCAGGAATCCCCAGGACAAGGGGAGGGTTCGCTAACGCCCTTGACTCACCATCTCTTCCTAGACTCACCCCACCACAATCACAGACCCAGACAAGCTCCTAGCGCACTGCCTGTGAACTCAGTCCAGCCTGTTGGAAAGTAGCTTCTAGAAAGTTCTTTTTTCAAGGAATCCAGACCTGACCTCTACAAAGCCTCACTTTAGAGCCCTTGCCGTGTCTGCCCCCCTTATATGAGAACCCTTTTCAGTTTGCTGACAGTCCCCCTTGAGCTGGCTCAAACTACTTGAGACCCTCATATTTCATCTCCTGTAGCCTTCCTAAACAAGAAACTTGTCAAGTGAATGCTGAGTGGCCCAGTGAGGAATCCGGCTGAGTTCCAGGCTCATCGATGGTTTGTCTTTAGTGGGCAAGGATACCTGCTGTGGTGGCTACCGGGAACTAGGGGCCTCCTCCTCAGGCTCTCATATAAGTATTTGTCAAGAGCCCAAGTCTATGCTTAGGAGCTCACCCCAGCCCTTAGCCTCATTTCCCCTAATGGGTTAGTAAGACTTCATTAAATTCTTTGACACTAAGAAACTGCAACCTTCATAGGAGAACTGTGCTTCAGGCGCATCAAGATACATCCCAGGCCCTCAGGCATTAAGCAACCAAGAAGGTGAGCACATCTGGGAAACTGAGGCTGGGGATAGAAGAAATGATGTGCTCGCAGATATAAGGCATACTACCTTTTTTTTTTTTTCCTCCTTTGAGACAGGGTTTCCTTGTATAGCCCTGGCTGAACCGAACTTACTCTTTAGACCAGGCTGGCCCTCAACTCAGATATCTGTCTGCCTCTCCAGTGCTGGGATCAAAGGTGTATG
The DNA here is from genome assembly GCA_028658305.1 of Pachyuromys duprasi. Classification (NCBI taxonomy): domain Eukaryota; kingdom Metazoa; phylum Chordata; class Mammalia; order Rodentia; family Muridae; genus Pachyuromys; species Pachyuromys duprasi. The sequence goes on along the minus strand of CM053753.1, from coordinate 50,977,404 downwards.
TGCAGCCATTACCACCCTGCTCTGAGCTCTGCATTTCCGAGGCCAGGTCCAGGGCCTCTCCCTTGCCCTCAGACAGCTCGGCCAGGCAAAGGAGATAGGACTTACTTAGGCTCATCCAGCAGAGACCAGTACTTTGTGTGTTCTTCACAGGCTGGCGTGGCTCTGAGGCTCCATTGTGCCCCTTCTCCCCTTGAGAGCGAGGAGCCCAGCGGTTACCGATCCCCTGCTGAGGCTCTCTGGCACCAGAAGCAGGGTGTGCCCACTCAGCCTGGGCCAGAGAGAGCTGAGGCCGCCAGTGCTTGCTCTACCACCCTCCTCAGTGCCCGGAAGCCTGAGGGCACAAGGCCTGGCTGCCTTCCCAGAAAACACAGCTCACTGACTGCCTGTTCTGTCCTTGAGCTCAGGCCCAGTGCTGTCCCGTGACAGGATCCCAGCTGGGGATGGTGGGCAGCCGACCTTCCTCCTCCTGTGGTTTCCAAGAGCCGCCAAGCTAGGGTCTCCATACCAGATCTCCAGGGCTGGTCCCCAGGGTGAACACCCCCAGGACATGTGGCTTCATTCAGTCTGGGAAGCCTGTTTCTGAAAGACAGCACAAGGCCCACCGTCTCCTTTTTGATGAGTGAGTTACTCCCAAATGGCCTCTCTGCAGTATGGGCAGAAGTGTGTGTGTGTGTGTGTTTGTATGTTTGTAGGCTGGAGACACTCCACATCCCCTGCAGCATGTAACCTAGGCTCAGCTGCTGATGTGGGATAGAGTTATTATTCAGAGGCAACCTTTTGAACTCACTCTCCCTATAGTGAGCAGAAAGCCTTTTTCTCCTGCTTTGGTAGGGTTCAGGCATGCTGTTGGAAGGGGAGGGGGCTGACTCTGAAGGGGTGGGCTCAGGAACAGCAGTGGTCACTCAAAAGGCTTTTAATCAGGATATCCTTAGGGCACTTGGTTTCTAGCGATCAAGGTAGGAGGGCAAAGAGAGAACCAGGTCTGTTCTCAAGATGGTGTGATGTCTGCGTGTGGCCGGGTGGAAAAAGCGTGGCCCATGGGTATGAGGCAGGTGGTCAAGCCTTGCTTTTTGGGGATTTTGAGAGTAACACACTGTTGCAAAGAAAGAAGTTGCAGCTCAGCCTGAGATTGACTCAGTGTTCTCATCTGTAAAACCTGTCCTAAAAGCGTAACGCACTCAAAAGGCAGTGGATATGAACGGGCTTTTGCCACTGTGAGGTGACTTGGGACCAGCTGGTTGTGGGATCATCCGCCACTTAGCCTGCAGGCCTGGGAAGGAGCCCTGGGCTCTAGCTGCAAGCTGGGGTCGCGCATCCTTCCTTTCCCGCTAGGAGGAGCGCTCGGCACTTGCTGAGATGCGTGGCAGGTCAGGAGGGCGGGAGGAGAGCCGGGTCCTGCCCTCCCCGCGGAGCTGGACCTCTCGTCTCCAGGGCCTGCTCTCCCTCCCGGGTGCTGGCAGGCTTTCAGAGGCTGGAGGACGAGGAGGAGGAGGAGGTCTGGCTGCCAGGAAGGGTGGGGCTGCTAGACACCGCAGAGCCGCACTGTGACCCAGCCATCCCGGAAACGCTCCCAACCTTGGCCCTGAGCGCGCACATCCGGCCGGGAGGGGTGTCAGCCAGGCAGTCAAGGGGACAGAGGGTGAGCGTGGGATGCCTTTGAGGTCAGGCGGCTGAAGATCACCAAAATGAAAAAGAACAAGCTTTTCTTTTTTTTTTTTTTCTTTTTTTTTTTTTATGTTTTAAATTTTATTGTGTGGCAAGGGGCTTTGTGACTGGCTTGGGGTTAACAGAAGCAAGCCTTTAGCAGCGCTTTACACTTCCACACTCCCAGGCTTCCCCCAGGCTTTCGTGTATACTCCATTTATTAATTAAAGGAAAATAGAAAACGGATATTAAAGAGCATTATCCTGTGCCAAACTGGTTACCTACATGAAACCTTTTATATTAAACTTGCTGCAGAGGCGGCAAGAGTCACATGACCAAAATCACAACGGTCCTGGTGTATGTGTGTGTGTGTTTTTTTTTTTCTTTTTTCTTTTTTTCCAGGAAGCGGGACCTCAGGGAACCCATCTCTGCAACTGCCAGCACCTGGTAGGCACTCAGTACACATATGCTGACCAGGATCTCTTCAGTACTGTAGGTAGGTGAAATGACCCAGACCGTGGCAGCTTAATGTCATGTCATGGGGCCACATGAACCCGATTAGCTTTCTTCTTTTCATGTGACTTTCCTTTTTCCACAGACCATGCCACAGCAAGGCTGCTAGGAGCCCCCTCTACCTGGTGAGGAAAGGGGGTACCTTGCTGTGGGAGTGGAGGAGGCAGAACCGAAGACTCCTTTCTGTGTCCCAGATACTCCAGGCCTGGGGGGAGGGGGCTGAGTGGAAAGACACCTGCTTCCTTTACTGACATCACTGTGAGAGGCCTTCTCACCACGTCCTGATTGAGGAGGTGACGTGGACCTGGAATGGCTTGCCCGGAGCCCTGAGTCACAGGGTCTGGCCCATGTACTTGAGAAGCACGGACTCTTGTGTCATAGCTTTTAAGGATGCCAGGGTTGGCTCAACCTTATGCAGCTAGGTATGAGAGGGAAAAGGGTACAGGAGGGGCTGAGAGTGGGTATCTTTACTCCAACATACCACCTCACCTACAAGCTACAAGTGTAGCTCAGCTTTTCCTTCCCATGGCCCCTGCCCTGCGTTTGTCTTTTTGTCAAGCTAGAACTGCCCCTTCCTCCCATCATTTTGACTTTCTGGGCTGAGGTTCAACAGGCCACATGGATTTAGAGCCGGAAGGAGTTCACTCGGGAAACATAACCCATCCCGGAAACCTCAGTAGTGGGAGAGTAGTCATGCAGGTGTGGGAAGTGATGAAGGGGACAGTTGGGGACAGCAGCCTGAAGACTGACAAGAAAGGAAGCTGCTGTCATTCCAGGCTTCAGGGCCAGAGAGAAGGTGGCATTGCCAGAAGTCAGAAGGGAACTGGGACCTTGGTGCAGATTTCTTGGTAGGAGTTGGGGCTCCAGGAGGTGGTATTGCTAGGCAAAAGGCAAAAAGACTGGTCCTCGGCACTCTCCTCCTTCTCCTCTCTGGGTCATCTGGCAGTAGGAGGGCCCTTGACAATGATAGTTTGCATGAATGTCTCAGAAGGGAGGAACGGAGCATGGGCAGTAGGTCCTGGATTGGAGGCAAATCCGGTCACAGGCCCATTAACCAGGCGTTTCTCTAATGCTGGGCCAGGAGAATTGAAAAGCACCTACCTTTGAAGATTGCCCTCCCCGGTCCCCCCCGCCCCCCGTAGTTGCTTAATCACTAATAATGCAAATATTACCTCAGTACTGAATGAGGTGGGAAGGAATGGGCTGTTTTGGAAGATGACCTGTTTCCTGCACATTCCCCCCCCTCCCCTAGAAAATAGAACAGTGTCCAGGGCTTAACTGAACATCAGATGTTTTGACAGGACATCACAGCAAGATCTGTGGCGACGGTAAGGCGGACTGACGGAACGTGCCCATTTGGATGATGTCAGAGTCTGTCAGGAGGCTTAGGAGTCAGCTCAGACATGCTGCTGAACTTGGAGCTTCAGGCTCTGTGTCGGTGTTCAGATGGGGACTCGGGCCATTTTCAGGCCTCTATAACAATGAACAAGAGAGATACTAGAGAATGTACAGGGAGATTGCTTCTGCCCGTAAACAAGTGCCCCACAGGAGAGCTGCCCAGCTTGGCTCGCAGTTGTCCTCATGTCGCCCTCTGGGGTGGGCATCTGTAACCTTCCTCTCATCACCACAGAAACAAACGGAATTCAAGAGGCAGCTTGTCCACCACCTCCCTGAAATGAGGAGTTTACTCTTCAAAGTCTTCAAACCCTCTCCTTCTTTATCTCTTTTACCTCCCTCCCCTTGTTTCAAAGATGTCTTGGAGCTTTGGGAATGCTGACCCTACTGGAGCTGGGCTCATTGGCCAGCTGCCCCGCTACATTTTGAACAGTCTGTGGACATTGACACTTGTCTTGCTCGAGTAACAGGAGGGTCACCGTTTTGTGGGACAACATAATTTTCCATATTGAAACTGAGCTTTGCCTCTCTGCTTGTTCGAACTCCTTGGATCTTTATGGGATAAGTGTAGCCCTATTTTCTATGTCACAGCCCGTGAAATGTGGGGAAATAAACATGGTAGGCCCAGTGAATATCTCGACTCTCTGGTTTCCACTTGGGACAGGGGTAGCTGATTTTCCACAGGCATCAGATCCCTCAAAATGGTGAGATCAGAGTTCGTATGGGCTATGGTCTGGGTGCCTAGACTCTGTCCCCAGTGTTCCTGGGGTGAAAGGAAGCTGTATGGGAGTACCCAGGAAGGAACACAGGTGGAGGTTTACAGGTGACAAGGGTGTGGGCTTCTGTGAAACATAGGAGTCCATTCATCCGGAGTGTGGCGTGTCTGGGAGGCACACTCTGGCTGGCTGCCTGGGACAGGTCTGGGCTGCAGTTTGGGGTCTTATTCACAGCTTCCTCTGTTCCCAAAGGATCCTTCTTTACAGCTCTCACAGTGTGACCCCAGCATCCCTGGGAATGCCGACTGACAGCTGCATGGAGTGCAGCCGCAGCAGCGCTGCCCGGTGCCAGCTGGACGTGCCTGGCTGCCACCCGGGGACGTCAGAGCAGAGCTGCAGGCCACCCTTCCGCCAGCAGGAAGCCCAGCCGCAAACACTTGGACAGGAAGCCTGTGTGCTGGCCAGCTGAGCCAGCTGAGCCAGCTCTGGTTTCTCTTGTGTCTGAGGGTTTGGCTTCTGGGTAGAGGAAAGCGAGCCAGGTGCTGCGGGCTGTGCAGATGGGGCCACGGACTCCCCCTTGAGCTTGAGTTGTGGGTTCAAGGGTGTAAGCCGAAAAGCATCATCCAAGCTGGGGCAGAAGGGGTTGTTTCCTGGAGGAAGGGCGAGGGAGCAGGGAACACAGTGTTTACCAGGACCGGGCCAGCTGGCTGAGGCTATGCTGTGATCCCTTTGTGCTGGCTCCAAGGAAGATGTGGTTGATGGTTCAGTCCTCCAGTGCAAACCCAGGCTGGCTCCCACTTCCCAGCTGCTTCTGCCCCTGGGAACACACACTGCACTCTCAGGGGGTTGGATGTCCACATGTTCCTGGCTGTCAGGGGGAACTCCTCAAGGTGCCAAGCTGTGTCCTGAGAGAATGACTGAAAACTGAGCATGCTCGGCCAGGGACAAAGATGTCTTTGCCTTTTTTTTTTTTTTTTAATGTACATCACTGTGATGCTATCAGATCCCTCGGAATTGGGGTTACAGACAGTTGTCAGCTCTCATAGGGTACTGGGAATTGAATCCGGATCCCTTGGAAGAGCTCTTGCTCTTAACCACTAAGCCATCTCTCCAGCTCCCAGAGCTGACTTTTTTTTTTTACTCCCGACTATGTATGTAAGTATCTTGAAGGCAGTCTATGCTTCCATATAACAGTCGTGAAGGTGTCCAGGATCATAGACTTTTCACAAGTTGTTTCCCAGCCCAACTGTCCAGTAAGAGATGTCTGGTGTCAGGTATCCGAGGAAGCAGATTGGCTAAGGTCAATCAACTCAGCAGTGGCAGAGCCTGGGTGACCACCACGACCTCTGCTGCTCTAGAAAGACAATGAAGAGGTTTCTTTCCAAAAGACATCAGCAACTATCTGAGCATGCTCACCTGGCAACGTGTTCTGGGCTGTCAACCGAGGCTCACATCCCAAGGAAGACTTTGCTTGTGTCTTTAGTCACTTCTGGGCTTGCTCGGAGCTCTTTCTGTTAGCCGTTTGAATAATCCAGGTTTTATTCTACCTTATGACCTCTGTGGTTTTGATTCTAATCCGGGGTTTGGCAACTTTTTCTACAAAGGCTGATTACCTGGTAATCATGCTGAGCTTTGTGGGACATATGTCACTGGTGGCCATGACTCAATTGTTGCTATGGAGATATAAAATTAGCTGTAGATAAAGCATAATCAAATGGTTCTGTGCCCCAATAAAACTTCACCCACTGAACAGGTAATGGGCCAGAATTGGCCCCCCCCAGGCCATAGTTCATTCATTGTTTGTTTGTTTAGATAGAGTTACATGTAGCCCAGGCTGGCCTCAAACTCACTATGTTGAGATTCAGAATTAATCCAGTGACGGAATAAATGAACTAATCAGTTTTGCCACAAGATCACTTTAGGTACTGTTCCTTGTACTGTTCCTTGGTCCCCATGTGGGGACAATGTGATGTTACTGAGTGTCGTATCCTTGAAGGAACACATGGGCTGGCTTGAACTCTGCTACCTGGATCACCTTTCTCATCTTCCATTTTGAAGTGAGGGGTGGCACCAGCCGTAGAGGGTTGCAGTAGGACAGCGAATGTATGTAAAGTTTGGGTTTTGGTGGAGAGGGCTGGAGAAATGACAAGAATTGTTACTGAGAGGAGGGAGTGATGCTACTGAAAGTCACCCCGGCCTCACAGTGAAGTTTGGGTGGAATATCAGTGTTCTCTTGCCTTGCCGCTCAGGAAGAAGACACTGTGAAGGTCATGCCTTGTCCTGGGAAACCGGGCTCACGGAAGCTTGCAGAAGGTTTCTGTGTAGCGTGCCAAACTCACTCTGTTCAAAATGACCTCTTTATGCCCACTCCTTCCTCTTTCTCCATCTCTCTAGATCCCAAGCTAGAACCCATCTTCTCTTCTCCATGTCCTGCATGGTTGGGGGGTCATTGGCTTTCTTAAAGCTTCTGCTTGGCTTTTAATAGGTTTATTGAGGCACAATTCAGATAGCATGTAACTGACTAGTCTTGGTTATAATTCAAAGGTTTTCATATGTTTATAAAGTTGTATAATCATTGTTATAATGATTTAGAGCATTTCCGTCATCTCTAAAAACAAATCCCAGATGCGCTTCAGGCCCTATACATGTCTTTCTAGTCCTGAGCTGCTGCTGGGGTTAGCTTACATCTGCCACTACAGACCTGTCCGTTCTGAACATTCCATACAAATGAAATTATATGATCTGTGGTCTCTAGGGACTAGCTTCTTTCACTTAGCCTGATATTTTCAAGACTCATCCACTTTGTTGCCCTTCTCAATACTTTTACTCTCTTTTTAACGGCATCTATCCATGGTATAGGTTTATAATATTTTATTTACCCACTCATAAACTGCAAAATGTTAATGCATTTCAAAGAAGAAGAGAAAAAGCAAGGAGAAGCTCAAGAAATCACAGCTCCCATGAGATTCATTAGAATGAAAACTGGATGAAGTTTAACAACCATGCATTGCTTTGATGTTTAGGTAAAGAATTGTCACTCAGGAGGGGAAGAGCATTTTCCCAAGCTTCCTCCACACCAGGGCACTGGGATGAGGACCCATGTTCTCCTGCCTCCGGAACTGTTATGTTTTCAACTACCTTCTATACCAGAGTGTGCAGAGTAGATAAAGTTCCTAAGGAGTGTGTATCGTTGACATGAGTGTGGCCAAGTCAGGTAGGCCAATGCCTCAGGCTCAGGGGAATGGCAGGGCTTTCTTTTGGTCCAAGTTTGAAGGTTGGCCTTTGGTTAAAAACAGAAGATTGAGCTTTGGCTAAAAATGATACGTTAAAAACAACAATAACAACAAAACTGCAGGCTCACCCCTCCCCTTTCCCCATCCCCCAGCCTTCTCTCTAGAGACCCTGCTGAGATGAGCTAACTCATCTCCTTGTTCATGCTGCATGTAACAAACACCCGGAGTCTCCTGACTGCTGGTGTGTGGTCATCTGAGCAATGGCCCACTTGTGTCTGTCTTTCTTAATCTCCAGTTGTTCCTAGCCAGGTTTCCAGGACCCCTCATGGATAGCAGCACCAAGCACCAACACTTTCAGGAAAGACATAGAACAACGGAGAATGAATGCATAATAAGCCTTTTCACCTTAGTTTCAATCTATGTCTTAGAAAAACAGAGTTTAAAATCCCAAGGTAGGTTTGGAATCATCTTTAGAGAATGATGTTAAAGACTGGAAGCCACTTTCTGTCACAGTATCAGACACCTGAGAACATCAACTGTTGTGCTGGAAAGACTGCTTCTGTCTCAGAGGTCTGGAGGCATCAGTGTCTGATGGACGACTGTCGCTTTTGAATACATCATGGTGGGAGGACGTAGCTGAGCAAAACCACTCACACACCCTGACAAAAGAGAGAAAGGAGACAACCAGAGTCCTACAGTCTCCTCTGCCTGTGCGTATCCAGCGTCCTGAAGCTGTCTCACCATACTCCTCCTCTGCAAGACTTCATCCTCCCAACACCCCAGAGACTAACTTTTACCCCTGGGCCTTTGGGGGGGCCACTTAGAAACCAAACTCTCACAAACTACTGTTGCATTGCTCGCCCGATATCCCGGCTCCCTCTCTCCACTTCACTTAATCAGCAGGAGACCGTATTTAAAAGCTCGGGAGTGGAGTGTCTTACAGCTGGAACCTACCTCAGGACACCTATTCTTAGCAGGGCTCGCCGAGGGAAGACGGCTGTCCAGGAAGCACCTCTGGCAGGGGCGGGCAGCGTTTGCAGAGCCCCATATGTCTGCGGTTTTCTAACAAACCACAGAGCCTGCCTCTGTGCACGCTGCCTCCACCCCGGGCACTAGCTGCCTCTCTGTTGGACCTTTGGCTCTGCCACTGTCATAAACGGCTCTGCAGTCTCCTTGCCTTTGTGCAGTCCTGCTGGCTTCCTGCTGCCTGGCAGAAGCATGTGATTAGCAGGCTGTGAAGAGTGGAGAGCAAAGGCCTGTTCTCCGGAGGCCACCATGCCAGCAGGTGGGCCATGCTCTCACCTATTTTGGGATTCTTCTAAAACAGAAAAAAAAAATCTTTGGATACTGAATGGTCAGGAGAAAAAAAGAAGAAAGAAAGAAAGAAAAAAGAAAAAACAGGTGTCCACAGTGGTTCTAAATATAGTGTCCTCAAGCAAGCAAAACACAAGGCTTTGTCCCATCAACAATGCCTGCATTGGGCAACGGAGTCAGAAAACTAGCAGGCAAGAATGATGGGAGACAGTCTCCTTAAAAATGTTGTGTCCTAGTGGGGTGTCTCGTTTGGCCTGTGTCTTAGAGGAAGGGCAGGATGAATTGGATGGCAGACTAGGGTCCAGCAAGGGAATGAGATGTTTCTAGTAGCCAGGGACGGGGCCCTGTATGCAAATGGGTAGATTGAAGAGGTGGGGAAGGCATGGTTCCTGGATGTCTTTGTTGAACATTGGTAGGTGGGAATCAGGTTCCCACAGAAAGAGAGAAAGGTGGTGGGCTTGTCTATCTACTATAGCAGCCACTAGAGCATGTGACATTTGAGCTCTTATTAAGTGATATGCTCTCACACAGGCTTGGAGAGATGGGGTAGATAACTTATGATAACTTGTTACGGTAAGTTAGGCTGGATGTGTTCTCTTCTGGCTCTAAGATGTTGCACTCTTGGGAAATGTCCCCATTCCCAAACTACTTGCTAGTATCTGTCCCCTTGGGGCTACGGCAGTTGTTCATATTGGCGGGGTCTTAATGAACCCAGTAAAAAGCAAGCTTTTTTTTTCCTTCTAAGTGTAGAATTAACTTTGCAGAACAAAATGACCTTGACTGAGCTGAAGAAAAGCAAGGCTTCAGGTGCAAGGCCACACGGGCTTCCTCACACAGCCTCTGGAACCTTTCTTCCCTGGCAGGGTCTGGCACAGATGAGCAACTATGGGCTTCCCTCAAGAGCAGGCTGGACCAGGGCAGCTGCTGATGTAAGGATGGGAGAGACAGGTGTGGTTTCATCTTCCCTAGTCAAAGCAGTTATCCTGTTCCTGGGGAAAAGCTTCTTTCTCCCAATGCTAATGAATGGTGTAGGTGGAACTTGGGAGATAAAAGAGTAAGACCTAGCCAGCCCTTTAAGGTTCCAGAGATAACCGAGGGTGTGGCAGAGAGAGATGCAGAGCCCAGGGCAGGGACTGGACATTGGTGCCATCACTTGGGCAAGCTGCTCAGCTGACTAAGCTCTGTCTCCTCATCAGTGTTGATAATTGGGCATAAAATGACAGTGTGGTAGAAAAACACCACCTTGCTGAGTCCAGGCTGTGTGCTCAGTTTCTGCTCAGGCTCAGCGTGTATTACAACTCACATCCCCCAAGCTGCAGGTTGGGGCTGGGGTTTTCCTATCTCTCACTGGCTGAATTTATATCTGAATTTTAGACTTGTGGGCGTTTAGAGCCGTTAGGGATTCAGATAACCATCTCGTCTTGCTGCAGATTAGGTAACTGGTCTATAAGCGTGGAAGGGAGGGTGTGCTAGGAAGCGGGCTATGCAGGGGTTGGGTATGACATGTGGGACTTCTCCACCCTCTCCACCCATTGTCACCACTACTTCCTAGACCCAGTCATTCAGGAAGACTATCCAGTCCACGTAACCAGAAGCCAGGAAGCCTGCAAGGCTGGGATGGGCCCCTCCTATCCTGGTTGCTGTAGGACCCCTTCCCAGCAACCACATTGCCTAGAGGTGTCTACTAGTATCCACTGCTGGCTTTGGTCTGGATCAGGAATTGGATCTCAGTTGCTCTGTCTTTTTCCCTTTTCATAGCACGATGACAAATTCGGGCCGTCTGAGATTCCAGGGGACCTGTCCCAGACCCAGCACCTGGAAAGAGATAAGGAGATTTGTGTGTGTGTGTGTATTTATTTTTTCATTTTTTCCATTGTATTGCTTTTAGATAAAAAGGATTATATTTGCTAATGTAATGCAAGCCAGCTCCTAAATCAAATGATTAAAAAAGAAATTGCTTTTCTTACATTAAAAAAAAAGTCAAACCATAAAGGATATATTGTAAAATCATTTTTTTTTTATCTGAAGGTAAATACAAATAAGCCAAAGTTTTGCTTGGCATTGACCAGTACTTCCACCACTAGGCACCCACACCTTTGTATGTGAGCACAAACGGCATTATGGCCGTTTGCTCTAGATACATGTGCTTTGGGGAGCTTGCTTTCCGTTGAGCTTGACAACAAAAAGCAAGGAATGTAGGCAGGTCAGGTGGCATTCACTCACAGCTCCTGTTCATGTCACATGTGAAGACCAGTAACAGAACACAAGGCAGAGAGCTCGCTTCACTTGTCAGCTCAGCTTTGGCCTCACCGAAGCCATTGTGAAGTCACTTTCCTCTTGGCTGCTTCTCTCCAACCTTTGGGGATCCACCCGGCTGAGCCCTCGTCACACAAGGATGTCCCTGGGGTCACAGAAAAGACATCTGCCATGGTGTCTCAGACCAAGATGAGTCACAGGGGTGGCGCTCAGAGGCTGTGGTGCTTGGTACTGTTGCATGTCACCCTGTGAAGTGGGGGATCTGTGCTGAACTTGCAGCCAACCATCCATGACCCTCTATCCTGATGAGTGAGATCTTCATGTTACCAGCTTCCAATTGTGTTTGTTTTGTTCTGTTTCTGGGAGTCAAGGTCTCCTTATGTCTCCCAGCCCGGCCTCAAGTCCTAAACCCTCCTTGCCTTTGCTCCTGAGCACTTGGATTATAGGTATGTCCCACACACCAGCCTCAACTGCTTTTCCATGGGAAAAATTCCGGTCCAATCACTTGCCTTGCACATTGCCTTGTTTATTGAGCACATGCCTTTCCCTGGCATACACTGCTGAAACTCACCTATTCAAATGAGGTCCTTCCTGAAAGGGTAAGAAAACTTCAGCGTTAAAGTGTTCTCTTCCCTCTCTGGTTGGCTGTCTGTCTTTATTTATTACAGGCTCTGACTTTCAGCCTGGTTTGTGGAGTCTGTCTGCTTATTTTGAACAAAATGAGTCTGAACTTACCAAAAAATGGCAATATTTCAGAGGGTCCATCCTAAGGTGTAAGTCTGGGGTCTCGGGGTTTAAACCCGAGCCTCTGACCAATGCTGCTGCCCTGGGGGAGGATTTACTCTAACCATCGCCCCTCATCAGTGGGGCACGTGCTGTAAGAACCCCAAAGGGAGCACAGAGCAGTATATATTCTGAGCTTTCTCCTGGACAGAGGCACCCACAGTACGCTGTAACTTCTCAGTCAGACAGAGTAAGAGGTGAGCCGCAGCTCACAGCGAAGCAGCACACCAGTGACAATGGGCTGCACCGTGGAACCCGCTGAGCACATTGCGTTCCACCACTGTAATAGCAGTCATGCGAACGTGGCCTCTTTCCGCATCCAGGACTGTGCCGTGCCCCAGCTGCTCTGCTTCCTGTGATGGCATGAGGCAATGCTGGAAGGAAGCGCTTCCTGGCCTCTGTGCCGTGTCTGGACCGTCAGGTTCCTATTCCAGACGTTTTGGGGTCCTCATTAAGTAAGTAGGGGGTCATGTGAACTGAAGTGCTAGTATGTTGCAAGTCAGTGTAATAACTGAGTTGACGCTGAAAGTGACCACAGTGGCCATGGTGTACGCTGTGTGGAGTCTCTTCCCACCTGAGGTGCACAGGCCTTCTTCACATTGTTCAGAACTGATGAACGGTAGCCAGCCATGGCAGTGCATGACAGCGCTTGGGAGATGGGAGCAGGAAGATCTGGAGTTCAAGGTCATCCTCAACTACCTAATGAATCCAAGGCCACCCTGGATTTCATGAGATCGTATCCCAAAACAAACAAACAAACAAACAAACAAAAAACTCCACAAAAATAAACTTTGTGTTTGTTTCTGGGATTTTCCTACTTTATATTTTCAGACCGTGGTTGGGAGTAGATAATAATAGCCCATGGGGAAAATACTGCAGACAGTAGGGGACTACTTGCTGGAAACGAGACTTTCTTCTTATTCAATCCAGAAAAAAACAAAAACAAACAAACAAAAACCCTTTGTGTGGCCATGTAGGGCGTGGTTCATTACTGGACTACTTCAGGTTCGGCCAAGGGTCTGCACTCAGGAGGGTGTTATTGAGCACTTACTAGCCGACCAGCTTTGGGACAAGGTGCTCTGGGCGTCTCATGGAGACAAACCTAACACATGGAAAGCTGTATCACGGGGTGTGAGAGTGGTTCCCTCCCCAGAGCCACTCACTGTATGCACTCCATGCAGATTCGCTGCAGCGAGGCCTGACTAGTCCCCTGCTAGCATGGTTAGTATTAATGTCAGCTTGCCATGTTGGAGGATGGTCTGATGCGTGTTACTGGCCCTCAAGATCTGGTTACACCTATCTTTGTTTTGTAAGCCTGCTTAAGACATATCTGATTGGTTGATTAAACAGTCTATACCTGGGTGGGGCAGAATGAGGTAGGCGTGGCTAAGGTTCCTGAGCTTTTGGGTTCAAAAGAGAAAATTGCTAGAAACTGACAGATGGGAAGAGAGGAGGTAGGGGTTGCCACGATGGGTTAGCCCGGAGAAGGAACCACGTGGGACTGGAGAAAGGACTCCAGTGATGGCCTGGAAAGGCCTGGATAAAGAATAAAAGCAAGCACCATGGAATTATGGATGAAAGGAAGTCCAATTGAGGAGGATGGAGGTTGATGGCATTGGATAGGGGCTGGAAGATGGATGGTGAGGATATTGAGACAGTGTAAGTGAAATATCTGCCTGGCCCAAGGTAAATAAGGCAATTATAAATCTAACAGGTATCTGTGTCTCATTATTTGTGATAGCGGGTTAAATAACGCCACCGTGATAATCTTAGGGATAATAATAATAAATAACATATAAACCAACACTCATCTTTTTTAAAATTCATAACAACATTGCCACAAATTATAATCACCTGGGTAGGGAGCCTGAAGAACCAAACATCCCGATTGCCTTGATGTGGGAAGGCCCACCTAGATTGCCGGTGACATCTTTTGGTAGCACCCTGGATAAAAATGGTTTTTCAGAAAGTTCTGCAACCAGCGATTCCAAGCATTCGTCATAGACTAGGGACCAGTGGCTGTCCAGGAAACTTCTGGCCAGGCTAGGACTACTGAAGAACCCCACCTCACGGACCGAGTAACCACAGGTTGTCCCCCTCCACCCCCAGTGAGAGACAGCTTTTGGGGACCTGCTCCCCACTGTTCAGGCATCCCACCATCTAACCATCTAACCTCAAGCACCTGGTAACGATCAGGTTCTCAGCTTCTCGGGAAGCTGTGATTCTGCTGCTGTTCCTATTTAAAACTGACTTAGCAAATGCCTATACGTGCATGTGTTTGTGTGTGTGTCTGTGTGTGTGTTTATTCCGATGGACTGGAGTTTCTGCCTTGAGTGCCCTAGTCTTCATCTATAGCTAGGCCTGTGCCCCAAACCTTGCTTGTGGGCTGGAGCCTGTCACTTCTGGAGCCTGCTCTGTGTCACTGCAGTCACCTGACTCAACTGTCCCATTGGCCCTGAAAACAAACAAGGACAATTCAGACTCAGCTCTCCCTCTCTACTTGCAACTGGACCACCTTGGTATTTCCTGTCACCAAAAGACACGCCCTATGTCTGAGCACCCAACCAAAGATCCAGGGATCAAGAATCATCTTAAGTTATTTCCCCTCCCTCACCACCCTCCTCCAATTAAAGGCATGCACCCATCTCTCTGTTCTGTAGAATTCTCTCCTTTTTCCTTTACTACACAGATCAGGGCACTCTGCCCTACCTGGCCCAGTGTGGCAACAGGGTGGGCAGTTCCAGCACCCGAAGACAGCTGGCTGTATACAGCTGGTCTTGAGGCCCTGGGCAGCAGGACACTCAGAGGTGTCCGAGTGACCAGTGCCAGAATCAGGATGGAATGGAGTAGGGAGCAACATGTGAGAGTAAAAGGATTTAGACACAGAATAGAGACCTTCTACATTTGCACACTCACCATGGCAGCCTCGGACCCAGCATAGAATCTATTAAATAGCTTAATGATGTATTTAATGAATATGACCACGAGTGAGCTGGCTAGCAGGGACCTTCCTTGATAACCTGGCCCCCTTTTTTTTTTACTTCTTGATTCCCCTCAGATTTTCTTAATTGGCAATTTCTGAACACCTTGTACCCCTGTGTACTTCCTGGACCCTTCCTACTCCTCCAGAAGCCCCCAATCCTGTCTTCATGGATGGCCCCTCTTCTCCCTGATCTATAGAGAAGTTTCTTTTTGTTTGTTTCCTTTTCAAGACAGTGTTTCTGTCCTAGAGCTTACTCTGTAGGCTAGGCTGGCCTCCAACTCTGCTTCTACCTCCTGAGTACTGGGATTAAAGGCATGTACCACCACCACCAGGCACTCTACAGATCATTCTTAGGAGCCATAGACCGTGGCATTGTTGTGCCTGTTCTCATCTTGATTATTATTATTATTATTATTTTGGTTGTTGTTTTGCTTATAGCGATTGTTCTTGCTGGGCAATGCACCAGGAACAGGATCTGCGTGTGTCAGTCACTGCATTCCAGCAATGAGCATCCTAAGAATTTGTTGTCTAATGACGATTAGAAGGGCCCTATTCGGTGTCTAAATCCTTCTACTTGAGTGTGTTGCTCCCCACTCCAGTCCATCTTGATTCTGGCAGTGGTCGCTCAGAGGTGTTTTGCTTGCCCATGGCCTCAAAAGCAGCTCTACACAGCTGGCTGTCTCTGTGTGCTGGACTTGCCCACCCTGTTCTTTGCCACACCAGGACGTCTAGGGCAGAATGCCCGGGTCTGTGTAGTAAGATCCGGCTTACTGTCCTTTGACCTCCTAGAGTGTGGGCAGTGTTCCTGCCTCTATGCTGTGCCCTAAGTGAAAGGTCCTCAGACTTGTGAACTCCCCTAGGGCAGGAGTGATATCAGTTCACCCCAATCCCTCCTCTCCCCACAACACCCAGAACAAGAGCATGTGTGTAACAAATAGGTTCCTGGGAGAGGGCAGCTGGTTCAATCTGAAGGCCAGGGAGAGGGAGAGAAGGAAAGGACTCTGGGAATTAGGCCAGCAGAAGGGAAGCCATGAGGTTGAGAGAGGAAGAGGGAGAAGGACATACTCCTCACCAGAAGTGGGGTGAGGAAGGAAAACATGTTGGGGACTGTGCAGAAATAGCTAGCACAAAATCATTGAGAAAAACATGAGGAAAGCAGAGCCTGAGCCACGGAACCTTGCTGGGCAAGGTAAAGCCTCCCAGACAGCAAAGAGCCCAGGGCTCAGCAAGGCACAGGTTCCTCTTAGCCGCAAGGGCAGGGCTGATAGGAAAGGGCGCCTTAATTCTCTACCCCACTTATCCATCCATGCGTGCATGTGCCTTCTATTCTTTTGATCAAGGTGAGAGCCAAAGCCAGTGGAGCAATCTCTGTCCCCTCCAGAAAGTGTGTCACCATTGTCTGCTGCCCGTACCACCATGTCTCGCCTTTCTTCACTTCTCGAATCAAAGGCTGCAGAGTTTCCTGATACCTTCCTTTCTCATTTTGCTCATCATAGCTGCTATGGTTTATATAAGTTCAGAGAGGTCAAAAAGCTAACCCCAAAGTCAAACAACTCTCATCTCGTCTTCTCCTGGGATAGGACTAAAACCTGCTCTGGGGGTTGGAGAAGAGCATCTGCCGTCCTAGCCTGCGTGCCTGAGCTCAGATCCCAGCACCCACGGGAAAAGTTCAGGATGGCAATGATGCCTGTAACCCCAGAGGTCGGGGTGGGAAAAAGAGGAGTGAGGGGCTTGCTGGATGCCAGCCTCCCTCCAGACTCAGCAAGAGACCCCATTTCAAGAGAGTAAGGAGAGTGCTTGAGCAGGACGCTCAATATTCTCCGCTCTCCAAATGCATGCACAGATATGTATGTATTCCTGCCGTGTGCATACACACACACACACACACACACACACAAACACACACACATACAGAGAAAGAGAGATAGAGACAGGAAGAGGTAGAGAGGGAGAGTGGGAGAGAAAGAGAGAGAGAGAGAGAGAGAGAGAGAGGTTCTGGCTTCTCCTAGAAAGTGTTGCTGGGCACAGCCTAAGTCTGTCTCAGTGTGTCTGTCCTGGTGCACCTGTGTCTTCTTCTACACCCTGAGTGTTGGTGTGCTCATAGGCAGTTAGTAAGTGTACACACGCAGAACTGTGCCGAGGTCGAGGATGTCACTTATGGCCTGTGTGTATATGCACCCACACACAGGGGGCACCCCACCCGCTTCTCAGATGTCTTGGCTTTGACAACTGAAACCCAGCTGTGCTCTGGCTGGGGAAACATCCGCTGTGGAAACCCAGAGGCTGACAGTCCCTAAAGAGGGCTTCCACATGCTGCCAGCGAACGCTCCTGGCCCTTCGCCTAATTCCCTGCAAATGCTCCTTAAATCTGTTTCTAATTTGGACTCTGCCTCCTCCCACCCTCACCATGCCTTCTCACTCTCCCAACTTGCCTCAAACCAGTCAAATAATGCTGAATAACAGCTGTAGAGCGGAGCAGAATGCTAAAGGTCGACCGTGGACCGTTGGAGGGTGTAATAATACTGTTTCTTTCTTTCTTTTTTAAAATTATTACACAGAGAATGCATCAGGAATCAAAAGTAATAAATACTTTTGGCTAACATTATAGGTCATGCCACTTCGGGGAAGAACCCAGTAACTGTTATAGCCCACTGTCCTCTGTGTGGAAGACAGCCCGTGGACAGATGCGCAAGGGACTTTCTTTCAAAGGGGATGTGCACCAGCAGCAAGGATCTCCAGTTGTCTGAGCAGCATCCAGATGTTCTGGGCATAAAGCTTCTAAGACAGAATATGCCTCCTCTATATTTTGCAGTCCTGTGACAGACAGGCTCAGCGCCTGGAAGTCCCAGCTCATGGGAAAGTATATACAAAGCCGGAGGAGGAGGAGAGTGGCGTGGTTATGTACATACACGCTGAACACCGACAGCAGCTTGGAAAAGCTCATCCAAGTAGAGGAAGGCGGGGTGGGTTCCAGAGACATTGACCGGAGCTTGTTAGTGTTGGGGGCTGGGAAGCCACTGGAGATACAGTTGTTTTGAGGAAAGAATGGATGGCTTCCCCAAAGCCCCTCAGCAGCGCTTGTCCTTCTGAGCCCTTTGGTACCTTGCAGACCAGTGAGCAAGGAAGAGGCCAGGGAGGACCTGAGCTACCTGTGCTTGTGGCTTTTGCAGGACTCTCTGAACAAGCACCATGTGCCTCCCCTTCCCCTCGCCTGAGCATCTGCAGCTGGTGTGGGCTGGAGGTGAGGTGTGTTTGTGTGTGGCGGGGTGGGGGTTTGCTGCTGGGCCTGGCGTGTTGCCTGTCCCTCAGCTGGTTTGGCAACTGTGGGAAGGTGGGGTTTACTGCCTTAAGGCCACCAGGGAAGCTGCGAGGCTGTCAAGACGCAGAGCCACACGCTCCTCCATCTGGCTGCCAAGGAAGCAGAGAAGAAACCGAGCTGAGCTCAATGACACCCTGAGGACTTTCCTCTCCTACCACGAGGCAGACAAGGCCACCAGGAAGCTTTGGGAAGAAAGGGGCGGATGTGGCCACCCTTCTGTGTGCCTGGGGCCTGTCTCCTATTTCACCTACCAGACACTGCCCCCTCCTGTCTTTCCCAGTTTTAAACTGTTGCCACTTATTTAGTTATGTGCAATGCTAAAGGCTCTATAGACGTCCAAACCCACATTTAGTGCCAAGAGTATATCCAGAGGTTCTGTTAGCAGGAGAGGGCTAGCTGGCTGAGACTGGTCATCCCCTGTGCCTGCCTACCTCTGCCTCCTCCCCTCCTCCCATCCTGGAATTAGCTGTTCCTTCACAGTTTCCAACCCCTACAGTGACTCCTGGGACTGGGTTCTGACTCATATCTTTGAGTAGAGGAGAGGACTGTATGCCCCTAGATTCTTCCCAGGAAGTGTTCTCCAAACTTTGTCCTCTTCTGCCCAGATGGGACAAGAACCATCTGACCTTGGAGGACACAAATCAAATTGGTAAAGCAGCAGCCTCTGGCGCTCTGGGTTTCTGAGTCCCCTGCAGAGAATGGCTAACAGCAGGATGTCCTTCAACTAGTTCTGAGCATCAAATGAACCACTCTCTTGTGTTCAAAACACACCCTGTTGGTGTTTGCTATAGCTGTGAACTAACCCCTAAGTGACTAATTAGGATCTTCACTTTTCTTACACAAATGAGGAAAACCAATCGCCAAAATTGTATATTCAGTAAATAGCAAGTGCAGGACCCGAGTGCCTTACTCCCATGTTCTGGTTGTGGTCTTCCCCTCTGACAAGGGTTGCTCACCTGCCGGTCCATAGCATCTCCACAGAATAATGGTAATTACTACCATCCCAATCCTCCTACCACTAACTTCCAAAAGGTTTGGGAAATGTCCACTTTAGGTTAACAGGTTTCTTTGCTCTGCCCTCTTCAGGATGTGAGTGGATTGTGATGGCCTAGTGGCCACCAGCCCTGGGGGTTTCTCTGGCATGTCAGGAGGCAGGAGCCTTTTCTCTCAGAGCTCCTGATGCTGCTAACATTTGGGGGAGAGGTTAAACTCCAGCTTTCTGTCTGTTGCGGTGTGATTTGTGTACCCTTGCAGCACTCCAAGAATGCTCATCAAAACCCAAGCCCCCAGGACTTTAGTTAAGAGGAGGTCCTAAGTCAGTGCAACAGGTGTCGGTATACAAGAGAACATTCAGATGGGGCTGGGCATGGGGTTTGGAGGAAGACATGTGAAGATACACATTGAAAATGTCAGGTGGACATAGAATAGCGGAACGAAGGCTGTCTGAGCCCAGAAGCATCCATGATGGCCAGTGCATGCTGGAATCTGGAGAAAGACCCCCTCCTCCCCCTCCCCCCCCCACAGAGCCATCAACTCAGCATGTGTCATTGCCAGCAGCATAATTTGGTCTTCTAGCCTTCAGAACTGCCCCTCTCTGTGGCTCAGAGATTAAGATCACTGTCTGCTCTTCCAAAGGTCCTGAGTTCAATTCCCAGCAACCACATGGTGGCTCATAACCATCTATAATGAGATCTGGTGTCCTCATCTGGCATGCAGGTGTATATGCAGACAGGTCACTCATATACATAAAATGAATATATCTTAAAAAACAAAACAAACAAAAAACTGCCTTTCTTGCTTCAGGGACAAGTAGTATGTGAAGAGCAGTGAACAGCTACAGCTTGTGTGAGGGACTGCTGGGCTACTTCTTCTGTGTTCCCGGCTCATCACTCTATCTCTTTCTTTTCTGTAAGAGGAAAGGCTAACACTTCATCGAGCGGGTGGGTTAGATGAGTGAGTGCAGTTGAAATGCACAGACTAGTAGCTAGCAGGTAGCTAGTACGCATAGCTTTGACATGAACCAGGCATCACAGGCTAACTTTAAAGGTGACTGTACCTCTGCATTGAATTTGAAGCACTGCATCTTATCACTACTGTTGCTATGGGTTATTGCCACTCCCCCATGCAAGGGATCAAAGCCAGGACCTCGCCTGTGTAGGTGAGGGACCTACCATTGTCTTATACCCCACGCTCTTTCTTTGAGACAATGTCTCATGTAGTTTAGGCTGGCCTTGAGCTCTGACTCTTCCCACCTCTATTACCACACTAAAAGATTTGTTTTTCTTAAAGCAAAGCCATGACTCTAAAAAGGGACAGAATGAACATGTGTTATTGTAATGATTGAACCAGGGAACGTTGTATCTCCTTCAAAGGAGAATCTGACAAACAGACATAGGTTTAGGTCAGAAATACTGATTTTCTGCTAGGATCCATGGCCATCTTAGATGTGCCCAATCTGATTTCGGAGGGCCACAACACACTGGCTTTTGCTCAGGGTTAGGGGGGTGATGGAGTTCATCTGCAGGTCCACAGTTGATACTCTTTGTGTGGTCTTCCATCTCCCAAATCCTACAGAGCTCTAAAATTGGCTCAAAGGCTTGAATCAACCAGGAAGAGCAGACTCCAGGTAGCACACTGTTTTTCTTGTAGACGTTCAGTAATCCCGTTGCTTATTCCAGATTTCCTGAGAGTTGCTCACATATCTCTTTGTGTGGAGTTGGTGAAAAAAGATGGATGGACACAGGAGAAAAGCGAGCCACTTTCTAAGGTACAGTGCTATTTTCACACAAACAAACAAGCCGTGTTTGTATAAATATGCACACACAAGTGGGAGTGCATATATAACCTTGATTAAATATAGACAAATGTCAGAAGGAATACACAAAGACTGTGAACAGTCACTACCTCCAGAGGGCAAGATTAGTGAGGCTGGTGGTGGAGGGAGCCTTTCATGACTTATTTTCTAAACTCTGGAGTTGTTTAAATAAAAACACTCCTTCCTGTGTGTTGAGATGAGGGATACCTCCATGTGGAAAGCATCCAGCATGTTTAACAACACGTGTAACATTCATTGTGATAAGTTACTTACACTCTGGAACCCCTTAGGCCTGTTCTGAGGAAGGAAATTGCCAGCAAGAGGCATCCCCAAGGCTTGCTCCTTTGGCCTTCTTCCTGAGTTAAGCATTGAGGGGTTCTGTGTATTTTGTTGCTCGGCCTCACCAACAGTCCCACACTCAGGCTTACCCCGTGTTTAGCTGATAGGAACGTCTCAACTATTGGGGGCCAATTCTCAACTGCGTAGTCCTAATGTTATTCCCCTGCCCAGACTGGGGCTAAGAGACATTCTTTAACCTGGGGAGTCTTGTTAGCCTGTGGGGGTTTTTATAAGAATGGCTCTCATAGGCTCATATGAGAATGCTTAGTTACCTGTTAGTGGTCCTATTAGGAGGTGTGGCTTTGTTGGAGTGGGTGTGGCTTTGTTGGAGTAGCTGTGACACTGCGGGTTGGCTTCAGCAGTATCAAATGCTCAAGCCAGGCCCAGTCTCTCTTTCTCTTCCTGCTGCCTGGCAATTCAGATGGAGAACTCTCAGCACCGTGTCTCCATGGACCCTGCCATCAGTGGTGTGCTTAGTGCTGTTCTGCTTGCTTACTGTGCCCATTCTGGTTCCAGTTTCTCCTGGAAGTCGTGGAGTCACTTATTTCTCCACACTGTTACATCATCTTCCCACCTCACATACTGTGAGGCTCTACGGAGTGCACACACGTTAAGGACCCTTGTGTCTTTTGGAGAATTGATACTTGTGGGCATTCCTGGCAAAGGGTCATTAGGGCTCGAGGCCTGAGGCAGCTTCTGTGGATGTGACTACAGAAGTAGCAGGTTGGAAAGTACATGACCTAACATTGGAGAGTCTGCCCAGAGATGGAACATCCATTGGCCAGCTTGGAGATGGCGCGGAGGAACCTGATTGGTCGCCCAAAGCCATATAACCTTCTGTCTCTTCCAGAATAAATGAGTTTGCAGCTGCTCACCCTCAGCTTCCTTTCAGCTGACTCCCAGTGTCCATGTGGTGACTGTGCGCCTCTCAACCCCTCAGCCTCTGTCTCCCTGAGTACTGGGATTAAAAGTCTGTGGCATCACCTGGTTTGTGTGTGTGTATGTATGATATATACAAGCTGATGTGAATGTATACGCATGTCATCTGCATGCTGTACATATGTGTATAGATGTATGTATACCATAGGTCCTACACCTTGTTAAAGACAGGTGTCTCACTGTACCTGGACTTTATTTGGCTGGCCGGCCAATGAGTTCCAGGGACATCTGAGGGTAACAGATGTGTAGCACTGAGCCTGATTTTAAATCTTCTTTTCTAATGTGCAGTAAATGCTATACAGGGGTGTTGAGGGCCTGAACTCGGGTCCTTAGCACTTTACCCACTTAGCCTATTCCCAGCCCCTGTTTGATACTTGAGCCTGAGCCAGTCAGGTGCTGGGATTATAGGTGTGTGCCACCATGACCGGTAGTCATGCACGGTCTTTGAATTTAGAGCATTCATTTAAACATGAATATTCATATAACTGGCTTAGTACCAACAATAGTTGTTAGTGCGTTTTATTATTGGCCGGTGTTTGTTACTACTTTTTGCTGCCTGTTCTTTAACTTTCCTCTTTGTGGTTTTAATTGAACCTTTTATATGATTTCAGTTACTTTTTACATTTTAATTTTGTTTAGTGTGTGTGAGAGAGAGACACATACATACACCGAGAGAGAGAAGGAGAGGCTGGGAGGGAGAGAGAGGAGGGTACACACCATGGTACACATGTGGAAGTCAGGAGACAGTTCTGTGGAGTCTCTTCTTTCCTTTCACACGTTCGTGGTTTCTGGGATCAGACTCAGGCCATCAGGCTTGCATAGGCAGCAGCAAGGACATTTTCCCACTGAGCCACCTCACTGAATCTACTTTTTTCCCCCTAACTGTGCAGGGTTTATGTCCTTTTAACTTCTATTCAACTGTGTCACCCAGGATTTAGCGCTGTCCTTTACAACTCATCCATCTTCACTTGTTAGGGAACTGCTGTGCTTTCCGAGTCCTGCAGGGACCAAAACAACCAAGTCAGTAATTCCCCCATTCATCCCTGTGTCACTGTCGTCCTGCATTCTGCAAAAGCTTTTATTCTTATCATTACTTGTTCCTTCTCTAGTATTTTTACTTTTGTAGATCTAAGGGGTTTTTTTTTTTTTTTGGAGACAGGGTTTCACTCTGTGACCCTGGCCGGCCTAGAACTCACTTGTACACCAGCCTAGCTAGCCTCAAGATGACCAAGCTCTGCCTATCTCTGCTTCGAAAATGTTGGGATTAAAGTTGTGAGTCACCACACCCAGACTCTATGAAGTTTTTAAATGTAGTCTATTGGTGACAAATGTTTCTGATTTAAGAGTATCTGAAGCAGTCTTTATTTCTTGTTCACTGCTGAGGAGTATTCTTTTCAGAGCTCAGATAGCTAAGCTGTCCTTTGTTCCCCCCACCCCCCTTCCCTCAACACATTACACTTTTCACTCATTCCCTGTGTGCCTGTGTGGCTTCTGAGGAGTTGGAAGAGAGCCTTCTCCTCCTCCAAGGAACAGAACGAGAAAGCTTAGGGGTGGAAACATTAACTAAAACAAGTTCCTTTCATAGTCCCTTTTTGACACCCCAAGAAAACAATCTCTGAATTTTTGGGATATCCCAATGAAACCTTCGAGACTGATTAAACTGGTTAAACAGCCAAAGGTTTAATCAAACCACACCATGATACTCAAGAACCATGGGACAACTGTGAACAATGCAACATACATATGTATGCATGTACATATGTTTGTATGTTTGTTAGTATGTACCTACAATAGCAGTGTCAGAAGGAGAGAGAATTCCCCTCTGGCTTTTTAAAGAACATTTCCTCTTTGTTTCCTGTAGTTTGAAAATAACACGAACAGATGCAGCTTTTTTTTTTTTTCTTTATTTTTGCCATTTTGTTTGTTCATTGGTGTTTGTCTTGCATGGTGTCTGCTGTGCTTGGTATGTATACGGCTTCATATGTGACACTAATTTCAGGGAACATCTCAGTCACTAACCCCTTTGCAGTATTTCTTCTGTTCCTTCCCTGTTTGCCCAGTAAGTCACTCTCTCAAGGACCTCAGGAGAGCTGTTGTGCTTCAGGCTGTTCAGTTTTATACTTTTTAGGGTGGATTTTTGTAGCTTCCAAGCTTCCCATCTGTTGCATCCAAAGCTGGATATCCTCTTCAGCTTTGCTTTATTGATTTTTAATAACAAGAATACCCAGTACTCGGGAGGCAGAGGCCGGTGGATCTCTGTGAGTTTGAGGCCAGCCTTGTCTACAAAGTGAGTTCCAGGACAGCCAGGGCTGAAACACAGAGAAACCCTGTCTTGAAATAAAACAAGACAATCAAAAAAACCCAAATGAACACCAGCCAAAACAATCAAAACAGACTCAACCCTCCGTCCTCCCTCAGACATTCATTCATTGTTAGTTCTCTGGTTCTCAGTGTTTGTGATGCCATTGTAAAAAAAAATGTACCCCAGGATGAGGGGCAACTGGGTCCTAACTGGTGGACAAAATAAAAAAGGAAAATGGGGGGCTGGAGAGATGGCTCAGTTAAGAGCACTGGCTGTTCTTCCAGAGGACCCAGGTTCAATTCCCAGCTTCTACAAGATGCCGCCTAACCATCTCTAACTCTAGTCCTAGGGGATCTGACCCTCGTTTTTTGGTCTCCAAGGCCATCAGGCACACATGTAACTGAAGACAACATCTGGACAATTTAAGATCTTTATGTCGCCCTATGATTTAGTCAGAAAGACTCCCCTTTATAGTAGTACTAATACTAATTCAGGACTGGAGGTGTTGGAGTGGCAGAGCACATCTGTAACATATCCTAGGGTCTGGGGTTCAATCCCAGCATTTGGGGAGGTCGAGACAAGAGGACCTCATGAGTTAAAGGCATCTTTGGTTGCCCAGTGATGTCAAGACCAACCTGGGCTACATGAAACACTGTCTTAAAAAACAAAAAAACAAAAAACAAAACCAAACATCACTTCTGGAGGACATGCCATATTGCAGATACTGTTTTAAATTTGAGTCCAGTGTAAAAACTAATTTACTATCAATAAGCCTGTGTCATTACTGTTGAGAAATGAGGATCCGGGCCAATGAGACGGCAGCACTCTGCACGGTGTCACCATCGTGCTTGCCAGAAAGAACAGTCTTATCCTGTGGAATCCTTGACTACCCAGGAGTATTTAACCAACACTTTGAAAAGCTGCCTTCCTACTCCTTCCGGCCTCTCACGGCTCATCACAGAGCATGGACCAAGAATTCCTCTCTTATCTCTTGGAGGGTCAGGAGTGGGGTGGGGTAGGATGATAGTGTGCCTGCCAAGGCACCAGTCTCATCCAGGTCTCAAAGTTTCCTCATAGACCATGACATAGGCTTTCTCACCAGGCCGCCTCTCTGAGATAGAGTCCTCGGAAGAGGCCCTTGTGACTGCTGATAGCTGCTCGCTATTCCTTGGATGTTAGAAACACACGGTGTTGCTTCCCTGTAAAGGCATTCTGGGAATTCCTACTTGGTTTGGCTGAGTCACCAAGCAATGAACCTTTCCCACCGTCAACTCCTACCTCAAAACAAGATGAATCAACCCCACAGGGGTCCTGTGTGATTAGATGTCAGGTGGTACCCAAAGCCATACAACTGCAGAATGAGGGTATGACCTTGATGCCTCCTGAGGATGCCACCCATCTACAATTGCTGGACAGGGAAGAGAGAGAGAAAGGGGGAGAGGGAGAGAGAGAGAAAGAGAGAATGACTGATAAGCCTTGAAAAACAACCCTCAAGGTTGTATTGGAAATCAGACTTCTCTGCTCCCAGAAATGTGGGACAGGAAGAATGTGGGGAGGGGACTGGAGATCGCCATTAGAAGTCTTGGTGGTTGAGAATCCTCACTGGCTCTCTGAGACCCTTTAAAACATTTTTATTATGGTTATGATGTCATTAAATGAGACCCAGCCAGGCTGGGATGCTTTGGCCGTCATTTTAAATTGTGGCTTAATTAACTGAACCATGAAACACTGCAGACAGAGGTACCTCATCCGAAGGCAAGGTACGCAGCATTGGAGCTGTGTGTGACTTGCCACAACATAGCAATAATGCCTACCACGGTGACTTCTGCTGTGTCACCCTGGGCAGTGTGAGGAAACAGGGACAAGTACACTTATTGAGTGGTACAGAGCATGGAAAACAAAGCCCCTTGGTGTCATCTTGGTCTGGTCAAATGAAGATACAGTAGGGTGAGTGAGCATTGTTTGGGGAATCACAGAGGTTTGAGAAGCTAACTGGTACCTCAGCTTCTTGGCAAACAGCAACATTTGGTAGAAGTTACCAGTGTGAAGGAGGTCTGTGCCAAAGCGCAGGGGAGATTTCTCTGAGTGATCAGACTCCCCCCTTCTGTGGCAGAAGAGGGGGTGATCACCATGCAGAGATCCATACCCTTTGAATTGGGGCTGGAATGTCTGGATGTATGCACCATGCAGTTGTTCCTGGCTGTTGCTGAGGGATCTCAGAGGCACTTCTCTTAGAGCACCATGGGATGGAAACCCCATTGCACAGCATCAGAGGAGGCAGATGCATCCTGTTCTGCATAGGATCTATGCTCCAAGGTACCTGTCACATACACCGCACTGGAGTTCACAGAGGCTCCACACTCTCCTCTCGAAGGTTGCTAAGGCTTCTACAGAATGGTGACTTCCCCACTAGGGATATGGGACCTCTTCTGGTAGAAAGGTCCTCCATGCTCCATGACCTTTCTTCTCTGCCATGGTGATGCTGAAGCTGGTGATGGATAGACAATGAAACGTTCTGCCCAGTAAGTCTTTGTCACCAGAGGAAACAGACAGGGGCAAAATTACAATGACTCCAGAGAGCAAACTTGGTTTTCTGAGAAGTTACAAATACGGTTCGAAGACTCACTCAGCCCTTGTCTTGGCCAGCCTTTTCCTTGGTCCTGTGTGTCAGCTCCCTAGGATAGCAAATGACAGGCTGGGGATTACCACGGCCCTGCCTCTGTCAACACTAGCTATGTGAACTTCGAGGAATACTTGATCTCCCGGTGCCTCCGCTTTCTCATCTGTAAAGGGGGCCGTAATACTATGGACTGTTGAGAGACTTGTATGACCTCATTAGAGAAGTGTCTCTGTAATGTGTCACCCCTGTTATTAAATGAGAAACATGGCTAGTTAATTAAGTATCCATAGACAGCCATCAAGGGAGCAAGCATGCCCGGCTGATTTCTCAATAGCGCCAATGCCTTGTGAATGCCTGTGTGCTGGCCCATCGCTGATGCACGGAGCATCTCTGAAAGCAACTCCCGGATGGTGTGCACACACTTTGATGTTCCTTGTCTCCAGATGAGTAGGCTCGTTCTTGCCTCCAAAGAAAAGTGAGGGGGAAAAAAAAAGAGACTGATTTCATCTGTGGCATTGGACATTTTCCAGAACTGCATAGCCACACTTTGAATGGATGTTGGATGAACTGTCGACAGAGAATCTGACAGGCTAAGGCCGCTGGGATGTTAAAGTAAAATGATAGAAAATGAAGACAATTCAGCTGTGAGTTTCCACAGGGAATTTTGACCCAACCAGAATTCTTTCCAGAGCAAATGAGAACAGGGCGAGCCAGCAGCTATAGCAGTATGCTTCCTGTTACTGAAGGACAGCTACTGGGAGGCAGAAAGGAAATAAGTAGTTTGGGGAGAGTAGACAAAGGAAAGACATGGACCTGGGGACAGAATCTCCTCCTGGGTCCACTTTGGAAAGGACATTGGAGTTTGTCAAAACCTACCACATCTGAAACAGGAAAGAGGCTCCCTGCCTCTAAAGGCAGCATTCCAGGTGGGGCTGGGAAGGCCTGGAGCCCCATCTGAAGAACTGGGTGTGACCCACCTTGACGTCTGTTGTCTTCTACTTTAGGACAGTGGGTCCCCAGGAATACAACATTAGGGTCCATACCAGGGGAAGTGTGAATTCTATTTCATCAAAGTAGAAGCAAAAATAGTACAAAATTTTAGGGTTTGGGAGGTAGCTCAGTTGGTAGAGTGCTTGCCTAGAATGCCAAAGTTCTGGGTTCAATAAATCAGGCACCATGTTTCATGCTTCTAATCCTAGCACTCAGCACTCTAGGCGGGAAGATCAGGAGTTCAAGGTCATCCTCAGCTACACACTGAGTTTGAGAGCAGTCTGAGAAACATGAGACCTATTATCTGAATAAAACTTAAAACTAGAGATGATCTACTGTCAGTACCCAGAGACAACATGTATTAAAAAGTTTAGTGTGCTTTCTTTAGGATTTATTAAAAAAAAGAAAAGCTAGAGTGATACCGTCCTGGTTAACTTTTTGTCAACCTGATACAAATTAGTGTTGTGGATATAAACATGTTTTTGTTTTGGTCCCAGGTGTGGGATATGGGACTGATTCAGATGGTCCACAGCAGTAGAATATTTGCCTCAAGTTGGCTCTGAGGAAACTCTTTGCTAGCTGAGATAATTTAAATCTGAGGACGAGAGAGAGAGAGAGCCCAGAGAGTATGGAGATCAGAGAGAGAACAATGCTGCTCCTGCTTCCCCGCTGCTGTTCCTGGTTGCTGTTGTGAGACAAGAAGATGGAGATATTCAGAAATGAGGATGACCGTAACCAGCAGAAAGCAGCTAAGAGAGCTGTGCCCCATCTCCCACTAACCCTTTCTCTCTCCTACCTGGTGTTGGGGTGATGAAAGAGATTGGGGTGGAGTAGGGAGAAAAAGATAAGAAACGTAAATAAAAGTTTTTGGTTTTTTAAAGTACGGCAACAAACTAGAGTCAGTTGAGAAGGGGAAGCCTCAGCTAAGAAATGCTCCCACCTGATTGGCCTGTGGGTAAGCCTGTGAGACATTTTCATGATTGATGATTGATATAGGCAGTCCTCATTGATATGGGCATGCCCATCCCACACTGGGTTGATGGCATCCCTGGGCCAGCAGTCCTGAGTTGTATAAGAAATCAGGCTGAGCCAGCCAGTAAGCATTCCTTCGTGGTCTCCACTTCAGTTCCTGCTTCTAAGGTCCGGGCCTGGACTTCCTTGGACGATGGACTTTGATGTGGAAGTGGAAGTGAAATAAACCCTTTCTTCCCCAAAGTTGCTTTTGGTCATGACATTTTATCAAAGCAATTAAAAAAAAACCTAACTAAGATGAATATAATGAAAATTTACATGTAGTTGTAACTAGGTCTTTCTTACTATTATTTCATATTTGTAAAAGTGTAACAGCGTTTTATAGATATGATTGAATCTCTATATATCTATCAAATAGCTTTATTATTGGTAAATTGTTCTTTTACATAAAGACATTTTGAACAGTTCATTCTTTACTAATATAAATAATACCACAACAAATGTTTCTTAAATAACTTATTGGGCTGTAATTCACATATTATAAAATGCACCCATTAAAAGTGTATAGTGTGGGGGCAGTTCAGGTGGTGAAATGCTATCCTTGCAAGCATGAAGACCTTAGTTCAATCATCAGAACTCAAATGAAAAAAGCTGGTTGTAGCAGCATGCTTGTAATCCCAGCTCTGGGAAGGCGGAGACAGGCTGATCCCAGGGGCACATTCACTAGCCAGCCTAGACTACTTGGCAATCTCCAGGGCAGGGAGAGACTCCATCTCAAAAAGACAACATAAATGACTCCTGAAGAGTGGCATCTCAGTTCGTGCAAATACATACACACCCCTTACACATACGTGTGCTTCCATACATAAGTGCACAAGCCTAAAGTTTTCAGAATAGCAACAGTTGCACAGCTATCAGCACTAGCTAGTTCTACAACATTTTTATCAGCCAGCTGAGGAATCACCTCCAAATTTCTTGCAATGCATATGCAACATAAATGTACGGTAAGTAGTTGTCATGCTGTATTGTTTAGGGAGTAATGACAAAGAAAAAGCCTGTACATATTCATTACAGATCTCTCTCTCTCTCACACGCGCACACACACACACACACACACACTTTTTTTTTTTAAATCCAAATTGATGGAATCCCCAGATGAGAAAATTGTGACTATGGAGGAGTGGATAGTGTTTCACTGTACATAGGTACCATACCTGTGATGGTGGTAGGAGGGGCCCTGATTCAGAGAGTTCAGACAGCTAATAACTCAAGCCTCAAGAGCAAGGAGTCATGGCTGCAGGCTGCTGATTGACAACCTGACTTCTAGATTTAAGCTGTCAGCAAAGCTGCAGCTGGAATCAAACAAAACAATGCTAGCTAAACAAAAAATGGATGCGGAAAGTCCTATGCGTCATGGGCGTGAGAAACAGGCTGTCACTCATAACAAAGACGTTGCTTGGAGCCAGCTGTGACAGCTGGATGGCTCCTGGCTGAGGGCAGAGGCTCTGATGTGAAGGTGCTCAGGGCAG
Source organism: Pachyuromys duprasi (assembly GCA_028658305.1). Lineage (NCBI taxonomy): Eukaryota > Metazoa > Chordata > Mammalia > Rodentia > Muridae > Pachyuromys > Pachyuromys duprasi. The sequence goes on along the minus strand of CM053753.1, from coordinate 50,946,742 downwards.
CATCTTAGGAACCAGAAATGGATGGGCACTCTGACAGCTGGGTACCAGCTCACTACCACCACAGAGGCAGAAGTGGGGCCTGCGACCATCTGATGGGGAACTTCTGGTCAGCCAATAATTCTTCCTTTGCCCTCTGTATCTGACAGGCCTTCCCCATCCCTGATTAGTCCCACTTTGCATCTTATTTGCATGCACACACATCCTGCCAATCAGAGCCCACCTGGTTCTATGTACCTGGGGCGACAGGCTGGTGGGTTCTTTGGAGGAGGAAGAGGAGAGGGACTTCAGACCCCGGTTCCTATCCAGATTCCAGCTCCCAGACTTGATGGAGGCTCTCAGTGGCCAAGCATTTGGCCTCAGGCAGGGGACTGGCTCATGCTCCAGGGTTCCAGCCTCTAGAGCTGCAGCTGGAGGGGGATTCATTCCTACCTCAGGCTCCAAGACACTTCGGGTGCAGAGAGGGATTGGTTTCTGCAGCTTGGAGAAGGCCAGCTGTTCATTGATATCAGCCCAAAGGCCCCTGTCTCCAACCAGAGACAGAGGACCTGCCACTCCCTCCCACTGCTCACGTCAATGACCTGAAGGCATACTCTGTAAGGAAGTGCACCCTGAAGCCCTCCAAGAAATTTTGAGCTATAACACTCGCCAACAGTCTCCCAGCTGGCACCCCAAAGTCTGCTTGGAGTGTATTGTGCTAATGCTGCTCTCCATTGCTGCCCACAGTCTTAGGGTCCTGCTTTTATTCTATTGGAGGTTTTACTTTCCTATTCAATGAAGTTCCCCTTGATTCCTCTTCGGCATTTATCTACTTCCTTCCCAGAGGGAGGACAAGGCAAGAATTTGAGACAGAAAAAAATCGACCATCTCACCTTTTAGATCCACTCCTCATATGGTAGGCAGCTTTTGGCTGCTATAAATAATGCTGCTGGGAACAGTCATGTACAAGTCCTTCAAGGACATCTCTTTTTTCTCCCTCCCTCCCTTCCTTCCTCCCTCTCTCCTGTCTTTCCTTCCTTCCTTCTTCCCTTTCCCTCCTTTTTATTCTTCTCTCATATATTACACCTTGACTTCAGTTTCCCCTCCCTCTCCTTTCCCCAGTCCCCTCTCCCCCAGATTCCCCAACCCCATGCCTCCCCTCAGAAAAGAGCAGGCCTTCCAGAGACATCAATCAAACTCAGCATAGCAAGCTACAATAAGACCAGGTGCATACCATCATGTCAAGGCTGGACATGCAACCCAGAAGAAGGAAAAGGATATGATAAGCAGGCAAAAGAGCCCCTTCCCCACCCGTTACGAATCCCACAAGAACACCAAGCTACTCAGCAATAACATATATGCAAAGGACCTAGGTCAGACCCTTACAGGCTCCCTGATCTCTGTGACACCCATGAGTTCCAGTCAGTTGATTCTGTGGGCTGTGTTCTTGTAGTATGTTCCTGACCCCTCTGGCTCTTCCAAACCTTTCCATCCTCCACAAGAATCTGGATTTCTGCCTAATGTTTTGCTGGGGGACTCTGAATCTGCTCCTATCAGTTGCTGGATGAAATCTCACTGGTCCTTCTGAAGATTATGCTAACTCTGGTCCCATCTCTAAACTTGAGCTTCTTCTTCTTCTTCTTCTTCTTCTTCTTCTTCTTCTTCTGCTTCTGCTTCTGCTTCTGCTTCTTCTTCTTCTTCATTGTCATCATCATCGTCGTCATCTTCTCCTCCTTTTCTTTCTCCTTTCCCCCCTCCCCCTTCCTATTCCTCTTCCTTTTCCTGTAGTGCCTCTTTCTTGCCAACAGCCAATTTCCTGGGGCTTCTGATATTGTATCTTAGAACTAAGTGCTTAGACCAAAGTCACTGAGTCTACACCTGTGTTTTCTTCTAAAAGTTTTACAGTTTGGGTTGTTACAGTTAGATCACAATGTCTGTACCCCAAGATCTCAGTAGCCATAGCCCATGGAAACACCTATGACTGTTTCCTAGAGCAGAGGTGACAACTGAAATGCCATGAACATTTTGACATTTCTGGATATACACTATCACCTGTTCTTCAAAGAGGGCATACCAATTTTCATGTCTTCTACCAAGTATGAGAGAGAGAGATGGTGTGTGTTTTCATCACACACTGAGAAGCTTGTGCACAGCTTTTGTTAATCTTGGTAGACCAGACAGCATCCAATTTTCACTGTTCTCCTTCCCATGATGCCACTCACTCTTTTCTAATTAACATTATTTATAAGTACTAAGATAATCAACAATGGGCAAAATCTTTTTATGTTGCCCAGACTGAAGAAATGGAATAAAAAGTGAAATACCATGGAAATATTTGTCTCATCAGTGAGAATAAAATCCTATGTGTGACCTTGATGCCTAGTGCTGTGGAGGGCAGGGAGGGATGGAAGAGAAAGGAGACACAAGAGTGAACGATATGGCTCCACGCACTCAGGGTTCATTTGTAGTTCAGAAAAAACTTGTGCTTGTACATTTTTACCGTTCCCGGACGTCCTAAACAGTCTGATGGTAGATAAGATGCCATCACTATAGTAACCACGAAGATCTTGGTAGTAGAAATGACTGATCGAAGTAGCTACTAGTGACTGGTTATCTGTCATGCACTTGGCATTGATTTGGAGGTGTGGTAATTAACTACACACTTACACACTGGTTAAGAAGAGACAAATCCAAACAGGTCAACTGTTGAGTGAGTCAACTGTTTCTGGGTAGATGAGAGTGAATGCCTACTCACCCCAGATAGGGTGCCAATGACAGACCAAATAAATGATCCCAGGTAAGTCTAACTTAGTAAACCAGTGAGTTTATTGGGGTAAATTACAGAAGTACAGGTAAAGAGGTACAACTTCATCACTGAAAAGCCTGCCCTCAATGGATTACCCTTTAAGAAAGTTTCATACCTGAAAGGAGAATTATCCAGTGTGCAGTTAGATCCACTGTGGAACTGGGTTCTGGGACAACAGCAGTGTGCAAAGGAAATGGAGCCCCTGATGGTTTGGCAATATTTGTGGACCTGTCCTTCCCATGTGCCAGCCTTTACTCATCAGAAGCTTGTGAATGCTGCATCTTGCCCAGAAGTTTTCTAGACTGTGTTGAATGTCCATGCGCCATTGCCCTCAAGGATGACTGAGAGGGACATTTCCAAGATGGCAGGTAGGAACCGGAGCGCAGCTTGTCACCCGAGTCTTTGAAGTGTTTTGGTGTTGGGTGTTTTCTGCTGTGCTTACTGGCCTAGGACATGTATGGTGCTGAGGTGGGGTCATCTGCTGACAGGGGAGTGACAGTGAGCAGCCAAGGGCTTCACCTCAGCTGCCCGTGCCCTAAGGAAGGCGTTATCTGTCAAATAAAAACCTAGACCAATCACTGGGCAGCACAGCGGATGCCTCCCCAGCTGCCCCATTTACTCCAAAGTAGACTTAAACTTTCTGTTCTCTCTCTAGTCAGGGTTCATTCCATTTCTTTAATTCCCAGTGGTATGGATACGTCCCTTTCTCCCTTAATCAGGTTTTAAATTTTTGCTCATCAGCACACCAATAAAGGAATTTTTTTAGAGGTAAAATTAAACCTTCCTTTGTAAAAGTGGACTTTTTCTGGTGTATCAGACTTAATGCTCATGAAATGTCTATTGAAATAGAGATTCTAGCTCACCTGCTTGTCGTATGTGGAAGATTGTCCATGTTTAACAAGCTTTGTAGCAATGTCAATGCTGCTGGTCCCCAGGTCACACTTTGAGGTGCACCAAGTGTCTATGAGACATGCCCAGGTGACCTGTAGCCTGGATAACACAGAGCCATTCCAGGTTTTCGTGTGCACTCTGAGCATGTCAAGTGTCTTCAGCAGCCATAGCTGGTTTCTCATTCCTGGGAGGTCAGCTCCAACCCAGTGCATGTTCTGCTCCCACCTCTGCTTAGGTGGATCTTACCCTGAATCCCTGAGCCCTGTCTCTGGGAAGCCTGGCTGGATGAAGAAGCTTCCTCCTGTTTCTGATGCAGGACAGCTTGGCCACCCCCAGCATACCTGCTGTCAGCTGTGTCTGGAGAAAGCCCAGCATGTGCTGTGATTCAAGCACACACATACCATTGAGGAGTTTGCCCTCTGATGCCACAGGGTTTAAGTCTTTCCCGGGTGACTAGAGAGTTTGGCTTCTTGTTTTAGCATGAGGGTCAGGTTTGACCTCCAAGAGGGGACCTGGCCTTCAGAGAAAGGAATGTGTATTAGGAAGTGGTCCTGCTTAGAGAGAGCTGAGGTCCTGCTTAGAGAGACCTGAGGTCTTTAATGCACCTACCACAATGACTTCCTTATTAATCATATTGACCACACAAAATTATTCCCTTTGGATGCTAAACCCAATTGACTGACTACTGTCAGTCTCACGAGGGCTGACCTAACATTCCAGTCACAGTGACACCAACCTCAGCACACTCAGGAACACAGTGTTGTATGCCGGTGTGTGGTGGTCTGAATGAGAATGTCCCCCATGGGCTCATATATTTGAGTGCATGGTCACCATGGCCTGCAGATCAGGATGTAGCTCCCAGCTATTGTCCCAGTGCTATGTGATCTCCTCGCCATGGTGATAATGAACTGAAATTCTGAAACTGTAAGCAAGCCCCCAGTTAAATGCGTCTTTTGGTAAGAGTTGCCTTAGTCGTGATATCTCTTTATAACAATAGAACTGTGACTAAGAAAAACGTTGGTACCAAGAGTGAAATCTTGCCCGAAGATCACCACTGTATTTATTCTATTTAATATCAGGCTTTCATTTAAAAGTTTTAATTGCCTTGAGCACTGGACTTAGCTCCATTACAATTACTGGTGTTCCTTTTCTCTACAAACTATGTTTTGTATTTCTCTTTGTCCAGCATGCTCCTTTTATTATAGATCTGTGTAAGACTGATTACTAATAACTTCTCCACACAGTCAATATTAGGCTGTAGTGAGGATTTTTTAATTTATTTTTTTGTTATCAATCACAGGTTAGGTACTTTGCATCCCAAGCGTAGTCCTCTCCCTCATTCCCTCCTGCCCTCCCCAACCCTCCCGCCCTCCCCAACCCTCCCTCATCTCCTCCCCACCTCCTCCAAGTCCACCAACAGGGGAGGACCTCCTCCCCTTCCATCCAACCCCAGCTCATCCTGTCTCCTCAGGGCTGGCTGCAATGTCCT
>CM053753.1:50902419-50941080 GCA_028658305.1 Pachyuromys duprasi | reverse complement strand
GCTCTGGTCAGGAGGCTCCGAGCTCTGCCCTGAGCTTGCTGCTAAAGGCTCTCTTCTGGACTGGAGCCTTGGCGCCTCCTTCTGGGTCAGGGGCTGTGCACCACGGTCTGAGATGGTATTTGGGGCACCTCGGTCTGGACCTGATACTATGAGTCCCAATCCGGGGTGGTGGCTGGGTGTGCCTAGGGGTGTGGGTCTGGCCGGTGTAACCCGCAGTATCTGGGTGAAACTCAGTCCGTCCAGGGTACTGTGTGCCCCAGCCCAAAGTGGCGGCCGCTGGCACAGAGGGTTGTGCGCCCGTGCTGTGCAGTCCGCGGTATCTGGGTGAAACTCAGTCCGTTCGGGGTACCGTGTGCCCCAGCCCAAGATGGCGGCTTAGGCACCCAGCCCAGCTGTGCGTAGCCTGTCTCCCTCCGGAGTTTTTCCTGGGAATAGCTGGGTGTCCCTTGGACTTTTCCACTTGATTTCCCCACCGTAGGAATTCTGCTCACCTGGCAGTCGCAAATGCTGGTGTTTTAGGTCCCAGATCTCAGTCTCCCGGTCACTGTGCCTACACTACTGTCCTGCTCTTCAGACACAGTGTCCTCCTGGGGCAGCCACACATTTTCTTCTGTAGTGAGGATTTTGAAATTTTGGTTTCTTTAAATACACAGAAATATTATTAAAATGTTTTTGTTTTACCCCCAGGTGTAGGGATATGAGACTGCTTCAAAGAAGCTGATTATGATTTGCCTCATGCTCTAGAAAAGGCATGATTTTGTCCACTCCAGATAGTTTCTGTGATTCTGTGGCATTAGAAATTCTGGGGACATTCCAGAGGGTATATAAATACGAGGGCTCTGAGAGGTGGAGTAGGTTGTTAGTTGCAGTTTGTTAAGTAGTTGTTCAGAAAGAAGAAGAAATTAGATATCTCGCAATCAAAGATCAAATTTGCTCCAAGGAACTCGAGACCCATAATCAACAGGAAGTAGTCTAAGGATAATGTCACCCTCCTCTTTTTCTTTCCTTCTTTTTTGTTTTTATAGACAGGGTTTCTCTGTCTGTCTGTCTGTCTTTCCTGGACTTGATTATGTGGAGTAGGCTGGCTTTGAACTCATGGAGATTCCCCTGACTCTGCCACCGCCTCCCAGTTGCTGGGATTAAAGTCATACACCACCACACCTGGCTTTTTTGCTTCTCTTTCAACCCCCGACTGTATTCAGGGATCTTTTTCTTTTCCTCTCTGTCCTTTTTTCTCTCTTATCTAGTGATAGGGAGTTGAAAAGGAGCAAGAAAAGGGGTAGAGAAGGGTAGAAGAAAGAAGAACCCATAAAGTAGCAAAAGCCAGCTATACTAGGCTTTCTTGAAATCTCTGCCAAAACCATCAATACAAAACTCTTCAATTTAGCCTCAGGCAGAATTTTAGGATAAGGGTACCATACTCTTCACCAAAATATTGCAAGTATGGTTTTTAAACCTCTGAAACTTACCCAGGCAGGCTGTTATAATTTAACTTGCTCTCAGTACCTCTGTTTTCCATGCTCTTACTAGTATGGCCCATTAAGTCCCACTTAAAGTATTCAACTGCTTTCCTAATCCAAAGTCCCAAAGGCCACAGTCCACCAATAAGCAGCATGATCAGGCCTGTCACAGAAATAGCCTGGTCCATGGTACCAATTCCATAGCTAAGGAAAGCAATGAGGCGAGGTAGGCAGGGAGGCCAAGAGAGGCCATTGCATGAACCTGTGATGATGAAATCCATATTTTATTGGAGAGCTCAAGATGTTGGAGGTGCCAGAGTCATAGGAAATCTGCCAAGGAGTGTGTGGAATCAGCGTAAGAGAGAGAGAAATATGTTGAAGTCAACACAGCTGAAAGGAGTTGGGGATTTGAAGAGTGCTTTGACATCAGACATAGAGATACAGAATTTGGAGTTTGCCCTGCTAGGTTTTGGATGTGCTTTGGTCTAGTATTTCCTTACTATGCTCCTTTCCCTCCCTTTTGGGATATATATTCTAGTGCCATTGTATGATGGAAATATGCAATCTGCCTTTTAATTTTGATGTTATAGGGGGAAGTTACAGTTAAGTGGTTGTTTGGGGTCTCAGAAGAGACTTTGAACTTTGTATTTCAAAACAGTGTTGATACTGTGATAGACTATGGGCTAAATGCGTTTATCCTTATGATGTGGATACAGACCTATGTGGACCAGGGAGTGGAACATGGTGGTTTGACTAGGAATGGCTTCATAGGTTCAGAGATTTGAATACTTTGTCACCAAGAAGTGGCACTATTTGAAAGGAGGCGTGGCCTTGTTGGAGGAAGTGTGTTCATGGAGGTGGACTTCCAGGTTTTAAAAAGCCCGTTCCAAGCCCAGAGTCTGGCCTTTCCTGCTGCCTGTAGATTTGGATGTAGAATTCTCAGCTCCTTCTCCAGCACCCTTTCTGCCTGCATGCTGCCATGCTTCCCACCATGATGATGATGAACTAAATCTCTGAGACTGTAAGTAAACCCCTGTTAAATGCTTTCCTTTATAAGCATTGCCGTCCCTTTACAGCTATAGAACACTGACTAAAACACTAAGTCTTGTGAGTTTCCCTCTTCCTTGCAGGAGGGACTATTTCAAGTTAGAGGAAGTCGTAACACCAATAATAACAACAACAAAAATTTCAGAATGTAAGTGAAGGAATACAGTGTCACCTAGAGTTCCTAAAAGAGGAAGGGGCAGGGGGAGGTAGTGAGGAGGGGAAGGATGTATACATACATATATAAGGAGAGAGAGAGTGGGAGTCTTGAGAAATTATGGAGGTTGGAAGTCCCACAGAGCCAAGGGTTGGAGGTCAACGGTGTAATTCCATTTGGGGTGTGAAGCTTAGCTCTGGCTGAGTTCCACTCCCAGAGCAAGCAGGCTTGAGGCTCCAAAATTCCCAGAACTTCAGTTGAAGACTGAAGGCAGGAAAGATGGTCCAGATTAGGAAGTCAGGTGGGGGGAACTCCCTCATCCTTTAGGGACAGTTGGACTCTTTGTTCTGTATAGACCTTCAACTACTGAAAAAATCTCTCTCTCCTTTCCCCCATCCCTGCTGAGGCTGAAGCCTCGGTCCTTGCTTGTGCTAACCATACTCTACCACTGAATGACATTGCTAGCCCAAGCTACATTAGAGAGGGCAATTTGTTTTACTCAGTCTAACTCATATCCTAATTTCTCCTCAAATACCTTTCCATGCATATTCAGAATACTGTTTCACTAAATATCAGGGCACCTTGAAACCCAGCTTCCTCACCATTCTGGAGGCAGGGAATCCAGGCAAGGCAGCTGTAGATCCAATGTTTGTTGAGATCCACTTCTTTGTAGATAGGCGTCTGGCTCCAGCTTCATGTGTCAGAAGGGCTAGGGAGCTTTCTTTAGCATCTTTTATAAAAGGGAACCAATGTAATTCATGGAGCTCAATCAGCACAGCTGTTTCTCCAAAGCCTTATATTCTAATACTATCACTTTGAGGATTAATATATTAGGTGGGGTTCTCTAGCTGAACGGAATTTACAAAAATGAATCTATTTATCTATCTATCATCATCATCTATGGGATTTATTAGAATGGCTTACATGTTGTGGTACAGCTAGTCCAAGAATGGCTGTCTACCAATGGAAGGTCCAAGAATCTAGTAGTTTTTTTAGTCATCCAGGAGATTGGCTATCTCAGTTGGTCTTCAGTATACTCTGGAGTTCCAAAGAAGGCTCTACTGCCAGTGAAGGAATGAACCTGCCAATGAAAGAGAGCAGGCCAGCCAAGGGAAATCAAGCTTTCGTCTTTCATGTCCTTTATAAAGGCTTCTAGCAGAAGCTGTGGCCCAGAATAAAGGTGGAGATTCCCACTTTGAAAAATCTGGATTATAGGTTATAACTTTCCCATATCAAAGACCCATATTAGAAGTGGGGCTTCCCAGCTGGTGATGGTAGTGCACACCTGTAATTCCAGCATTTGGGGAGGCAGAGGCAGGTGGATCTCTGTGAGTTCAAGGCCAGCCTGGTCTATAAAGTAAGTCCAGGACAGCCAAGGCAACACAGTGTCCCTGTCTCAAAAAGAGAGAGAGAGAGAAGAAGAACGAGGAGGAAGAGGAGGAGGAGGAATGGATCTTCAAGTGATTTAATTAAGAAAAAAAATTCCTCACAGGCTAGTCAAATGGCTAGCCATTTGGGTTTTTGTTAATTCCAGATACAGTCAAGTTGACAGCCAAGGATAGCTATCACAGTTAGCATTGCAACATTTGAATCAGGATGGGACATCAGTATTCAACTCATTGCATATCCTAGCCAACACTTGGTTTCCCCTGCTTTCTACATTACTTATCCACTTACTGAAAATCTGCTGTGCACAGTGCTCTGGGAGAGCAGCACCGGGCAAACCAAACACAGAAAGACCACTGTCTGCATCAATGTCCCAAGTCAGAAGCAGAAGCTCTATTATGTGTTGGACACATGCACAATAGCCCAGGCACACCCCCAGCTCTGTAGTGTTTTCAGCATAATTTGATGGTGTAGGCAGAGAACTGAGGGCCATAAATTCATTCAAGATGCGCTTCGTGGATGCCAACATATTCCGGGCACTGTGTTAACCATGCCGTCTGCTGTGTGGACAAAGACAAAATACATTTTTGTCTCTCCCAAACTCCCCTTCACATGGAGAGGAGCAGTCAAGCAAATCCTTCCAGCATCACTGAGGAGGAACTGTATGGAAATAAACATGTACGCTTAGGAGGGGCTGCTGTCCCCACCAGGGGAGGTCACTTAGAAGAGCTCCTGACTTGCCTGTGACTTGAAGGATGAGGCTGACCAATTACAATAATGATGACTGATGATGATGATGATGATGACGAAGCCATTCCTGGTCAATGGGGCAGCAGAACAGACAGAGTGGGAGACTTGCAGGGAAGTGAACCCCTCAGAGTATTCAGTGGGGAGTCAGTGTCAGGCACTTTATAGTCCATATGTGTAACATTAACTGTTGTTGGGATGTGCACATGCATGTGTGTGGTGTGTGTAGGGGTGTGGAATGGAGACTGATAAGGGAGAGAGAAGGAATGCGAGCTTGAAATGAAAGACAGGGGTCAGGCTAGGACTCTGCCACCCTGCAGGCCTGTGTTGGAAACTTTTTGCCAGGGAGAGATTAAAGGAGAAGTAAAGTAGATCCCAAGGAAAGGAGGGCTATGGTCTATGACCATGATCACTAGAAGCAGAGCAAGCCTTTCAGTGTGGCCTTTTACCCTCATAGTGACAGTGAGTTAGGCACATACTCATCTTCATTTGATTTATTATTATTTATTAATTTTGCATGTGTGATACGTGTTGTGTGTATATGGGGTTCATGTACATGAGTGGGCAGGTGCATATGACTGTACCCACACACGTCAAAGCCCTGGCAGAATGTCTTCCTCTATTGTTCTCTGCCTTATTGTGTTGAGACAAGGTCTCTTGCTGCATGGGAAGTTCATCTTTTGGCTAGGCTGGCTAGTCTAGCCAGTGAGTTCTCAAAATTTGTCCAAAGCTAGAGTAACAGGTGTGTGGAGCTGTGCTTGGCTTTTTCTGTGGTAGTGGGGATTTGAATTCTGGTCCTCCTGCCTATAAAGCAAGCCATCACACCTGTTGAGCCATCTTCCCAGCCTCCACCTGCCTCATTTTAAGGCAAGGAAATGGGGCCAGAGCAGTTGGGTATGATGGCTGGCAATGCTGGGTGGGCTCCTATACTTTATGCACAGCTTACTGCCTTTGGTTCTGTATCTCTCCTATGATGGATTAGAACTCAGGTGACACCCTTTGCCCCCAGAGAGGGACCTGGGAATTATAATGAAACCCCCAAGGAACAGGAATAAATGCCAGGCTAGGCCACAGTTGGTGGTGGGACAGATCCCTCACCCAGCCTAGCAGCCCCTCCCTGAGCGGTGTGTGCTTTCCTTCCCCCAAGACTTGTGCACTCATTGCCCCACCTTCCTGCGCCCTAACACATCTGACAGCTGCCAAGCTTGTCACCTCTGAGATCAGAAAGGCTTGCAAGCAGACACTAGTGGTCTCGAGCTGGGGAAACACACTCAAGAGCAATTAAAGCCGCACGTGGCTGTGAGCCCTCTTCTAGTGGTTTGCAGCTGCAGAAGGCGCTGCCTCCCCTCAGCGCAGCGCTCACTGGGGCTGCCTGTCTGAACTTCCCCTCCTGACCAATTGGATTCCCATGTGTGCTGCAGGCGTGAAAAAAAAAATAGAGAGAGTGAGTAATCCTTCATTCGCCTCTGCGTGGCACACAGCTTTGATCCTCTTGCTGTGGTGTCCCCGTTCCATCAGAAAGTGCGTCTGTCTCGGCTTCTTTTCTTTTCTTTTCTTTCTTTCTTTCTTTTTTTTTTTTTGTTAACCCAGTTTCTTTTTCTTAAAATGACACAAACCCATACCCAGAGAACTGTAAAATGAACACCATCCATCTTCAGACCCTTCTGATCAAAGCTGGGTTGGATTTTTTTTTTCTTTATCGTGTTTTTTTAGACTTTCGCTACAGTCAGTCCCTCCTAAGGTTGGTTTGCCGCCAGTGTTTCCAGGCCGAAATCAAAAGGAATCCGTCTATTAATATCAGCCTTGGGCAACAAGGCCACCATTGTTTGCTTCACTTCAGTCTGGGGTGGGAGCGTGAGGGTGCAGGGGAGAGATTAGATAAGCGGTTTCAAAAATAAGCAGGGCTAAGGGGGCGTTAACGCTGGTGTCTTTCGAAGATGTGATCAGTCTCTATGAGTAGCTACACTTAGATATTGGGGAACTGTTTGATTTTGAAAATGCTGCAGTCCTAGAGGCCTGCTTGGTACGAAGGCCTATTTCAAGCTTCCAAAGAGGGTGGTGTGTCATTTTTGCCGCCAGTGGCATCTGGTGCTGGAAGAGGAGGTAGTTAGAAATGTGGGGTGTTGCTGGAAGTAGTTGCGAGAATAAAATGAAGTTAAGGATTGTGGGGCATGGTCTCTGTGGGTGTGGAAGAGATGCAGGTTGAAGAAGGGCAGGGAGGTATGTTGGTGTAGAAGTGGGACCGGGCGGCTTAGTGGTGGTGGTGAGAAGTAGAGGAAGTCTGGAGGAAGTCTGGAAGGGCACGGTGACCATGAAGGTCCAGAAGTGGGGAAGGTAGTGGTAAGAGGAAGCTGACAGGGACATGGCTGAGGAGGCATATATGTCAATGGAAGATGCTGTGTGTTGAGAGAGTATCTTGTCTATATGGAAGCCCCACCTGCCGATAAAAAGCTAATGGCCTATAGCTGAGGCAGGAAATAGGAGGTGGGACATCTGGGAGGCAGAAAGGATTCTGAGAGAGAGCCAGGCATGTGAGATTCAGCTAGCAAGATGTGAGGAGAACAGCTGCATCATGCCTGAGCACAGGTAACCAGCCATATGGCAGAATGTAGATTAGTATAAATGGGCTACTAAATTATGAGCTAGTCAGAGAAGAACCTAGCTACATGGCCTAGGGACTTAATTGTTTTGAGTCTCATGAGTCGTTTTCCTGGGAGCTTAGGGCTGGGAGAAAAACCATCTACAACAGCTGTGTATACATGAAAAAGGATGAAGATTCAAGATGAGGTTTGAGTACAGTGGAAGGGTGTATTAGTTACTTTCTGTTGGTGTGAAAAGGCACAGAGTGAAACCAGCGTGGGGAAGAAAGGATTTATTTGCCTTACATATGCCACAGTCTCTTTCTCACACACTGAGAGATTTAGGGGCAGGAACTCAAACAGGAACTTGGAGACAGGAACTGAAGCAGGGACTGTGGAGGAGTGATGCTTACTGGCTTTTTTTCCCCCATGGCTTGCTCAGTTTAATTAGACAACTCAGGAGAATCCAGGGGAACCACCCTCCATGATAGGTTCAGCCCTCCCACATCAATCAAGGAAATGCCCACAGACCACCCTGATGGAAGAGGCATGTACTTTCTTTCCTATTGCTGGATGATAAAATGCCATGATTTACAAAGGAACTCATTTAATTGGGTTTATGGTTTCACGGGGTCAATGATGGCAGAGAGAAGGCATGGTGGCAAGAACAGCTGAGAGCTCACATCTCAAACTACAAGTAGGAGGCAGAGAGCAGAGAGGCAGGAGTCTTTGGAAACCTCCAAGCCCACCTCCAGTGACACACCTCCTCCAGCAAGGCCACACCTCCTAGCAAGCATTCAAACCTATGAGCCTATAGGGCCCATTCTCATTAAACCACCATTAGTTAACTCCTCAATTGAGTTTTTTTTTTTTTCTTTTCAGGTGACTGTGGTTTGTACCAACTTGTCAAAAACCAGCACAAAGGAAAAGTGAAAGCACCAGAAGAGTTGCTGAAAACCGGAACAAGTTGCTGTCCCAGCTAACTGGACAATGGAGAATAATCCAAAGCCAATCCCAGAAAGTCTCATTTTACATAGGGATACACACATCTCTTCTCTGGGACCACTGGGGATGGGCGTTGCTGTTTTAGTCTGAAGCTGATTTGGATAGCATTTGCTGGGGGCAGTTGCTTACAGGCACATGTTCATACCATCCCAGTTGCTGACTCACTCATTATGGTGTGATCTCCCTGAGAGCATGGGTAGGATATGGCACAAGAGTCACCCAAACCATCTTCACTGAATGTGCTTGGGATTTCTGAGTAGCCCACCTGTGTGGTTTGACTATAAATACCCCCCTTAGGCTCACATATTTGAATGCTTGGTTACCAGGGAGTGGGGCTACTTGACAGGGTTTAGGAGATGTGGTCCTGTTGGAGGAAGTGGACACCCAGGGCGTGGGGGCGGGGGCAGGAGGGGAAGATTGGAGGTCTCAGATGCTCAAGCTGCACCTTGTGTGGTGGTTCTTTTGCATTTTGAGTCTGCGGCTCAAGATGCAGAACTCTTAGCTCCTTCTCCAGCACCTGTCTGCTTGCATGCCACCATGCTCCTACCTTGATGATATGGACTAAACCTCTGAAACTGTAAGCCATCCCCAGTTAAATATATTTCTTTATAAGAGTTTCCATGGTCATGGTGTCTCTTCACAGCAATAGAAACCCTAACTAAGACAGCAACTGAACCAGTAAGAAACATGCACTGGGAATCTTGGACCAGTGTTTTGGCCCTGCTTCTGCTAAGCTGAGTGACTTTGACTGGATCACTTTTCCTCTCAGCACCCCCAGGCTCCATTGTGCAAAGTAAGGTCATTAAATCTGATACTTTTAATAAGCTCTGACACCCTGTTTTGGCTTTGGAGAGTTTAGTGACATCATTGGAGCTCTGTTAGAGGTCATTCCTCCTTTAACTGTAGTTTCCATTGCTTTCTTGGCGGGTCCTCTTCTGAAGGCCTCAGTTTGCCCTTTGGCACTGTTGAATAATGGGTGGGGGTAGACCACATACCCAGTGCCCACTACTCTCAAGTGACAACAAAATCAGAAGCAAATGAATTCTTGCTTTAGAGGAACAGTTTCAAGTTTTGAATAAGGGCTTCAAAGTGGACTCTTACCACCTGTGAAAGCGAGGAATACTGGCAAGAGCCAGGGAATAAACCCGGGTGATCCATCAGAGAAAGCTAGTGAGCTGCTGGCATTAGAACAGAAAAGCTGGCAGAGCAGAGGAAGGAGAGGTCCTGCAGTGAACTAGCTCCCTGCAGCCAACAGTCAGCCAGTCATGGTCTCGCTGGCATCAGGTGCTCTGTGCTCCAAAGCTGAGGAGAAGACTTTAAAGGGTTAGGAAGAATTTTATCTCTTTGGACCAGAAATTGGTTCTAAGAAGTTAGGAGGAGAGTTGCTGCTTATAAATGTTTCCAAAATAAATGTACTTCTGTCAGGCTGCGGTGATGTGTTTTTAATTAGAGGTTGGTGCTGGGATGTGGCTTAGTGGTAGAGAATATACCTAGTCTATGGCCATGCTAGCCTGATCTTGTGAGATCTTGGAAGCTAAGCAGGTTACGTTCTGGTTAGTACTTGAATCAGAGGGTGTACCTATCATGTGCAAACCTCTGGATTCCACCATATCCAGCAAGGAGAAGACGGGAAGGAGGAAGTAATCAGGGGAGTAACTGATTGATTCTGAAATGTATTTCTGAGACTCTTGGAACATCTCATCCTTTAATCTCGATCTTTTCATCTCCTCTTTCATGGGAGGTTCCTGGGTTATCCTGGGGTAAGGTCACTATCCATGGTAAAGGATGTGATAGCTCCAGCTCACTGGGAGTCTGACTAGTATGAAGGGAAGGTGAGCATAGGAAGGAGACAGCATTCTTCTGCCATTCCTGAGCAGTCCCTGTCCATGCCGACTTCAGCATTTCCAACTGGGAGAGCACCATTCATGGAACAGAGATGAAGTCTGATTTGATACCCACTGGCCTTTATGACATCTGAGTGCTTCCAAAGATGCTGTCACCCAATGGAAGAGCCAAGGCTTGAGAAGAGGGGAGCGACAATTCAGGAGGCTGGGGGCTGTTCATGATGAATGGTGATTAATTCTTCAAAGATGTATATTATTATCTTTATCTGATAGATAAGAAAATTGAGGGAAGAAAGACTGAGTAGCCCAAAGCCATATAATCGGTTGGTGGAAGAATTAGGGTTCAAATCCAGGTTTATCTGTCTGCCTGACTGTAAAATACCACTATGGCAGGTTAACCTTTGTGATAGCCTGAATGGGAAATGCGCCATATTCTTGAGTATCTGAATACTTGGTCCCATCTGTGATGGTTTGGGTAGGCTTAGGAGGTGTGGACCTGCTGGAGAAAGTGTGTCATTTGGGTATGCTTTGATGTTTCAAAAGCCATGTGCTATTTCTAGTATGATTTCTCTGCTTCTAGTTGTGGGTTGAGATATGAGCTTTTATCTGCTGTTCCTACTAATGCATACTGCCTGCTGTAATGAGAATTTGGGTTTCTTTAAAAACCCAGTTATGTTGTGTGGCTCTGTTTTTGTTTTAATCCCAGGCATGGGATATAGGGTCGGTTCAGTTTGTCCATAGCTATTAACTATGATTTTCTTGTGCATTAGCAGGGACATGATTTGTGCCAACTGCAGAGAGTTTAGTTCTGGAAACTCTTGGGAGTGTATAAGTGGCAGAGCCCAGAAAGGGGGCCAAGAATGCTCCAAAGAAGAAAAAGAAGAAAAAGAAGAAGAAGAAGAAGAAGAAGAAGAAGAAGAAGAAGAAGAAGAAGAAGAAGAAGAAGAAGATTAAGAAGATGGCTACCCCCCCCCGTTGCTTCCGGTTGCTGTTTGATGAGAAGTAGGAGGTATCCTGAGGAGATAAAAATTGAATTTGCCCCAAGGAACCCGATGACCCTAATCATCAGGGGGTAGCTTGAAGAGACATATGCTGCCCTCTTTCACCACTAACCTTCTTTCTTCTGGTGTTGGGATGTTTGAAGGAATTGGATTGGAAAAGGGTGGTAGGTATAAGAAAACAAATAAAGTAGATTAAAAAATAGCATCAACAGCCTCCTATCTCTGCTTCTCCATCATTTGCTCTCTGGAACTGTAAGCCATATAAGCCCTTTATTTATTTATTTTTTTAGTTGATTTGGTCATGGTGTCATATCATAGCAATAGAAAAGTAATTAATATAAAAGTTGGTACCAGGAAGCAGGCTTTTTCTGTGATAGATCTAAACATGTAGTTTTTTGGGAGGGCTTTGGAACTTTGGACTAGAATCGTAGTTGAACACTGTAAGCTAGAGTTTCTCTGTTGCTGTAACTCTTTAATACAGTTTCTCATGTTGTGGTCACAGCCAGCCATAAGATCATTCTTGCTGCTACTTTGTAACTGTAATTTTGCTGCTGTTACAAACTGTAATGTAAATATCTGTGTTTTCTGATGATCTTAGGTGACCCCTATGAAAGGGCCATTCGACCCCCCAACAGTTGAGACACATTGAAAACTACTGCTGTAAGCAGAGCTTAATGGTGCCAACCTAGCAGAATCTTGGAAGACAGTAGTGCTAAGAGCTATGTGAACTGGGGAGGCTCAGATCAAGAGGGCAATAGGGCTAGGGACCATTCTTGTGATATTTTGGCTAAGAATGTGGATGATTTCCGCCCTTATCCTAAAAACTTGCCTGAGGCTACATATAAGAGTAATGGACTAATTTCTTCGGTGGAGAAGATTTAGAGATAGCCTAATATTGACTCTGTCACATGGTTATTAATAATCAGTCTTACATTGATCTACAGTGAAAAGGGGCACGTGGGGCAGGAATACAGATGTACGGTCTGGAGAGGGAAAGGATACGAGGAAGTTTAATGTTACAGCCAAGTTGTGCTAGAAAGAGAGGCTGTCATTGTTAAGGAGGTTGTTGCCATGAGGGACTAGAACTGTTTTTGGAATAAAGGGAAGGCTGCTCTCAGGACAAGAAACTTCTGACTGTGAAGGATATGGCCCAATGAATTTCTTGCTCCTAGAAAGGAACATCAAATCAGAGGGCAGCAAATGTTCTTCAAGGGGTGTAAAAAGAGTATCTTGTATCTTGTCTGGATAGCACCTGTCAATAATAAATCTGACGGCCTACAGCTTAGGCAGGAGATAGGAGGTGGAACATCCAGTAGGGGAGAGGATTCTGGGGGAAAGAGAGGTGCGAGGGATTCAGTTGGCAAGATGTGAGGACAGACAGACCACATGGTACCTGAGCCCAGGTTAAGATTGCCTTGAGTTTCAGAAGAGACTTCGGACTGTTGAGTAGATTGGGACCAAGAGAATGCGGGGGCTTTAAAAGAGTGACTAAATGCATTTGACGTTATGATACGGCCACAAGATTACAGGGGCCGGGGAGTGAAACGTGGTGGTTTGAGTAAACCGGTCCTCCATCCCTCATAATACTTGGTTTCCTAGTTGGTGGAGCTATTTGGGCAGGCTTAGTGGGTGTGGCCTTGCCAGAGGAAGTATGTCACTGGGGGCAGGCTTTCAAGTTTCAAAAGCCATGTGCTATTTCCAGTGCACTCTTTCTGTTTCCTACTTGTTCAAGATATGAGCTCTCAGCTGCTACCTCTGTTCTGCCATCAGGGACTACTTTCCCTCCGAAACTGTAACCTCCAAAATAAATTATTTATTTTATAAGTTACCTTGCATGATGTTTTATGACAGAAAAAAAAAACAAGCAAGCAAGCAAACAAACAAACAGAAACCAGCATCTTACTAAGACAAGTTGAAGTCTTTTATGATTGATCAAACAAAGAAATTATGATCTGCTCCTGGAGTTGATACTCCTGTTTTCAAATCCACTTCTCCATCTTCTAGATCAGCCAAAAAGGGCATCAGGAGGCCTGTGAGGGAAACCTTGAACACTGGGTAATGTGAAGCACCATTGTCCTCCGCGTCCCAGAAGACGGAACTGGTGGGCATTCAGTCTTTGAGCTCAGGCAGCTGCCCTGCTCGCTTAATCAGGTGTTTTTGGAAGGCATGACTTTCAGTGCATTTTGTTGTACAGTAAATGCCACTTTATTTCCTCCTCCAGGATCCTCCTTCCAACTGCAGGAAAGTCAACACCAGTCATGAAGGGAATTCTTTCCTCTGCTCCCCCCCCCCCCCAGACTCCTGAGTCTAGTCAGAGTTCCCTTTCCTACTGCACCAGAGTCCCTGGTTTAGAGGATCTGACATTCCAAAGGGTTTAGGCTCAGTATCTCTTCCACACTGGGAAAATCCTTATCATACATCTCCCCTGGGTGACTTCAAAAGCTCCCTCCAAGACACCTGGCCTCCTCCTTGCCTTCGGCTTCAAAAGAGCACAATAGGACTTGATTTATGCTGGTCATGGTGGCTCACACCTGTAATCCCAGCACTCTGTGAGGCAGAGGCAGGCAGAGCTCTGTGAGTTTGAGGCCAACCTGGTCTACAAATTGAGTTCAGGACAGTCAAGGCTACACAGAGAAACGCTGTCTCAAAAAAAAAAAAAAAAAAAAAAAAAAAAAAAGCCTTGATTTACAAACAGTGTTTCTCTTAGGGCCCAGGTCTGTCTACCTGTTTGGGTGGCTTTTAAATTTCTGGAAAAAGCCCACAAATCAGTACTTCATGAAAGTGATCTTGCCACAGAAGCGGGGTTCTCCACTCAGGCCAAACCTGAATTCCTCAGGCTCTAGTTCCACTCAGACAAATTTCTACTTGTTTAAGAGTGGTGTATATTTTCTCCTTGCCTCCAACTCAAGGGCTCTCGCAGTAGACTACTCCATGGGATTGCTGTGAGAATTAAATACATTTTGCGTGTAAAGTATTTAGGCAGTGGCTAGCACATGCCGAGGACACAAACAATGACTGCAGCTTTCCTAATGGAGCGTGTGTGAGAGAGGGAGTTTGTGTCAAACGTGCCTTGTAGCGGCCATCCGCAGACATCAGGTGTCTTCCTCTATTGCTTTCTCCGCTGCATTTTCTGAGACAGGGTGCCTCAAATGGATCCATAGTTCACTGATTTGGCTAAGGTGGGTAACACATTTACCTATACCCCCGGAGTTTTATGTGGGTTCTGAGGTCCCCCATAGGCATTTTCCTGATGCAGCTACCTAATATGTTGAAAGGTTAGCGACGAAGCTGCTGGTTTCGCTCAGCATGGCTGCACACATTATCTAAATGTATACTCAAAATGACCAATGAATCTCGTCTAACTCAGCACTGCCGCACAAAGGTCTAGTGGCAGGGTCCATGCTGCCACCTGCTTTTCTTCGGCCTTGCCTGGCAAGGCTGACCTTGACACTTGGGTTCCCTGTTCTCTCCAGCAGCCCTTAGTACAATGCATACAAAGTGATCTCCTCCTCAGTGGCAGAGTCTGAATCAAACCGCTCTTGTCCGGACAGATTCTCCTCCTCCTCCTGCTCTCTGACGCCCATGCTTCCTCTCCAAAATGTTACGAGTAAATATCATTTATATCGATTTTTTAAAAACCTCCCCTCTGGGGAACCCACTGCCGCCCCCTGAAAGTCTAGGAGGCCTGCCTAAGGTTATATATTTTTCCCCCTAAGCTCAAGTCCAATTTTTGTTTGTTTTGGAAACATTTAATCTTTAAAAAAAAAAAACAGCCTCAAGTCTTAGAGACAGACACTAACATGGGCCATGTACACATCCCAAGAACAGGGCTGGAGAGCGGCGTTCTCTGCCGAGGATGTTCCGGATGTACAGGAGTGAACAGTACGGGGAGGGAGGGAAGAACAGAGGAGAAGATGCAGAAGGGGAGGAAGGAAGGGGACTCGACATGCAATGGGGATCTGGAAATTTATTTTAGTATTATTATTTTTAAGACAGGGCAGTGGTCTCTATAGTTCCCAAGCTTTCAAATCTAGAGAATGGCGCAATACCGAAAAGGAATGAATTATCAACCCTAAATGTGTATAAGCCTGAGTGTGGCTTTAGGTGTTATTTATTTATTTATTTTTACCACCCAGCATTAGGTTAAGTTTTTTTTTCATTTATTTATTTTGTGTCTTTGGGGGGAGAGTATAAGCGTGTGACATGTGGCATGGTACACGCGCTTCACATTTTAAACATGCAGTCAGCTTCCCAGGTGAAAACCCATCTGGGCCCAGTGGTACGTCATCCCTGTAGTCCCACTCCTAGCTGATAGAGTCTAGGAGTTAAAGACCAGTCTGGGCCAGTCGGCAAGACCCCTGTCTAAAAATAATAATAATAATAATAATAACAATAACAATAATAATTCTCTGATATGCTTCTTTTCCTCAATTCTTTCTGACATGGAGTCATTCTATAGATGTGATTAGACCATAAGTTTTTTGGTTTTTGTTTTTGTTTTGTTTTGCTTTTTCTTGCATGTTTTTTTCTTACACCTTGAAGAAACAGGTAACACTGTGGACCTGGTGGGCCCTGCTGAGTGGCTTTTCCTCGGTGTCCACCACAGAATTAGTAGGAACAACTTCATCAAGGTTCTTGAATCAACTATAACAACTGTCCTGGATGGTGATGGTATTTTCTCTTTGGTCAACATAGGAAATGAGGCTCTGAAGGTTAAAGACACTGTCTAAAGCAGTGGTTCTCAACCTGTGGGTCCTGACCCCACTGACTATCCCATATCATAAATTTTTCATGTCAGATATTGACATTACAGTTGATAACAACAGCAAACTTGTAGTTATGAAGTAGCAATAAAATACTTTCATGGCTGGGGGTCACCACAGCATGAGGAACTGTATTAAAGGGTTGTGGCATCAGGAAGCTTGAGAAGCACAGGTCCGGAGTCATGGGAGCTGGAAGTATGGAGGCTGGAGTTCCAACTGGTCCAGATGAGCTTTTTAATCCACACCTCCTCACCGGTGGAAGGCCGGCCAGCATCACTCCACGCTCTCCTCCCTCCTCCTGTCATCGTGGTCCAGGGAACTAATTGCCCATGGCTCCCTTGCTTTCCCGGTTGCATGCACGCAGGACACTGGCCCTCATCTGAGAGCATCCTGACCTTCCATGCCAGTGCTCTGACTGGCTACAGAAGGGCCAGCATGCCCCAGGCAGACTTCAAATACTCTGAGCGACAGCTTCCTGAAACCCTATAAAACAAGGAGGCCTTATTTTAGAAAGCCACTCAGTGAAATTTTGATTTTAGTTGTCATACTTATCAAAGTTACACCTGCGTACAACTTGGAGCACTGAAGAGGTCTACAACATCCTGCTGTTTTAAGAAGTAATTCTTTTTAACAGCTTTTTTAAAAAAAATATTTTATATGCATTGGTGTTCTACCTGCTTCATACATGTATGCCTGTGTGAGGTGTCAGATTTTTCTTGGAGTTACAGAACTGCCATGAGGGTGCTGGGAATTGAACCCAGGTCCTCTGGAAGAGCAGTCAGTGCTCTTGACTGTGGAGCCATCTCTAAACATCCTCCATGACAGACTAGTTTAGTTTTCATCCTGTGCCTTGTTTCCATCTTACACATGCACGCGTTGCGTTTTGCCCCGAATTTTCCCAGCCTTGTTACATGCTAATGTGGTTTACCCAGCACTCCCTGTTTACATTATGAAAATACAAATTATGTTTATAATGGATCCTTGCCGCAGAACGGTGATTACTTTGTCTCTCCTGCCCTCCCCACCCCCACTTATTTAATTTCCTTTGCATTAAGCGATAATTAAAAGTTAAAACTCTGCCAGAGTTCTAAATTCCTTCCAAGGTCGTTTAGATGATCAACTTTTCTATGAACTTCATTTGCCTCTGGGCAGAAGCCTGAGCTGGCCCCCACCCTGGTTACTTCTGAGCTCGTTGTGAAGCTGCACTGGGGGTGTGGGTGGGGGGGGGAGTCTAGGACCCCTGCAGCATGCGGGGCTTGAGCTGCTGGCTTTTCCAGCTGGTGCCCTCCTCTTTCTTGGTTCATTCTCTCATTGGCAATAAGCTCACCCCCAGTGACTTCAGAAGAAAGGGGGCAGGAGGTGAGTCTTTTTTTTTTCTCACCACTCCCAGAGTGTGGCAACCTGAATCTCAGACCCCAAGGAAACTGGTGCCAGGAGCAAGCTAGTAGAGGTTGGCTCAGAGCAGCAAGTGGGGAGGGGGTATTCTGGGAGGGCACTTCACTAGGCACTCCATAAATGCTTGCTACAGTAATGAATAAACTAAGGGAGGCAAGAAAACATCAGCAGAAATAACCTTTCCAGAAACCAAAAGGCAAAAGAGAGATTTGCATAAATCATGGTGAAATTCAAGACAACACCACCTTGGAGGAAAGCATGAGAAGGGATAGAAACCCCCGAATGACCATATATCCTTTCTGGGACTTGGTTTGTCCCTGCCAAAAAGTAAGGAATGGCAACTTACTTAGGAAAACCATCATCTGAAATGAGAACTTGGTCGTGCTGAGTACCTCTGCATGCCATCCTTTCAAATTGGCATTTAGATTAAATCATGTATGCAAAATCCCCAGCACAATGCCTGTCTTTTGGAGTACTACTAACAGGAAGGACTTTGCTCTTGTCCTAGGATGGCGGGACACTCTGCATTGCCAAATGCAGCAGCAAGAACTATGTTCAAAACAATCACAGAAAATTGACGTTGTTACAGAAAAACAGTTTGGCTGTGGCTCAGAGCCAGAGCACTTGCCTAACATGCGAAGGCCCTTGGCCCAGCTTCTAGTACCCAAGGAAAAGAAGTTTAGCTTTGGATTTAATGCAATAGTAAAGAGGTCACCAGGACTTCTCATCCTGACTCCCACAGTGACTTCGCTGTATATTCTTAGACAAGTTTCTTCTCTCAGCCTGAGAAATGCCTTTACCCCACCACCCCTTTTTACTTTGCACAATATTGTCTTGTGAAGTGCCCTCCCAGAATACCCCCTCTCTACCTGCTGCTTTGAGCCAGCCTCTACTAGCTTGCTCTTGGCACCAGCTTCCTTGGGGTCTGAGGTTCAGGTTGCCGCGCTCTGAGGCAGAGTGGGAGACTAGCCCACAGTACAGTCTTGTGCAGTGTAATGCAAAACAGATCTGGCCTTGCCTCCAGCCAACACCAGGGAAATGGACTTCGCTGTAACAAGCCACCTTGTCAGCGTCAGGCTTGGGTGATTAATGACTCTTTAATCCCATAGCCCGATACCTGACAAAATATGCTTGGGCCAAAAAGGCAGAACAAACCTAATTAGCCTGGGTGACCCACTCCGCAAGGTGTGGGTTTCTAACGATCCCCAGGGCTTGGAGAGCAAGCCTCTCCCTCCCTGGCCCTTTCAGGTCTGTAAAAGAATCAAGTGGTCACAATGGAGAAGGGACTCCATTAAAAGGCGGGGGCTGGCCAATGAATAAACATGCAGGTTACCGTGTTGATATTGCGCTGAATGCCGTTCTGAAGTGGGGTGCTTGGGGCCTCGGAGGCCGGCGCCCCGGGGTATTGTGCTGGGGGAGGGACTGGCCATTTGAAGTCAAGGTGAGAACATACTGGGGGCAGATGGAACCTGCTTTGTTTGTGAAAGAGTTTTTCTGCTATTTATGCTAATGAGTGGGAAGTACTCCTCAAGCATTTCAGATGGTTCTGTAATGAGGGCTGGCCGAATGTGCCAACATTGTTGGCCCTAGACAATCTGAAACTCCCACTCGGCACATTAGCAGCCCCTTTCTTTACAGGAAGGCCCTCGGAGGGCCAAAGAGGACAATGAAGGAAGAGTGAAAACATCACAAAGAGGGGCTTTTGTTTCCCGGTCCTTTGAACCCTCTCAAAGGCCCGGTTTCAAGGGATATGTTGGGCCTGCCTTTCAACGTCGCTGAACCCGGAATCCCCTGTTGTTTAGCAACATAGAAAGCTGAGCTTAATTGACTCCACTTCTGAGCAGGCTTTGTAAATCACTCTGCCCAGACTGAAATTTCCTGATGGTGTCTATGGGTGAGAGAGCCTGGGTGCACCCAGGACGCCATCGTGAGCATGCGTGCATGCAACAGTTTCCTGTAGCTGACCACTCGGATAGACATCATTCACTTTTAATCTCAAAGGGACTCTGCCTTCTTCACGAGGAATGATGATCTCCATTTTATAGGTGAGAAAAGTGAGGCTCCCAGAGGCTGGGAGATCTGCTGAGGGCCCTACATCAAGAAGGAAGGGGAGCTGGGACTTGACCCTTCCCATAGCATCACAGATGGTCTGGGATCTAGACCATGACAGGTCTCTTTCACAGATTATTTGGCAGAAAAAGGAGAACAGCACAAGGCACTCTGGATCTCCCCCTTTCACTTCTTGTCATCTTGGCATTTCCTTGATAAGACTTGCCTTCCCCTGGCCTCCAGCTGTGCTCTGCTGATTTCCAACCATGCTTCCCCTTCCTACCCAGTGTCACTCAGCTACTTGGTCTCCAATAGGGAAGGTCAGGAGGCTCCACCTTCTGTGTGGAGATGATGCTTTAGTGAGCCTTGTGGGATCCGGGATTCAGGGTGTGCTAAGGAAAGAATCCACCCTGGAGTTTACCTGAGACATCATGTCTACAGCCTTAAAGTTTCTGGACCTGTAAGGGTCAATGCTAAGTGACATGTGACATGAGGCTACATGCTCAGAGGGACCCATGTTTATATCACTACTCTGATAGCACAATCTTGATATTCTTGATTTTGTCTCTGTTTTGTGAATAAAGTCTAATAAGACGGTGGAGCAGGAGATACCAGAACAACTGCCGTTGCTTGCTACCTCATCCTTGTACAGAGAGCATTCTCTGTGTCCCAGAAGGATGAGATACACAAGGGGTCTGAGATACACAAGAGTGTTTTTCTGGCCTCATTTGAGTAAGTGGGGCACCGATGGTCTCAGGCCATGCTTTCCATTCAAACTAGACTGAAGATTTCAGATTAGATGGCAGTAGGGTCTAAAAAACACCAGAGGACCCCGTGATATCCTTTCTTACTCACGGGCCAACTGTCTATACCAAGAACACTACAGAGGAGGAAGTTGCCTGGGTGAGGCTAAGTGCTGTCTTTTCAGTGAACTTTAATTTCTTAAGAGGCTGGAGCCAATAAATGTTATCAAGGGATGTTGCTGGTTCAACATAACACTTGTGTTCTAGTGAGAGCAAATGAAAGCTATGCATGACTGGGCTGCACAAAGGAAATTCTACTTGGGACCTAAATGCTCTTACATTTGCATGAAAACTGGCACCAAAAAGTTTTTAAAGATAAATGGTAAAATTCGCAAGAACCAATATGACATGTTGAGAGAGACGAGAACACAGCAAGAAAAGACTTTCCCTCTGTCTTAGTTTCTTTGTTGTTGTGGTAAAATATCCCGAGCAAAACAACTGAAGGGAGAAAAGACACACAGTGCAGGCTGCAGCTCATTACGGCAGGAAAGCCAACGCATCAGGAGCTTGAAGCTGCTGCCTCATTATGACTGCAGCAAGAAGAGAGCCACAAGTCGGAGGAGAGCTCTGAATATGTGCACACGGGTGCCACTCACAGAGCCCTGGTCCCCAAGTTCAGGGGGAGATGCCACCCTAAGTGGGTGGATGCTCACAGGGTTAACATAATCAAGAGAATCTCCCTCACACTTCCTCCCCCACCCCCAAGACAAGGTTTCTCTGTATAGCCCTGGCTGTACCAGAACTTGATCTGTAGACCAGGCTGGCCTCAAACTCAGAGATCCACCCTACTCTGCCTCCTGAGTGCTGGGATTAAAGGCATGTGCCACCACCAACTGGGACCTCGCACACAGTTTTAGAGGTCTTTGTCTCAGGAGGCTCTAGATTGTGTCCAGTTGACAATTAAAACTAACCATCATAGCCCGTGTGTTCCTTTCTCTCCACACCCCTCACCCATGTTTTCCTGCCTTTTCCCTCTGACAATGGTCTTACATACTAAATAGTTAACTCTACTTCTGGAAGAAGACCTATACAAATAAATATGACATGGTTTTAAAATCTTCTATAAATCCCAGGGCTGGAGAGATTGCTCAGTGGTTAGGAACACTTGACTAATCCAGGTATGGTGGCACATACCTTTGATCCCAGCACTTAGAGAAGCAGAAGCAGGTAGATCTCTGTGAGTTTGAGGGCAGCCTGGTCTACTAAGTGGGTCCAGAACAGCCAAGGCTACACAGAGAAACCCCGTCTCAAAAAATTCAAAAAACAAACAAACAAATATACCATGAGGAACTAAATTCAGGTCTCTCTCTCACACATCACATCATGCTCATGGATCACACAATTAAATTAAAAAATAAGTGTATTACTTGGGCTATGCCATATTCATATTCTGCTTAGGGTCTGTACTGGATATTACACAGCCATAAATTGCTGTGTGGGCCAAGTGTGATGTAGGGAGGTCAAAATGGACTTGGCAACATGGTAATGGGCATATGGGCAAGCCACTGGTTCACAGGGCTCCATTTCCTCAGTTGACTCATGACTTACTAAGTGTTTAAGTCCCTTAAAAGAATGGCTATTCGAGTATTTTGAAAAATTAAAACCTTGGGAGTGTTTAAAGTGCTGTATAAATTTTTATCACTACTAAGATATTACAGCGCCAGCGTCTGAGCATTGCTATTGCTGTTCCCTCTGCTTTGTAAATTAATGTTGAAAGCACCCCTGCCAGATTTGCATGCACGGTTTCATCATTTTTCTCTTCGTTAATAATGTTTGGAAGACAGAATGGAAATTCTGTCCTCCTCCCCTGCCCTAACAGAACAGGCGTCAGTGCTGAGGGAGGCTGGAGCAGTTTGCCAAATGCGGGGAGGTTTCACGCTATAGGAAGAGGGAGAAAAATCTGAAGGTGTTTATCGTCTTCTATGATTATACAGTTGTCAAGCCTGTGTGTAAAAAAGAAAAAAAAATGACATGAAAATAAGCCGAAAGCCTAACAGAAAAAGAAACAATATGTGCAAAGATGTACGCACTATCATCACAGAGGGCTCTAGGAGAGCACGCAGCTGCTTCAGTCACACTGTTGAGGCGTTTCTGGATTAAAATACACCTCCCCCGATGTGGAGAGCTCACAGCAAATCCCAGAGGCCCACTGAGTGTGTCAGGGCTCTTATAATCCCATCCCTTGACACTTGCACCAGGCTGAGGTCTCTAGTGTAGAAAAAGAGCTCATTTATTTCATTTATTACCTATCTTCTGTCTGTCTATCTATCTGTCTGTCTGTCTGTCTGTCTATCTATCTATCTATCTATCTATCTATCTATCTATCTATCTATCTATCTATCTATCTATCTATCTATCAATCACGATCAATAAATCTGCCTATCATCTATCTATCTATCTATCATCTATCTATCTATCTATCTATCTATCTATCTATCTATCTATCTATCCATCATCCGTGTATATGGGTCCCATGGTTAAGCTCAAGCTGTCAGGCTTAGTGACAGCAAGCACCTTTAGTCACTGAACCATCTCAATAGTCTGAAAAAGCATACAACAACAGCAGCAAACCCTTCATAATACCTGGCAGCTGACACAGAGTACTAGTGGAAAATTGGGAATGTAGCTTCTCTTAGTTCGGGCCTCTTCTAGGTCCTCCCAACATTACCCTCTTGTGTTTTGATCTGGGTCACCTTCAAAGTCTCAGCACCAATGTCTTCCTCAGGACCAACCTGAATGAGATAATGGATGCACACAGGGACAATTGGCATAGAAGTGTTCTTGTGGCTCAGGAGATCTGGGCTGTCAAATACATGTACCAAGACCACATATGTCCCACTTGCCCTCTGCCCCATCCCTGTCCCCTAAATGAACTTATTCTGGACTGGGAGCTCTTCCCCCATTGGGCCAGCCCAGCGAGCCACTTTTAAGTGTTTGTTGAAGACTGAGGAATAGTTTCAGACCAAATTGTTTTTGCTTTCAGGCTTGCATTCTGATCACATTGTCTGAAATATAGATGAACATCAGTCTTCCCACTGTGTCATACTTTACCAAATAAAGATTTGTTCACAAGTTCCGTCAAGTTCCTTGGTTATAATGCAGCAGGTAGTCCTGATTTTGCTTGATAGGGTGGCTGCTGGCAACCGAAGCTTCTTTTCTCCCAATCTTAATTACTAATCTTAACTCTCAGATCACACATCACAATTCACACAATGCCATACACGTTTAAGGATGGCTAAGAAAATGTTAGAGGCTGCAGGGTTTGAAGAATCCAGCAGCAAAGGCAGCGGCAGAGAGCTGATGTGGATGCGAAGAGAACCATTGCAGGTGATCGGAAACAATGTTAAGGAATGTGTCACAAAGCTGTGTGTCACTCAGGGACAGTCAGGAGTAGGGTGGTGTGGTTTGGTAGGTGACTCTGAGTTGTAGCATCACTCGTTGGTCTAGCACAATGGCTCTCAACCTTCCTAACGCTGTGACCCTGTAATATAGTTCCTTCTGTTGTGGTGACCCCAACCATAAAGTGACTTTCATTGCTACTTCGTAAGTGTAATTTTGCTACTGTGATGAGTCATAATGTAATATCTGATGGTCTTAGGCGACCCCTATGAAAGGGGCATTCAGCCTCCTCCACATTCACCCCCTGTACCCAAGGGCTTGTGACCCACAGGTTGAGAACCTTGCTGGTCTAGCATGTTTAATAAACTCATGACCTAGCTTTCTTAGTATGGTTTTGACATGCCCATGTGTCCATATTTTTTTTTTCTGTAAAAAGAAGTTATTTCTTAGTCTGGGCCTTATAATTTACCCTGGACAGCTGTGGTTTATGCTGGATATCTGGTGCAAATGAGGTGTAGATTCCTCCCTCAGGTTTGCACTCAAGGCCAGGTACTGTTTCATAAAATGGAATTACTCTGGGCAAGGCACAGGCTGAAATGCATTGTTTCCTGTAACATGGAGTAAGATACAGTCAGGAATAGCTGAATCACCACAATTCACAAGCACCTAAGGGACAGAGGAGTCCCGAAGTATGTCTCTCTCCACGGCCCTCAGCATTTCACACAGCCGGGTGCACGGTGGACGCTCAGGAAATGTCTGTTCAGATATCTTCAGTTACCTGGGTTGATGCTCACACCATTCTGTGGAGACAGACGCTTCGCTCATGAAACCCTCAGGCCACCCAATACTCCTAAGGTGGAGGCCACAGCTACAAACTACCAAGGGATAGAGAGATCCTGTTAGGGCCTTACTAGGGAATGCTTCTCCGTAAGAAAAGAGAGAGGTATGTGGATAAATCTCAAAGGCAAAAAAAGAATTAGACACACAAGAAGACATATTGTATGGTATATTTAAATGACATTCCCAAACAGACGAGTTTATATGAGAGTAATAGAAATCAGAACAATGATTGCTGGGTCAGGGTAGATTAGATCGCCTGGAGTTACAGCACAGAGGCAGTAGGCACAGCGGTCCACTCCGTAATCCCAGAATTTGGGGAGGCAGAGTTGTGGGTTCAAGG
This sequence comes from Pachyuromys duprasi, assembly GCA_028658305.1. Classification (NCBI taxonomy): domain Eukaryota; kingdom Metazoa; phylum Chordata; class Mammalia; order Rodentia; family Muridae; genus Pachyuromys; species Pachyuromys duprasi. The sequence goes on along the minus strand of CM053753.1, from coordinate 50,916,328 downwards.
ACAACCTGGTCTACAAAGCAAATCCAGGATAGCCAGGGCTACACAGAGAAACCCTGTCTCAGGAAGGGGGGAAGAAGAACAATAACAACAACCAAAACAAACAGACAAACAAATAAAACAAACAAAAAAAACCCACCGTTTTTTTGTTTGTTTGTGTGAGGTGTGCCATGTTCTCTGTCTTGACTGGTTGGTGCATAGAGAGGTTTATTTGCCAAACTGAGCACAGTAGGCATGCCTAAGTAGGTGTATTTTGTCTCTACGATCCTCACCCTTAAAACAAAAAGCCACGCTGTCCTGGGCACACTTGTATTTCCCAGGCATGATATCACCAGGCCGAGAGCCCAGGAAGTGGAGATCGCACATTCCTCTGCTGCAGGGTGGGGCGTTCTTCATATCTGCGGGCTGTTTGCACATGCAGAGCATTTCTTCTTTCACTGAGGCACTTTTCTAGTACATATCTGCTTCTTCCAAGATCCTCCTGGGGTCCAAAGAAAATGCTCATTTCTTGGTCTTGGCATTGCAGTTCTCTGCTTCTTGGCGCTTGCTTTTTCCCACGTGCTCCAGCCATGCAGTTTCTGAATCTTCTCCATCCCCTCGCTGGGGTAAGCTCCAGCCGAACACTTGGGGCCACTTAAAGGATTCTCTAGAGCTGGGCCCAAAGGCACACACCTGTAATCCCAGCACTCAGGGAGGCAGAGGAAAGTGGATTTCTGTGAGTTCGAGGTCAAGGCTACACAGAAGAACCAAAAACTAACAACAATAACAAATTCTCTAAGAACACTAGTGTTGGAGAACTTCACTTGCCTCCTAAGCAATTTCAGCGGGAGGAGGCAGGCTGCGGAGTCATTCTCTGAACCATCACCAGGTTAAACTTTTCTTAGCAAAGGAAAGGAGACCCGGAAATGTGGTAGAGTCCCACACAGGCCCCTGCCAGTGATTGACGAGTATTTAAGCAGGCCCAGCCTTTGTGCAGTGCCATCGCCTGATACATTAATAGATATAATTTGTAGGCACCCGAGGAGAGGTTAAAGGGGAAAACAGATTCCTTTGAGCACACTTGGTGCCCGTGTCCTCTGTCCCCCAGCTTAATCAAGTTATCATATCAACATGGTGTCTTTGGGGACCTCAGCTCTGTGTCTGAATGAGGAAAAAAAATTGCAAACAAATTCCTAGCAGCGGGGAGTTGGAGCTGCCCAGTGAGGCTGGATGAAAAGCACCTGTAACTTAGCAAGGCACTGCCAGGAGTTTAGGTCAAGCGGTCCTCTTACCTGATCAGGCTGCTTGGCCAACACTGGCTGTCCCTCAGACAGCAAATATCACGGTTTTGTGTAATTATGGAGAAATGGAGTAGGCCAGGCACATCTGTGTGTGTGTGAAGAAACATGCATGCATGTAAGAAGAGTGTTACATGTTGGATAATGCAGCATCAATTTATTTATATTGGCTTAGTCTTTTCACGGGATGATTGAGGGACATCTCCAAAACTGGACCCTTAAATCCAAGAAAAGATACCTGTATTGAGGGACACACACACACACACACACACCACACACGGGGCTTGCAAACTTTTTGTGCATGTGCCATCATGGATGGTATGTGCACACGTGGGGTGTGTTCATCCAGGCTTGATGCCCTGGTGCTAGAGTTCACAGAGGTGATGAGCCCTCTGCAAGAGCAGTAGGTGTTCTTAAACTTGGCTCCATGTCCCAAGACCCCGCAGAAATTTTATAACAAGCATAGTTTTCAATGATAGGAACTAATTTTCTTATTACAGATTCCTTTCTTTCATAAGAAAATACATATCCTGTTAAATGCTATTTCATAACGAGAGTAAGAATTTCGATTGCAGAAGTCTTCCTGGACTGAGGTGGATTTGTGCATATCCACCTGGCCTACTCTCTTCACTGTTAAACTTAGTGTAGTTTTCTATTAAAAAAAAAAGTGCCCCTGAATGATCAAAAGTTGGAGGCGGTGGAATAAGGGAAATTTGCAAGGCATTGTTTCCCCTTCCTTTCATGATAATGGAAGGTGATGGCGCCTGTGCCCCGGGCATTTTCAGAGCAGTCTGCCTCTGTGGGCACAAGAGGAGCTGGTCAGGGCTGAGTGCCACATGGGTTTGGGGACAGTGAGGGGCGAGTCAGAAAAACGGAGTGGCGCTTCTTTCATCCATTCAATCCGGGGTGAGGAGGAGACCCACCCTCCTGAACCCAACGTGTCCTGTAATTCCTCGGGTTAACAGGCGGGCGGGAGAGCCTTGAGCCGGCGGTCTCGGGGGCTCGTTAGCGTCTTTATTGACTGGCTGGGAAGTTCCCACGGGGGCTGGGAAGTCGGCGTGGAGGGGTGGCGGGCCAGGGGCAAGAGGCGGCCGGCTTTTATTTCGCGCCATAAAGGCCTTCACAATGTCTGCTGGAATTCCGAGTTAAAGAGAGCGCTCGGCACAAAGGGGCGCTCCGGCTGTAATGGGGGAAATAAATTTGATTTTCTGAGTTCTTTGGCAGCTGGTGACAAAGGGCCAGGTACGGCGCCCTGTGGGGGTGATCCTTGCAGAAGGCGGCCTCGCAGCGGGGCATGCGGCCCGGGAGGCACAAAAGCCCTGGGACTGTCGGGCCACCGCCAAGGCCAGGGGCAGGATCCCGGACGTAAGGGGCCTTCTGCTGCCCCCTCCCTCCCCGAAACCGCGGGAGACTTTTAAAACTAATTCATCAAGAAAAGGGAAGGCATGGGTCGTGGAGCATGCTTGTACTACTTGTCTCTCCAAAGGTGGGGACAGAAGATCATGAGTTCAAGGTCATCCTCCACTTCGTAGACTGTGAGGTCAGTCTGGGCTACATACGGTGCTGTCCCGTTCCTCCCCACTCCCCGTAGGCCAAAATATGAATCAACCCTTTGGCTAATTTAGGATTCTTGCTAGGGTTTGCAGGGACGACGGGGACTCCCCTTATGAAGGCTCATCTTCGCGGTCAACTTGACACACCAGGGAGAGGAAATCTCAGCTGAAGAAGTGCCCAGTCAGATAGGCCTGTGAGGCATTTTCTTGATTGGGCAGCCCACTGTGGGCCTGGGCTGTATAAGGTAGCTGAATGAGAGAGAGAGAGAGAGAGAGAGAGAGAGAGAGAGAGAGAGAGAGAGAGAGAGAGAGGAGAAAGACACAGGCAGACACACACACACACACACACAGGGCACACTGGGGCTCCCAATATCTCCACAGTATTGTGGTTTTATGAATCTGCCTGGCTCTCTCTCTGAGAGACACCCTTTCTCCTGCAGAGTCAAACTCACTCACAACGGATGGCAAGGAACGCTAGAAAGTGGTGTGGCCGGGCCTCCAAGGGGCGGCAGCTGGGGTTTCATGAATTCTTTCAGGGCAGTCACCCTGTTCCTGCCCACGCTGCACAGATATCAGAACATTCTTCCATCCCCAGGTTTCTGTTCCTTCTTACTTCTGAGTGGGTGACTACCTAGCATGGACCCAAGGCTCTCAGACAGGAAGGGCCCAGCTTTCGGACCCAGACTGGAAGGCCCTGGCGCAGCTGAAGGCCCTGGCACGGAGAGGCAAGGACTTCATCAACCCCGTCCTCCCTGTCCCTCAGTCCTGCGTGCCAGAGTTGAATGTCCTCACCAACACTCTCGGAAGTCCAGCTGCAGACACCTGTCAACCTTAACCTTTGGTCCCATTCCTTTGCTGTCCAAAGTGGGACTGTCCACCGTGTTGATTTTACATGTAGAGCATGTTCGAATTCCGTACTTGGGAGAAAATGAGATGTGCTAACATCTCCCCTCCCCTCTCTCACCCGCACCTCTGTTGAGCTAGGGGGAGTCTCATTCATGTCCTGAAATACAGCTATCTCTTTTTAAATCACAAACCTGTTTTAGATTTAAAACTATTATGTGTTTGGGTGTCTACTCTGTTAGCTGGAGTTTTGAATTTGGTCTTTCCCAGGACTAAGCAGTTTTTTATTTTTTCCTCCCAAAACAGGGTTTCTCTGTGTAGCTTTGGCTTCTCTGTACTCATTTTCTAGAACAGGCTGGCCTCAAGCTCATAGAGAGATCTGCCTGCCTCTGCCTCCCTGAGTGCTGGGATTGCAGGCATAGGCCACTGTGCCTGGCTTGACTAAGCAGTTTTGTTTGGAGCGAGATTTTGAGGCTTCTACCTAGCACCTTGAAGCCATTAGAAATGTTTAACCCAAGTGTGAGTCAGGGGTCTGCTCACGTGTCCTAGTCAACAAGAATCCTCCCACGATTTGGAAGTCCCATAGCCAAAAATGGTAGCAAAGGATCTGAGAAAGCTGACCTTCAGCCCCAGGACCAAGACACTTCCTTCCCTTCCACCAGAACAGAAGTGAAAGAATCAGGCAGGAGATTCAAGGTGAATTCCCAGGAGAAGGGTCAGGTCATTGTTGTCAGTTCAGAATGACCTAGAACAAAGATGAAAAGATTTATGTTGTAAAATGGAAAACAAACAAACAAAACCTAAGACATCTTAATGGAAATTAGCACGAAGAAAATAGTGGGCCATTCAGATGCATCTGTTCTTTCTGCCTGTATCATGGGTAGGATCCTTCCAAGAACACCAGGATAGGGAAAAAAATAAAGCAGTTGATTCAGGCCTAAGTCATACACTGTTCTTACTGAGGATAACGCTGTGTGGCAGATGAAAAAGTTATTCTTTAAGATTAGACTGCGAAACAGTCATTTTGGATAATGTATGCGTGAGTTCTGTGACATATTTTGATTCTTTCCTTTTTGTGGTGCTGGGATCTCTTCCAACGGTGTCTCCAGCGACCTACACAGAATGTGCAATTTGAATGCAGGTGACTGACTTCATTATAGCTTCACACTTTAATTTGACCCAAAGAAGCACAGGTGAGTCTCAAGCATTGTGTGATGAGACTCAAACCTCAAATCTGAGATGAAATACAGTAACCTGAAAGAATGTAAATAGAATTTGGGGTAATTTGGTTAGGAGGTAATAATTAGAGAAGATCGTTGGATTTCCTAGTCTGCAGAAATTTGTAATAAAGGCATTTTTTTACCTTAACTTTTATTAATAAATGTACAGAACTGGTTAAAATAAAAAAAAAACATTTATGAATCTTTTGCCTGCATGTATATCTGCATACTATGTGCCTGGTGCCCACAGAGGTCAGAAAAGGATGTTACAGCCTCTGCAGCTGAGATTCTAGATGGCCTCTGCGCTAGGATCTTACTGAGGCTTTTTACTTTGCATTGGTGCAAATCTGTAAGTAAAAAAGAACTCAGTATCATCTTTATCTTCTATTAAAGTCCTGGTTATAACAAACCATACACAGAGAGAGAGACACACACACAGACACACATACAGACACATATACAGACACATATACTAGGTCCCTTGACAGTTCAATTCCTCAGGTAAGTCGTCTCTTGACCTTTTTTCTCAAAACCAACAATACCAAATAATCATGCCAAAGCCTCTTGCTTCAGGTCCTCAGAGGAAAACTCTTTCCTGCTGGAGGCGCTTTACTCTAAGTTGATCTCTGATTAAATTTGGTATAATGCCGGAGATTCTGTATGTGTGTGTTTATGGTGTCTGCAATCAGTAGCCAGAAGCCGGAAATGAGGTCTTATTAAATGAAGGTTTAAAGTAGGACAAGTAGCCTGGAGTTACAGAGACAATGATCCGAAGCCCAGCATGGACAACAGCTACATGAGTTTGTCTACCTCAGGTCTGTGTGGGTGACGTACTACAGGTAGCACACAGGCCTGTCTTCATGCTCACAGGGTGCCAGGTATCTAAGGCACTCCCTACTCCATTGTATCAAAGATGTTTTGCTGCATAACAAATGGCCACACATTTAGTGCTTTGAAACAACACCTGTCAGCACCCCTTGGCAGGCCTTTGTCTAGTGATGGGCCAGGGTTAGGTTCTCATCTGAAGTCTGACGGGGAAGGGATCTACTTCCAAGTTCTTGCGCCTAGTGACAGCTGCTGATGGCTTGTCATCTGGAGGCCACTTGAGGCTTCTTGCCATGTGGCTTTCTTGCGTCAAAGACAGAAGACAGCAGTTGGCTGCATCTTTTAAGATGGGTGTCACATGTAGTTAGAAGTGACACCCCATTACATGTCATATTCTGTTGCTTAGAAACGAGTCACAAATCCTGCGCGTACTTGAAGGGAGAAGATCCCATTTAGTCTCCTCACTACACTTTTTCTTTTTTTCTTTTTACTTCTGAGTACACTAAGACCCTAAAATGGGAGTGAGCCTCTGTCTCGCCCTCACTGAGTTAATTTCGGCGGCTCAGCTTAGATGTAGGATTTCTCCTGTCTTGTGCATTTTCCTGAATAGCCCCTATGCTTGCTACTGTGTGTTGTCACTATAGCAAAAGCCATGAGATAGCTAACTTCCAAAGAGAAAAGTTTGCCCCCATGGCTTTGGGGGGTTTTTGTTCATGGTGACTTGGTTGTGGTGCTTTTAGATCTACGATAAAGCGCTTCACCGTGGAGACCACGGTAGAGGAAGGTTGCTCGTTTCATGCTTGAGAACTGGAAGAGAGGAGAAGGGACCAGAGTCCCACAGTCCTCCTCCAGAGCACAGCTTCAATGTCATGAGGCCTTCTACCAGACTCCACTTCTTTTTAATTTTTTTAATGATTTATTTATTTTATGTGCATTGGTGTTTTGCATTGGTGTGACAGTGTTGGAACTGGAACTGGAGTTACAGACAGCTATGAGCTTTCATGCGGTTGCTGGGAATTGAACCCAGGTCCTCTGGAAGAGCAGCCAGTGCTCTTAACCACTGAGCCATCTTTCTACTCCCCCCCCCCCCCAGACTCCACTTCTTAAATGCTCCACAACTCCAAACAGCTCAGTGTTGGCATCAGCCTTTACCTCACGGACCTTTGGGGGGACACTTAATAGCTAAATAGCAGATTCCCTACAGTGCAAGTTAAAGCTAATGAAATCTCTGGTACAGGAGGTGGGTAGCTTTACACAGCAGCCTTCAATCGCTGCCGGAGTCAGACCCAACTGCACTGAAGGAAAGAAAGGAAAGGGCTATCCCTTCCCTGACCCAACAAATGTCCCAAAACTAAAACAGCAGCATGGCAAAACATAGCTGCCTTCCTGAAGGGGATCAGAAACATTTAGGGATTTCTGGGTTGGCTCAGTTCCTTACCCCCACTATCCCCAATCCTCCAGAGAAGAGAAACGAGTCATTCACACTCACAGTGACACTCGCTGCTTCTCTTTGTTTCCAATAAACTTAGAGAAGTTGTACAGAATATATTGGCTTGAGTAGAATGACCTGCTAGCCAGAGAGACAAACAGATCCAAGACTCCATTCTGGCCCATCTGTCATAACAGCCTGTCCCTCTGGGGCCTCAGGCACACTCAGAATGTGGTTGCAAAGAGAAAGTAAAAACAAAAAAACAAAAACAGCCAGAACTCAGGAGGCAGAGTTCTATGAGTTCAAAGCCAGCCTGGTCTACAAAGCGAGTTCTAGGAAAGCCAGGGAAGTTATACAGAGAAACCCTGTCTCAAAAAAACAAACCAAAAACCAAAACAGAACCAATCAACCAGCACTCCTAATTGCAGCTGGTCACGTGGCTGCTAGTGTGGGGCACAGCCGCTTCAATAGGCAATTCCCATGTAAGAGCACACATCACTGACAAATACAGCATTCATAATAGGAGCTGAGTTTTCTTTCTGTGATGTCAAAGAGATTTCGGCTCCTACCTCGAGACGTGGAAGCAAAGCCTGATTTAATATGAGATGTATGGTGTGTGTGTGTTTCTGAGTCTAAGTCTTCCATCTACTCCTCTCTGTCTATCTGTACTGATAGATGCCAATTTTCGGTCTCAAGGGGCTACACTTGACCACCAGTCTTCTAGCAGAGTTCTGACCACCATTTCCTCTTCCCCTTGGACTCTTATGAAAGAGGCTTCTGGCTGTCTGTTCTTACCTTCTATTGTCCTCAGAGAGTAATGGATGGAACAATGAAGCAGGAAGTGGTGAGTTTGTGCCTGTTCGCCTTGGTGCTCTGTGTGGCTCTGAGGAGCTGAAATCTGTTGGGGGGGGGTTGGAGAATAGCAGGAGGCTGTTCCAGGGACCCACACATTCACTGGGGACCTCTATTTCTGGGCTGGTTTGAGTTTTGTCCCCTGGATCCGCATGGCCTTTCTAAAGATAACTTGCTTTCCAACAGAAATCGCTGTACCTGTTTCAGAAAAACAGCCAACAAGATCACTGAGGAAGAAATCATTTATTGCCCAGCGCGGTGGCACAGGCCTGTAATCCCAGCACTTGGGGAGGCAGAGGCAGGTGCATCTCTGTGAGTTCGAGGCCAGCCTGGTCTACACAGCAAGTCCAGGATAGCCAAGGCTACACAGAGAAACCCTGTCTTGAAAAACCAAACCAAAACAAAAGAAAGCATTTATTTGGAGAGTAAGAGGGACTCTTAGGGGATGCACCACCCACTTTGTGGAGACCAGCACTGGAGACTGCTGGCCTTTCTGGCTTGCTAACTCCTGCATTTGCCATTTGCTGAATGACTGGCAGCTCCCCTGATGACTGCTACTTCCTGAACTCAGAGCAGCTTCTGTCCCTACTTTCAGAAGATTGGTTTCCTGGTTGCCCATTAGGGGCAGTCCCCTCTGTGAAGCTCCAGACAGTTCTCACTTCCTTGCCCTTTTATCTACCATCCACAGAGGCATGGGTTTTCCTCTCTACACTCCTCAAACCCTCCTTGTCACCCTAGGTACACCTAGGAGGCTGAGGCAGGAGGACGTAACTCCCAGGCCAGCCTCCTAGCATCCTTGTGGCCAGAGAGAGCTCAGCTCTGAGATCAAATTGGCACGGGTGTCAATCGGCTTTAGCTTCCAGGAAGATCCAGGGCTCCCTGGGATGGGTGACTACTGCAAATCCAAAGGAGCTCATGCTGCTACTAAGCCATATCTCCAATTACAGCAGCATTCTTTTTATTTTTATTTTAATTTTTTTAACAGGCACAAAGCATCCAACAGCATGTGATGTCCTTTTTGTCACTAGGTTGCTCTGAGAAAGGCCTTTTTTTATTTTTATTTTTTGCTTATTTTACAAATGAAGAAACCGAGGTACAGAGATGACTCAGGTTGCTGGAAGTCACTTTACTAGTGTTGGAGGCTAGTGGTAGGTCTCTATCTGCCTGGCTCCGGACCCCAGCTCACGCTTGCTAAAGCAGTGGCTCTCAGCCTTCCTAATGCTGCCGCCCTTTAATATGCCTCCTCATATTGTGGTGACCTGAAACCATACAATTGTTTCATTGCTATGATCACTGTAATGTCGCTACTGATAGGAATAGTAATATAAAATATCTAATATGAAGGATGTCTGATATGTTATCCTTGTGAAAGGGTCACTTGATCCCAAAGTGGTCACGACCCACAGGCTGAGAACCACTGCTCTAAAGGCATGCCAGTGTGTGTGTGTGTGTGTGTGTGTGTGTGTTTGTGTGTTGGGGGAGTGGTGTCTCAAGTTTGCATTGGATGTAATGTATTTCAACATTTGTTGACTCTGGAAACACACAGGTCAAAGAGGTTCTTGAATGTGGGCTAGGAGCCGGAACTCAGACAAGCCCACACACTCTGGAGTTCAGGCGGAAATGGAAGGGTCATAAAGGAAAACCCGATGAGAAAGCCAGCACTGCCTGGTGGGGCAGAGGAAAGGCCTTCTGGGGAGGTAGCGTGTGAGGAGACGCTTGAAAAATGGGAGGATGTAACCAATCTGTGGAGAGCATCTCCACAGGCTGTGAAGTGGGGAACCTGTGGGGCCAGGTGAAGCTCAGAGGGAAGGAGGCTGGAAGGGCAAGCAGGGCCGGCTCGTGAAGGGCTGTCTGTCAGAAGTTTGTGACCAATGTGGCAAGCAGGATCCGGGAGAGCCTGCTGTCCATCCAGACGCATGACATGGTGCTAAAGCTCCTGTTGAACTATTCCCTACTGCAGCCCTCATTTCCAGAGGGCTACCTTCCCTGTTGCTTTGAAGCATTTCTCTGCTTGCCCCTTCGTCCCCAGCTGCACCCCCCCCACACACACACACAACTGTCTCCCCGCTGGAGAGTTCTGTGGGAATTTCTGCTTAACCTTTACTGTTCCAAGGGAGCCAGTGGCTCGTCTCTCTGCCACCTGCTTCCCTTCTCCAGCGCTGTGATGGTCACATCCCCCCTCCCTGCTCCTCTGGACTTCCTCTATGGGCCCCCCTTCCTGCCTGTCTTTTAGCCTAGGTAAACATTCAAGTCTCATTGTGTATAAAGTCAACAGAAACTGACTCGTGAGATTCCACTTAAATGGCTTTGAAATGAAACACCACCCGATAGTTCCACCTGTGCTCGGGGGAAAGAGGATCAAGTCTACTGCCCCTGCCCAGATGACCCTCTGCCTGAGTGAGTCCAGTTTACCTTCTGGCCAGACCCGAGGGGAGCCCAGTCCTCCCTCCCCTCCCGCAGAGGCTCCCGCTGCGTTCTCCCTCCCCTGAGTTGCTGGCTGGGTGAGTCCAAACCCACTGGAGTAGTAGCTGAGGCTGCCTAGCAGGAGTCAGTGTCGCCACTCCTGTTGTCTGTGGCGTGTGTCTTCAGCCCCAGTGGCTGGAGGACGCTGTACAGAAGCCACGCATGCTCTAAAGAGGCACCAGGGAAATCACATTTGGATCCACTGAGGGTGGAGCCCTGCACACAGAGGTTGACAGGGGCGGGGGCGGGGGCGGAGGACGGGGCGTGGGGGGGGCTTCTTTTCAACCTGCTAGGGGTCATGGATTTACAATCCCTCTGTTGTCTCTCTCCACAGTCCCAGGCATCCCAGCTCCTTTCTCTGGGCTTTGTTGAGTCCAGTTTCCTGATGTTCCGTGAGCTTCCGTGTTCGGCTCCATTTGGAACGCCGTCCTACTTACCATATCCTAGGCTGACGCTGTGAACCCAATGACTCGACTCTCAAAATGGAGACACCGGGTGGCAAAATAACCTTCCAAACTCCAAACGATGCGCAACTATAAAAAAAAATCAATAATGGTGACAGATTTAATATGAAGGACCATCATAGAGAGGAACAGTGATTACAAAGGCAGTGATTATAACGGGGATGGTTCGGTTGTGCCGTGGGTGAGAGCACTCACCAACAAGCTTAACTACCCGGGCTTGCTCTTTGGTACCCACATGGCAGGAGGAAAAAACTGACTCCCACAAGTTACCCTCTGACCTCCATGTGGACCCAGATTCACATGTGTGCCCCACCCCCCAAACACATGCAAGTAAATAAGTGGAACTTTGAAATAGACGAGGCAAATGGAAATGGGTTGATTACAGCCGTCTCCGGAGAATAATCATTGTTCTTAACAGACTCTAGCTAGGTTTGTCTTGTAAGTTTTCAGTTGGAAAGCAAGTGGATTTCTTACATGTATATTGTTTTCATTTTGTCTCCTTCCCAAAACATAGACATGCCGCCAACCAGGAAAGGAGAAAGAAGAATTTATTATAAATTGATCAAGGCCTTAAGACTATGTGCCTTCTTCCCCTCTCTGTCTCCCACGTGTCAGATGAAGGGGTCAGAGCGGATAATCTATGAAGTGCTTCTCAGTGCTGACTGTCTGTGGTTTATGGAGGAAGCCAAACCATTTTCCTGCTTTCTCGCAGGGATGAAGTCACTGTCCATATGTTTTCTCTTGGCGCGTGTCTCACTACTCACGTTCTTTGTGCGTCATTTTCCTTGACTGATCGTGAGACCGCCATGTCAGAATGGGGTCTTATTCAGCCCGTGCCATCTTCACACAGGGCCTGCCCCATGACAGGTGCCACCAAATACTGTCCAGAGAATTGAGATGTGGACGACAGCTGATGAGGTGATCGGAGAGTGAAATCCCATACTTCTGTGCATAGAGAGAACTTCGCTAGGAAACGAAGATCCTGACCAGCCTATCTGAACACTTTCTTCAGGAATCCTTTCCAACACCATCTCAGGTTGTCGGCTAAGGTAAGTTTACAAGGATCCCAAGTCTCCACTGTGCTTGGAGGTCTCTCAGTTGGTATTAACTTTCCAGCAGGCAAGTGGTGCTGAGAGCTGGTGTGGCTACCTCCTTAATCAGATGCTGCAGATGGGTGCATCTGCTCTGAGCCCAGATGTGTGATGTCAAAACAATACCTGAGTGGGAAGCTCAGCCCTTCATCTCCGTGCTCCATCACTGAAGAGTAAATACCTCCATCATCCATAACACACGTCAGGGTCTTTATTGAGGAGGCTGCTGCTGCAAGGACTCCGGAACATGGATACACAAGGTTGAGAGATTGAAATGATGCAGTTCCCTCCTAGCGGAATTGTCTGTCACATAGTGTTTGTTCTGTCACTGATTTTTTGTTTTGTTTTGTTTATACATCGTTGGGTTTACTCTCCCTTTGGGAAAATGAATCGGATAACTAGGGTCACTAGAATAGGGACAATTATTAAAAGGATGCCACCTTTTGGGTAGTAGAGAGCATACGAGAATCTGGGTGGTTTCTCCTTTCCCAGATAGCATAAATTCCAGAGTCTGATAACTGCCAAGGTCCCAGCCAAGAATGCCAGCTCCAAAGTGGATTCACTGGGCAGAACGTTCTCTGTTAATTCAAGTCAAGAGTCCGGGAAATGGCTGAGCAGGTGCTCTGCCTTGCTTGGCTGGGCAGGAAAATGAGAAGAAAATTTAAATAATGCAGAGAAGATGATGGTAACATGCAAAAAACAAATTTCTGAAGTAGGTAAATACTAAGCTAGATAATATTTTTATGGACCTTGAGTCAGTGGCACACAGACTTGAACCTACGGAGCCATAGGCACAGGAGTGCAGCACTCTGCCAAGATGACCAGAGAGAGCAGAGTTTTGAGAAGAGCTGGCTCTCCTGTGCTCTCAGAGATCTGGAAGCATTCCTGGAGTCACTGCCTGGGTCTCCTGGCTCCAGTGCGGCTACCCAGGCATAGTAAAATAAGTCCAAACTTGTTTCCCAAAGATCATCTGTGTTTTACAGAGCCAGAGGGTTGGGGAAGAAAGCAATTCAATGAATTGCCATCTCCAACTGGATGGCACCCCAATTCTTTCTCTCTTTCTCCTCTTTCTTCTCCTCCTTCCCACAACTGTATTTATTAAGATTCAAGCTCAACTGACTTCCCAAGCTGTCCCTTAAGCTTGGACAGACTGAAAATTTGTAGTTTCTTTGAAGTGCCTCCTCCCAGACTTTAAACATAGAACAACTCAAACATTGCTTTGTTAACATGGCTTTTTTTATTCAGCTGGGTGGCCTATATGTTAAAGAGTTAACTGATCCATTTTTACCCCTCTGCTCCAGGCACATCCAGGATTTCCTTTCACCACAGGCCTTCCTCTCTAGTCCAAACAACTGGGACTCACTCTTTTCATTTGCTGCTTCCTGGAAGGGTGGGTGTTGTGTCTATATGCAGAGAGCCATAGCATACATTCCTGTTGCATTATCTCTGAGTCGGGCTTGGAAATGGGGGGGGGGGCGGCAGTTTCTGATGACAGAACTGTAAATGTAACCAGGGTTAGCTTACAGTGACTTTAAAGCCAAATGAAAGAGTTTTCTCTTGGTCCTGTAGGCTGTGGGGTGTGGCGTGGCCAAAGAGGCCTTCTAAAGAAGGAACGTCATAATCAGATTTGGTGTTTAGGGAGGATGGTGGCTGAGCCGTGAATGTGGGGACACCAAAAAGAGTGCAATGTAGGAAGACCAATAGCCAGGTTCTGGGGGAGTCCCTGAAAAAAGGAATGCTGGTGGGTAACGCAAGACAAACAAACAAGAAAGATTCATCTAGAAGGGGGAAGAAAAGAAAGAGAGAGCTTTCTCTCGGACCCGTGGCGCCGGCAAGATGGGCAAGTGTCGTGGTCTCCGTACTGCCAGGAAGCTCCGCAGTCACCGACGGGACCA